>JAXRKP010001792.1:0-35000 GCA_037039925.1 Doris montereyensis
TTTCCTATTGCTTTCACCCATCTTTCATCTTGCTTTCAGCCATCTTTCCTATTGCTTTCACCATCTTTCATCTTGCCTTCACCATCTTTCATCTTGCTTTCACCCATCTTTCCTATTGCTTTCACCCATCTGTCATCTTGCTTTCACCCATCTTTCCTATTGCTTTCACCCATCTGTCATCTTGCTTTCACCCATCTTTTCCTATTGCTTTCAGCAATCTTTCCTATTGCTTTCAGCCATCTTTCCTATTGCTTTCACCCATCTTTCCTATTGCTTTCACCATCTTTCATATTGATTTGACCTGTCTTTCCTATTGCTTTCAGCCATCTTTCCTATTGCTTTCACCCATCTTTCTTCTTGCTTTCACCCATCTTTCACCTTGCTTTCACCCATCTTTCCCTATTGCTTTCAGCCATCTTTCCTATTGCTTTCACCCATCTTTCATCTTGCTTTCACTCATCTTTCATCTTGCTTTCACCCATCTTTCGTCTTGCTTTCAGCCATCTTTCCTATCCTTTCACCCATCTTTCCTATTTTGGTTTCAGCCATCTTTCCTGTTACTTTCCATTAATCTTTCCTATTGCTTTGAACCATCTTTCCTATTGCTTTCAGCCATCTTTCCTATTGCTTTCAGCCATCTTTCATCTTGCTTGCTCACACATCTTTCCTATTGCTTTCACCCATCTTTCTATTACTTTCACATATCTTTCATCTTGCTTTCCACATCTTTCCTATTGCTTTCATACATCTTTCATCTTGCTTTCACACATCTTTCATCTTGCTTTCACACATCTTTCCTATTGCTTTCACCCATCTTTCATCTTGCTTTTCACCCATATTTTGCTATTGCTTTCAGCGATCTTTCATATTTGCTTTCACCATCTTCTTATTGCTTTCACCCATCTTTCATCTTGCTTTTACCGTCTTTCCTATTGCTTTCACCATCTTCGTCTAGCTTTCAGCCATCTTTCCTATTGCTTTCACCCGTCTTTGCTATTGCTTTCAGCCATCTTTGCTATTGCTTTCAGCCATCTTTCCTATTGCTTTGACCCATCTTTCATCTTGCTTTCACCCATCTTTCCTATTGCTTTCACCCATCTTTCATCTTGCTTTCAATCATCTTTCATATTGCTTTCACCCATCTTTCCTATTGCTTTCACCCATGTTTTCATCTTGCTTTCATCATCTTTCATCTGGCTGTTTCCTTTTAATTCATCCTGAGATCACGGCAATGTTGGACAGGGTAAATTTCAATTAAACAAACTAAGACAGAGGGTGGATGCTATTCGTAGGTCTACCTCGTTGTTTTCACTCTGGCACACGGCTGTCTTCTTCCTGTCAGTGTCACCGTATCAACGCTGCCAACGAGCAAGTAAAGCGTATTTAGTAGGTTTTTTGTATTGTGTTTGGAGTCTGTAAGTTTTGGAAAACATGTGTCAGGGTCAGTAGTATTATTTATGTGTTTTTGGTGTAAAGAAACCCGAAGTTAACGGTAAGGACTTGGAGATATTGTGGTTCAAATCTGGAGCTACCATTGTGAAGTCACACAACGTTAACGCTAAGGACTTACAGATATTGTGGTTGAAATCCGTAGCTGCCATTTGTGAAGTCAAACAAATAGCGTTAACGCTAAGGACTTAGAGATATTGTGGTTGAAATCCGGAGCTGCCATTGTGAAGTCACAAGAAGCGTTAATGGCAAGGACTTACAGATATTGTAGTTTAAATCCGGAGCTGCCATTGTGAATTCACACAAGTAGCGTTAACGGTAAGAACTCAGAGATATTGTGATTGGAATCCGAAGCTGCCATTGTGAATTCACACAAGTAGCGTTAACGGCAAGGACTTAGAGATATCGTACTTGGAATCCGGAGCTGCCATTGTGAATTCACACAAGTAGCGTTAACGGCAAGGACTTAGAGATATCGTAGTTGGAATCCGAAGCTGCCATTGTGAATTCACACAAGTAGCGTTAACGGCAAGGAATTAGAGATATCGTAGTTGGAATCCGGAACTGCCGTTGTGAATTCACACAGTAGCGTTAACGGCAAGGACGCAGAGATATCGTAGTTGGAATCCAGAAGCTGCCATTGTGAATTCACAAGTAGCGTTAACGGCAAGGACGTAGAGATATCGTAGTTGGAATCCGAACTGCCATTGTGAATTCACAAGTAGCGTTAACGGCAAGGACTTAGAGATATTGTGGTTGAAATCCGGAACTGCCATTGTGAATTCACACAAATAGCGTTAACGGCAGGACTTAGAGATATTGTGGTTGAAATCGGAGCTGCCATTGTGAATTCACACAAGTAGCGTTAACGGCAAGGACTTAGAGATATTGTGGTTGAAATCCGAGCCGCCATTGTGAATTCACACAAGTAGCGTTAACGGCAAGGACTTAGAGATATTGTGGTTGAAATCCGGAGCTGCCATTGTGAATTCACACAATCCGGCAAGGACGTAGAGATATCGTAGTTGAAATCCGAGCTGCCATTGTGAATTCCACAAGTAGCGTTAACGGCAAGGACGTAGAGATATCGTAGTTGAAATCCGGAGCTGCCATTGTGAATTCACACAAGTAGCGTTAACGGCAGGACGTAGAGATATCGTAGTTGAAATCCGGAGCTGCCATTGTGAATTCACAAGTAGCGTTAACGGCAAGGACGTAGAGATATCGTAGTTGAAATCGGACATTGTGAATTCACACAAGTAGCGTTAACGGCAAGGACTTATTGTGGTTGAAATCCGGAGCTGCCATTGTGAATTCACACAAGTAGCGTTAACGGCAAGGACGTAGAGATATCGTAGTTGAAACCGGAGCTGCCATTGTGAATTCACACAAGTAGAGGGTACATGGCCAGAAAAGCCAACGATCGGCGAACTTTTTGTTGACTTTAGAGGGGGTTAACTCTAGTTGATTTTTTAATGACTTTAAAGAGGGTTAACTCTAGTTGATTTGTTAATAACTTTAAGGGGTTAACTCTAGATTTGTTATTGACTCTAAGGGTTAACTCTAGTTGATATGTTTATTAACTCTAGTTGATTTGTTAATGACTTTAAAGAGGGTTAACTTTAGTTGATTTGTTAATGACTTAAAGGGGGGTTAACTCTAGTTGAATTGTCAACGTTTTAAAAACAAAGAACGGGACGTCGTGCAAGTTAGTGGTAGTTTGCGCGGTCAGAGTCTGTTTCGATATGAAAAGGTTGTCAGCTATGTTCTTGTTTGCCTGAGATCACACATAGTGGACGGTACAACTGCTAAGAAACAACTCCTTCTACCACCTATTGATCTTCGTGTGGATTCCTTCACCCCCCCCCCTTTCGCCCGTGTGTCTATCACCCACCTTTACCCTGGCGCTGGCCCTGCCATCTGTATCGTGAGCCCTTAGTCGGAGTGGCTGGTAGGTCCTATTATTTACCTTGTTCTCTTTTCTTAACTTTCATCTTGATGCTTCTTGTAAATTCATACTGAGATCACTCGCAAATACCTTGGATGGGCCTAAGATTAAATTTCAATGAAAACAAACTAAAAGTTTCCTCTTGAGTTCATCCTGAGATCACCGCGTATTAAGATGCACAAGTGTCTTTTCAATGAAACAAACAGACGAGCCAACCATCCCTTGCTGTTCCAGCTTTGTGCAGACGGACATCCATGTCAGTTTGGGGGGGTTGGTGGAGTGCATGAAGCTTTTGCTACAACAGACAAACTGTCAGGCTGAAGGCTACACAGTGCCGGTCTGCCACACACGCAACGGTCCTTGTCCACATGGGAAGGAAAGGGGTAGCAGTGAGCTGGCCTTTGGGCAATCACCCTAGCAACTAGAAAGGAGTAGCAGTGAGCTGGACTTTGGGCAATCACCTCAGCAACTAGGAAAGGGAGTAGGAGCGAGCCGGACATTGGGCAATCACCCTAGCAACTAGGAAAGGGAGTAGCAGTGAGCTGGACTTTGGGCAATCACCCTAGCAACTAGGAAAGGAGTAGCAGTGAGCCGGACTTTGGGCAATCACCCTAGCAACTAGGAAAGGAGTAGCAGTGAGCTGGACTTTGGGCAATCACCCTAGCAACTAGGAAAGGAGTAGCAGTGAGCCGGACTTTGGGCAATCACCCTAGCAACTAGCAATGGGAGAAGCAGTGAGCCGGACTTTGGGCAATCACCTGCAACTAGGAAAGGAGTAGCATTGAGCTGGACTTTGGGTAATCACCCTAGCAATTAGGAAAGGGAGTAAGAGTGAGCAGGACTTTGGGCAGTCACCTAGCAAATAGGAAAGGGAGTAGCAGTGAGCAGGACTTTGGGCAATCACCCTAGCAAATAAGAAAGGGAGTAGCAGTGAGCAGGACTTTGGGCAATCACCCTAGCAAATAAGAAAGGGAGAAGCAGTGAGCAGGACTTTGGGCAATCACCCTAGCAACTAGAATGGGAGTAGCAGTGAGCAGGACTTTGGGCAATCACCCTAGCAACTAGGAAGGGAGTAGCAGTGAGCTGGACTTAAGGCAATCATCCTAGCAACTAGGAAAGGGAGTAGCAGTGAGCAGGATTTTTGGTAATCACCCGTAGCAACTAGAAAACGGAGTAGCAGTGAGCCGGACTTTGGGCAATCACCCTAGCAACTGGAAAAGGGAGTAGCAGTGAGCCGGACTTTGGGCAATCACCCTAGCAACTAGAAAAGGGAGTAGCAGTGAGCCGGACTTTGGGCAATCACCCTAACAACTAGGAAAGGAGTAGCAGTGAGCTGGACTTTGGGCAATCATCCTAGCAACTAGGAAAGGGAGTAGCAGTGAGCAGGATTTTGGGCAATCACCCTAGCAACTAGAAAAGGGAGTAGCAGTGAGCCGGACTTTGGGCAATCATCCTAGCAACTAGGAAAGGGAGTAGCAGTGAGCAGAATTTTGGGTAATCACCTAGCAACTAGAAAAGGGAGTAGCAGTGAGCCGGACTTTGGGCAATCACCCTAGCAACTAGGAAAGGGAGTAGCAGTGAGCCGGACTTTGGGCAATCACCTAGCAACTAGCAATTGGAGTAGCAGTGAGCCGGACTTTGGGCAATCACCCTAGCAACTAGAAAAGGGAGTTGAGGACTTTGGGCAATCACCCTTGCAACTAGGAAAGGGAGTAGCAGTATGAGCCGGACTTTGAGCAATCACCCTAGCAACTAGAAAAGGAGTAGCAGGACTTTTGGGCAATCACCCTAGCAACTAGAAAAGGGAATAGCAGGACTTGGGCAATCACCCTAGCAACTAGGAAAGGGAGTAGCAGTGAGCCGGACTTTGGGCAATCACCTAGCAACTAGAAAAGGAGTAGAAGGACTTTGGGCAATCACCCTAGCACCAGGAAAGGGAGTAGCAGTGAGCCGCACTTTGGGCAATCACCCTAGCAACTAGAAAAGGGAGTAGAAGGACTTTGGGCAATCACCCCTAGCAACTAGGAAAGGAGTAGCAGTGAGCCGGACTTTGGGCAATCACCCTAGCAACTAGAAAAGGGAGTAGCAGGACTTTGGGCAATCACCCTAGCAACTAAGAAAGGGAGTAGCAGGACTTTGGGCAATCACCCTAGCAACTAGCAATGGTAGTAGCAGTGAGCCGCACTTTGGGCAATCACCTAGCAACTAGAAAAGGGAGTAGCAGTAAGCCGGACTTTAGGCAATCACCCTAGCAACTAGAAAAGGGAGTAGCAGTGAGCCGGACTTTGGACAATCACCCTAGCAAGTAGAAAAGGAGTAGCAGTGAGCCGGACTTTGGACAATCACCCTAGCAACTAGCAAAGGGAGTAGCAGTAAGCGGACTTTGGCAATCACCCTAGCAACTAGCAAAGGGAGTAGCAGTGAGCCGGACTTTGGACAATCACCCTAGCAACTAGAAAAGGGAGTAGCAGTGAGCTGGACTTTGGTCAATCACCCTAGCAACTAGAAAAGGGGAGTAGCAGTAAGCCAGGACTTTGGGCAATCACCCTAGCAACTAGCAAAGGAGTAGCAGTAAGCCGGACTTTGGTCAATCACCTAGCAACTAGCAAAGGGAGTAGCAGTAAGCCGGACTTGGTCAATCACCCTAGCAACTAGAAAAGGGAGTAGCAGTGAGCCGGACTTTGGGCAATCACCCTAGCAACTAGCAAAGGGAGTAGCAGTGAGCCGGACTTTGGGCAATCACCCTAGCAACTAGCAAAGGGAATAGCAGTGAGCCGGACTTTGGGCAATCACCCTAGCAACTAGAAAAGGAGTAGCAGTAAGCCGGACTTTGGGCAATCACCCTAGCAACTAGCAAAGGGAGTAGCAGTGAGCCGGACTTTGGACAATCACCCTAGCAACTAGAAAAGGGAGTAGCAGTGAGCTGGACTTTGGACAATCACCCTAGCAACTAGAAAAGGGAGTAGCAGTAAGCCGGACTTTGGGCAATCACCCTAGCAACTAGAAAAGGGAATAACAGGACTTTGGGCAATCACCCTAGCAACTAGAAAAGGGAGTAGCAGTGAGCCGGACTTGGTCAATCACCCTAGCCACTGGGAATGGGAGTAGCAGTGAGCCGGACTTTAGGCAATCACCCTAGCAACTAGAAAAGGGAGTAGCAGTGAGTTGGACTTTGTGCAATCACCCTAGCCACTGGGAATGGGAGTAGCAGTGAGCTGGACTTTGGGCAATCACCCTAGCAACTAGGAAAGGGAGTAGCAGGACTTTGGGCAATCACCCTAGCAACTAGGAAAGGGAATAACAGGACTTTGGGCAATCACCTAGCAACTAGGAAAGGAGTAGCAGGACTTGGGCTTTCACCCTAGCAACTAGGAAAGGGAATAGCAGGACTTTGGGCAATCACCCTAGCAACTAGCAATGGGAGTAGCAGTGAGCCGGACTTTAGGCAATCACCCTAGCAACTAGAAAAGGAGTAGCAGTGAGCCGGACTTTGGGCAATCACCCTAGCAACTAGAAAAGGGAGTAGCAGTGAGCCGAACTTTGGACAATCACCCTAGCAACTAGAAAAGGGAGTAGCAGTGAGCCGGACTTGGGCAATCACCCTAGCAACTAGAAAAGGGAGTAGCAGTGAGCCGGACTTTGGGCAATCACCTAGCCACTAGGAATGGGAGTAGCGGTGAGCCGGACTTTGGGCAATCACCTAGCAACTAGGAAAGGGAGTAGCAGGGACTTTGGGCAATCATCCTAGCAACTAGGAAGGGAATAGCAGGACTTTGGGCAATCACCTAGCAACTAGAAAAGGGAGTAGCAGTGAGCCGAACTTTGGACAATCACCCTAGCAACTAGGAAAAGGGAGTAGCAGTGAGCCGGACTTTGGGCAATCACCCTAGCAACTAGAAAAGGGAGTAGCAGTGAGCCGGACTTTGGGCAATCACCCTAGCCACTAGGAATGGGAGTAGCGGTGAGCCGGACTTTGGGCAATCACCCTAGCAACTAGAAAAGGGAGTAGCAGGACTTTGGGCAATCACCCTAGCAACTAGGAAAAGGAATAGTAGGACTTTGGGCAATCACCCTAGCAACTAGGAAAGGAGTAGCAGGACTTTGGCAATCACCTAGCAACTAGGAAAGGGAATAGCAGGACTTGGGGCAATCACCCTAGCAACTAGGAAAGGGAATAGCAGGACTTTGGGCAATCACCCTAGCAACTAGAAATGGGAGTAGCAGGACTTTGTGCAATCACCCTAGCAACTAGAAAAGGGAGAAGCAGGACTTTGGGCAATCACCCTAGCAACTAGCAATGGGAGTAGCAGGACTTTGGGCAATCACCCTAGCAACTAGCAATGGGAGTAGCAGGACTTTGGGCAAATACCCTGGCAGAATGAGCCGGACTTTGAGCAATCACCCTATAAATTAGGGAAATTGAATAGCAGGACTTTGGGCAATCACCTAGCAACTAGCAATTGGAATAGCAGGACTTTGGGTAATCAGCAACTAGCAATGGGAGTAGAATGGAGCAACTAGCAGGGAGTCAGGACTTTGGGCAATCACCCTAGTAACTAGGAAAGGGAATAGCAGGACTTTGGGCAATCACCCTAGCAACTAGGAATGGGAATAGCAGGACTTTGGGCAATCACCTAGCAACTAGGAATGGGAGTAGCAGGACTTTGGGCAATCACCATAGCAACTAGAAAAGGGAGTAGCAGTGAGCCGGACTTTTGGGCAATCACCCTAGCAACTAGAAAAGGGGGTGCAGCAGTGAGCTGGACTTTGGGTAATCACCCTATCAACTAGAAAAGGGGTAGCAGTGAGCTGGACTTTAGTAATCACCCTAGCAACTAGGGAAAGGAGAAAGCAGTGAGCAGGACTTCGGCAATCACCCTAGCAACTAGAAAGGAGGAGCAGTGAGCCGGACTTGGGCAATCACCCTAGCAACTAGAAAAGGGAGTAGCAGTGAGCAGACTTTAAGCAATCACCCTAGCAACTAGGAAAGGAGTAGCAGGACTTTGGGTTTTCACCCTAGCAACTAGGAAAGGGAATAGCAGGACTTTGGGCAATCACCCTAGCAACTAGGAAAGGGAATAGCAGGACTTTGGGCAATCACCCTAGCAACTAGAAAAGGAATAGCAGGACTTTGGGCAATCACCCTAGCAACTAGGAAAAGTGGGGAGTAGCAGAGCCGGGATTTACAATCACCCCAGCCACTAGAATGGGAGTAGCGGTGAGCGGACTTTGGGCAATCACCCTAGCAACTAGGAAAGGAGTAGCAGGACTTTGGGCAATCACCCTTAGCAACTAGAAAAAGGAATAGTAGGACTTTGGGCAATCACCCTAGCAACTAGAAAGGGAGTAGCAGGACTTTGGGTTTTCACCTAGCAACTAGGAAAGGGAATAGCAGGACTTTGGGCAATCACCCTAGCAACTAGAAAGGGAATAGCAGACTTTGGGCAATCACCCTAGCAACTAGGAAAGGAGTAGCAGGACTTGGGCAATCACCATAGCAACTAGAAAAGGGAGTAGCAGGGAGCCGACTTTGGGCAATCACCCTAGCAACTAGAAAAGGGGTAGCAGTGAGCTGGACTTTGGGTAATCACCCTATCAACTAGAAAAGGGGTAGCAGTGAGCTGGACTTTTTGGGTAATCACCCAGCAACTAGCAATGGGAATAGCAGTGAGCTGGACTTTTGGGCCATCACCCTAGCAAATAGCAATTGAAGTAGCAGTGAGCCGGACTTTGGTCAATGACCCTAGCAACTAGAAAAGGGAGTAGAAGGACTTTAGGCAATCACTTGGTGACTAGGAAAGGGGAGTTGAGCCGGACTTTGACTTAGCAACTAGAAAGGGGAGTAGCAGGACTTGGGAGCAACGGACTTTGGGCAATCACCAACTAGAAAGGAGGCAGGAGCAACTAGAAAAGGGAATAGCAGGTACCCCTCAGAAAAGGAGTAGCAGGACTTTGGGCAATCACCCTAGCAACTAGAAAAGGGAATAGCAGGACTTGGGCAATCACCCTAAACTAGAAAAGGAGTAGCAGTGAGGACTTCTTGGGCAATCAATTCTAGCAACTAGAAAAGGGAGTAGCAGGACTTGGGCAATCACCCTAGCAACTAGAAAAGGGATCTTGGGCAATCACCCTAGCAACTAGAAAAGGGAGTAGCAGGGAGTGAGCCAGGACTTTGGGCAATCACCTCAGCCACTAGGAATGGGAGTAGCAGTAGGTGAGCAACTAGAAAGGGAGTAGCAGGACTCACCCTTGGGCAATGGGCAATCACCCTAGCAACTAGGAAAGGGGAAGGAGGAGTAACTAGAAAAGGAGAAGTAGGACTTGGGGCACCTCCTAGCAACTAGGAAAAGGGAATAGTAGGACTTTGGGCAATCACCCTAGCAACTAGGAAAGGGAATAGCAGGACTTGGGCAATCACCCTAGCAACTAGAAAAGGAGCAGGGAATAGCAATCAATCACCCTAGCAACTAGGAAAGGGAATAGCAGGACTTGGGCAATCACCCTAGCAACTAGAAAAGGAGTAGGGAAAGCAACTAGAAAAATAGCAGGACTTTGGGCAATCACCCTAGCAACTAGGAGGACTTTGGGAGTAACTAGAAAAGGGAGAGCAGTGAGCCGACTTTGGGCAATCACCCTAGCAACTAGGAAATTGAATAGCAGGAGCAATCACCTAGCAACTAGAAAGGGAGTAGCAGGACTTTGGGTAATCACAGCAACTAGAAGGAACAGTGAGGACTTTAGGCAATCACTCCTAGTAAAGGAAGGGAGTAGCAGGACTTTGGCAATCACCCTAGCAACTAGGAAAGGGAATAGCAGGACTTTGGGCAATCACCAATAGGAAAGGAAGCAGGACTTTGGGCAATCACCATAGCAACTAGAAAAGGAGCAGCAGGAGCCGGACTTTGGGCAATCACCCTAGCAACTAGAAAAGGGGGTAGCAGTGAGCTGGACTTTGGGTAATCACCCTATCAACTAGAAAAGGGGGTAGCAGTGAGCTGGACTTGGGTAATCACCCTAGCAACTAGGAAAGGAGTAGCAGTGAGGAGGACTTTGGGGCAATCACCCAGCAACTAGGAAAGGAGGAGCAGTGAGCCGGACTTTGGGCAATCACCCTAGCAACTAGAAAAGGGAGTAGCAGTGAGCAGGACTTTGGGCAATCACCCTAGCAACTAGCAATGGGAATAGCAGTGAGCTGGACTTTGGGCCATCACCCTAGCAAATAGCAATTGGAGTAGCAGTGAGCCGGACTTTGGTCAATGACCCTAGCAACTAGAAAAGGGTAAGAAGGACTTTAGGCAATCACCCTTGCAACTAGGAAAGGGGAGTAGCAGTGAGCCGGACTTTGGGTAATCACCCTAGCAACTAGAAAAGGGAGTAGCAGGACTTTGGGCAATCACCCTAGCAACTAGAAAAGGGAATAGCAGGACTTTGGGCAATCACCCTAGCAACTAGAAAAGGAGTAGCAGGACTTGGGCAATCACCCTAGCAACTAGAAAAGGAGTAGCAGGACTTTGGGCAATCACCCTAGCAACTAGAAAAGGAATAGCAGGACTTTTTGGGCAATCACCCTAGCAACTAGAAAGGGAATAGCAGGACTTTGGGCAATCACCCTCTACCAACTAGGAAAGGGAGTAGCAGTGAGTTTGGACTTTGGGCACCATCACCCTAGCAACTAGAAAAGGAGTAGAAGGACTTGGGCAATCACCCTAGCAACTAGAAAGGGAGTAGCAGTGAGTTGACTTTGTGCAATCACCCTAGCCACTGGGAATGGGAGTAGCAGTGGAGCTGGACTTTGGACAATCACCCTAGCCACTGGGAATGGGAGTAGCAGTGAGCTGGACTTTGGACAATCACCCTAGCAACTAGGAAAGGAGTAGCAGGACTTTGGGCAATCACCCTAGCACTAGGAAAGGGAATAACAGGGACTTTGGGCAATCACCCTAGCAACTAGAAAGGGAGTAGCAGGACTTGGGCTTTCACCCCTAGCAACTAGGAAAGGAATAGCAGGACTTTGGGCAATCACCCTAGCAACTAGAAAGGAATAGCAGTAAGCCGAACTTTGGACAATCACCCTAGCAACTAGGAATTGGAGTAGCAGTGAGCCGGACTTTGGGCAATCACCCTAGCAACTAGCAATGGGGAGTAGCAGTGAGCCGACTTTTGGACAATCACCCTAGCAACTAGCAATGGGAGTAGCAGTGAGCGGACTTTGGGCAATCACCCTAGCAACTAGCAATGGGAATAGCAGTGAGCTGGACTTTTGGGCCATCACCCTAGCAACTAGCAATGGGAGTAGCAGTGAGCCGAACTTTGGACAATCACCCTAGCAACTAGAAAAGGGAGTAGCAGTGAGCCGGACTTGGGCAATCACGCTAGCAACTAGAAAAGGGAGTAGCAGTGAGCCGAACTTTGACAATCACCCTAGCAACTAGAAAAGGGAGTAGCAGTGAGCCGGACTTGGGCAATCACCCTAGCAACTAGAAAAGGGAGTAGCAGTGAGCCGGACTTTGGGCAATCACCCTAGCCACTAGAATGGGAGTAGCGTGGTGAGCCGGACTTGGGCAATCACCCAGCAACTAGGAAAGGGAATAGCAGGACTTTGGGCAATCATCCTACAACTAGAAAAGGAGCAGCAGTGAGCCGAACTTTTGGACAATCACCCTAGCAACTAGAAAAGGGGAGCAGAGCCGGACTTTGGGCAATCACCCTAGCAACTAGAAAAAGGGAAAGTAGCAGTGAGCCGACTTTGGGCAATCACCCTAGCCACTAGGAAATGGGAGTAGCGGTGAGCCAGACTTTGGGCAATCACCCCAGTTAACCAGGAAAGGGAGTAGCAGGACTTTTGGGCAATCACCCTAGCAACTAGGAAAAGGAATAGCAGGACTTTGGGCAATCACCCTAGCAACTAGGAAAGGAGTAGCAGGACTTTGGGTTTTCACCCTAGCAACTAGGAAAGGGAATAGCAGGACTTTGGGCAATCACTCCTAGCAACTAGGAAATTGAAAACTAGAAAAGGGAGTAGCAGTGAGCCGGACTTTTGGGCAATCACCCTAGCAACTAGAAATTGAATAGCAGGATTTGGGGCAATCACCTCTAGCAACTAGGAAAGGGAATAGCAGGACTTGGGGCAATCACCCCTGTGCAACTAGGAAAGGGAGTAGCAGGACTTGGGCAATCACCCTAGCAACTAAGAAAGGAGTAGCAGGACTTTTGGGCAATCACCCTAGGAACTAGAAAATGGAATAGCAGACTTTGGCCAATCACCATAGCAACTAGAAAAGGGAGTAGCAGTGAGCCGGACTTTGGGCAATCACCCTAGCAACTAGAAAGGGAGTAGCAGTGAGCCGGACTTTTGGGCAATCACCCTAGCAACTAAAAAAGGGTAGCAGTGAGCTGGACTTGGGTAATCACCCTATCAACTAGAAAAGGGGGTAGCAGTGAGCTGGACTTGGGTAATCACCCTAGCAACTAGGAAAGGAGTAGCAGTGAGCAGGACTTGGGCAATCACCCTAGCAACTAGGAAAGGGGAGGAGCAGTGGAGCTGGACTTTGGGCAATCACCCTAGCAACTAGAAAAGGAGTAGCAGTGAGCAGGACTTTGGGCAATCACCCTAGCAACTAGCAATGGGAATAGCAGTGAGCTGGACTTTGGGCCATCACCCTAGCAATAGCAATTGGAGTAGTGAGCCGGACTTGGTCAATGACCCTAGCAACTAGAAAAGGGAGTAGAAGGACTTTAGGCAATCACCCTTGCAAATAGGAAAGGGAGTAGCAGTGAGCCGGACTTTGGGTAATCACCCTAGCAACTAGAAAAGGGAGTAGCAGGACTTTGGGCAATCACCCTAGCAACTAGAAAAGGGAATAGCAGGACTTTAGGCAATCACCCTAGCAACTAGGAAAGGGAGTAGCAGTGAGCCGGACTTTGGGCAATCACCCTAGCAACTAGAAAAGGGAGTAGCAGGACTTTGGGCAATCACCCTAGCAACTAGAAAAGGGAATAGCAGGACTTTAGGCAATCACCCTAGCAACTAGGAAAGGGAGTAGCAGTGAGCCGGACTTTGGGCAATCACCCTAGCAACTAGAAAAGGGAGTAGAAGGACTTTGGGCAATCACCCTAGCAACTAGGAAAGGGAGTAGCAGTGAGCCGCACTTTGGGCAATCACCCTAGCAACTAGAAAAGGGAGTAGCAGTGAGCCGGACTTTGGGCAATCACCCTAGCAACTAGGAAAGGGAATAGGAGTGAAACTGACTTGGGCAATCACCTCTAGCAACTAGAAAGGAGTAGCAGACTTGCGCAATCACCCTAGCAACTAGCAATTGTAGTAGCAGTGAGCCGGACTTTTTGGGCAATCACCCTAGCAACTAGCAATTGGAGTAGCAGTGAGCCGGACTTGGGCAATCACCCTAGCAACTAAAAAAGGGAGTAGCAGAAAGGGAGCCGACTTTGGGCAATCACCCTAGCCACTAAGAATGGGAGTAGCAGTGAGCCGGACTTTTTGGGCAATCACCCTAGCAACTAGGAAAGGAGTAGCAGCAGGACTTTGGGCAATCACCCTACCAACTAGGAAAGGGAGTAGCAGGACTTTGGGCAATCACCCTACCAACTAGGAAAGGGAATAGCAGGACTTTGGGCAATCACCCTACCAACTAGGAAAGGGAGTAGCAGGACTTTGGGCTTTCACCCTAGCAACTAGGAAAGGGAATAGCAGTGACTTGGACAATCACCCTAGCAACTAGAAAAGGGAGTAGCAGGGACTTGGACAATCACCACCAACTAGGAAAGGAATAGCAGGACTTTGGACAATCACCCTACCAACTAGGAAAGGAGTAGCAGGACTTTGCAATCACTCCTAGCAACTAGGAAAGGGAATAGCAGGACTTTGGGCTTTCACCCTACCAACTAGGAAAGGAATAGCAGGACTTGGACAATCACCCTACCAACTAGGAAAAGGGAGTAGCAGGACTTTGGGCAATCACCCTAGCAACTAGGAAAGGAGTAGCAGGACTTTGGGCAATCATTCTAGCAACTAGCAATGGGAGTAGCAGGACTTTGGGCATCACCCTACCAACTAGGAAAGGAGTAGCAGGACTTTTTGGGCAATCACCAGCAACTAGGAAAGGGAATAGCAGGACTTTGGACAATCACCCTAGCAACTAGAAAAGGGAGTAGCAGTGAGCCGGACTTTGGGCAATCACCTCTAGCAACTAGGAAAGGGAGTATCAGTGAGCCGGACTTTGGGCAATCACCCTAGCAACTAGAAAAGGGGGTAGCAGTGAGCCGGACTTTGGGCAATCACCCTAGCAACTAGAAAAGGGGTAGCAGTGAACTGGTCTTTGGGCAATCACCCTAGCAACTAGAAAAGGGAGTAGCAGTGAGCCAGACTTTGGGCAATCACCGTAGCAACTAGGAAAGGGGGTAGCAGTGAGCCGGACTTTGGGCAATCACCCTAGCAACTAGAAAAGGGAGTAGCAGTGAGCCGGACTTTGGGCAATCACCCTAGCAACTAGGAAAGGAGTAGCAGGACTTGGCAATCACCCTAGCAACTAGGAAAGGGAGAAAGAGTGAGCAGGACTTTGGGCAATCACCCTAGCAACTAGAAAGGGAGGAGCAGTGAGCGACTTTGGGCAATCACCCTAGCAACTAGAAAAGGGAGTAGCAGTGAGCAGGACTTTGGGCAATCACCCTAGCAACTAGCAATGGGAATAGCAGTGAGCTGGACTTTGGGCCATCACCCTAGCAAATAGCAATTGGAGTAGCAGTGAGCCGGACTTTGGTCAATGACCCTAGCAACTAGAAAAGGGAGTAGAAGGACTTTAGGCAATCACCCTTGCAACTAGGAAAGGGGAGTAGCAGTGAGCCGGACTTTGGGTAATCACCCTAGCAACTAGAAAAGGGAGTAGCAGGACTTTGGGCAATCACCCTAGCAACTAGAAAAGGGAATAGCAGGACTTTGGGCAATCACCCTAGCAACTAGAAAAGGGAGTAGCAGGACTTTGGGCAATCACCCTAGCAACTAGAAAAGGGAGTAGCAGGACTTTGGGCAATCACCCTAGCAACTAGAAAAGGGAATAGCAGGACTTTGGGCAATCACCCTAGCAACTAGAAAAGGGAATAGCAGGACTTTGGGCAATCACCCTAGCAACTAGAAAAGGGAATAGCAGGACTTTGGGCAATCACCCTAGCAACTAGAAAAGGGAATAGCAGGACTTTGGGCAATCACCCTAGCAACTAGAAAAGGGAATAGCAGGACTTTGGGTAATCACCCTAGCAACTAGAAAAGGGAGTAGCAGGACTTTGGGCAATCACCCTAGCAACTAGAAAAGGGAGTAGCAGGACTTTGGGCAATCACCCTAGCAACTAGAAAAGGGAATAGCAGGACTTTAGGCAATCACCCTAGCAACTAGGAAAGGGAGTAGCAGTGAGCCGGACTTTTGGGCAATCACCCTAGCAACTAGAAAAGGGAGTAGAAGGACTTTGGGCAATCACCCTAGCAACTAGAAAAGGGAGTAGCAGTGAGTTGGACTTTGTGCAATCACCCTAGCCACTGGGAATGGGAGTAGCAGTGAGCTGGACTTTGGACAATCACCCTAGCCACTGGGAATGGGAGTAGCAGTGAGCTGGACTTTGGACAATCACCCTAGCAACTAGGAAAGGGAGTAGCAGGACTTTGGGCAATCACCCTAGCAACTAGGAAAGGGAATAACAGGACTTTGGGCAATCACCCTAGCAACTAGGAAAGGGAGTAGCAGGACTTTGGGCTTTCACCCTAGCAACTAGGAAAGGGAATAGCAGGACTTTGGGCAATCACCCTAGCAACTAGGAAAGGGAATAGCAGTAAGCCGAACTTTGGACAATCACCCTAGCAACTAGGAATTGGAGTAGCAGTGAGCCGGACTTTGGGCAATCACCCTAGCAACTAGCAATGGGAGTAGCAGTGAGCCGGACTTTAGACAATCACCCTAGCAACTAGCAATGGGAGTAGCAGTGAGCCGGACTTTGGGCAATCACCCTAGCAACTAGCAATGGGAATAGCAGTGAGCTGGACTTTGGGCCATCACCCTAGCAACTAGCAATGGGAGTAGCAGTGAGCCGAACTTTGGACAATCACCCTAGCAACTAGAAAAGGGAGTAGCAGTGAGCCGGACTTTGGGCAATCACGCTAGCAACTAGAAAAGGGAGTAGCAGTGAGCCGAACTTTGGACAATCACCCTAGCAACTAGAAAAGGGAGTAGCAGTGAGCCGGACTTTGGGCAATCACCCTAGCAACTAGAAAAGGGAGTAGCAGTGAGCCGGACTTTGGGCAATCACCCTAGCCACTAGGAATGGGAGTAGCGGTGAGCCGGACTTTGGGCAATCACCCTAGCAACTAGGAAAGGGAATAGCAGGACTTTGGGCAATCACCCTAGCAACTAGAAAAGGCAGTAGCAGTGAGCCGAACTTTGGACAATCACCCTAGCAACTAGAAAAGGGAGTAGCAGTGAGCCGGACTTTGGGCAATCACCCTAGCAACTAGAAAAGGGAGTAGCAGTGAGCCGGACTTTGGGCAATCACCCTAGCCACTAGGAATGGGAGTAGCGGTGAGCCAGACTTTGGGCAATCACCCTAGCAACTAGGAAAGGGAGTAGCAGGACTTTGGGCAATCACCCTAGCAACTAGGAAAAGGAATAGTAGGACTTTGGGCAATCACCCTAGCAACTAGGAAAGGGAGTAGCAGGACTTTGGGTTTTCACCCTAGCAACTAGGAAAGGGAATAGCAGGACTTTGGGCAATCACCCTAGCAACTAGGAAATTGAAAACTAGAAAAGGGAGTAGCAGTGAGCCGGACTTTGGGCAATCACCCTAGCAACTAGGAAATTGAATAGCAGGACTTTGGGCAATCACCCTAGCAACTAGGAAAGGGAATAGCAGGACTTTGGGCAATCACCCTAGCAACTAGGAAAGGGAGTAGCAGGACTTTGGGCAATCACCCTAGCAACTAAGAAAGGGAGTAGCAGGACTTTGGGCAATCACCCTAGGAACTAGGAAATGGAATAGCAGGACTTTGGCCAATCACCATAGCAACTAGAAAAGGGAGTAGCAGTGAGCCGGACTTTGGGCAATCACCCTAGCAACTAGGAAAGGGAGTAGCAGTGAGCCGGACTTTGGGCAATCACCCTAGCAACTAGAAAAGGGGGTAGCAGTGAGCTGGACTTTGGGTAATCACCCTATCAACTAGAAAAGGGGGTAGCAGTGAGCTGGACTTTGGGTAATCACCCTAGCAACTAGGAAAGGGAGTAGCAGTGAGCAGGACTTTGGGCAATCACCCTAGCAACTAGGAAAGGGAGTAGCAGGACTTTGGGCAATCACCCTAGCAACTAGGAAAAGGAATAGTAGGACTTTGGGCAATCACCCTAGCAACTAGGAAAGGGAGTAGCAGGACTTTGGGTTTTCACCCTAGCAACTAGGAAAGGGAATAGCAGGACTTTGGGCAATCACCCTAGCAACTAGGAAAGGGAATAGCAGGACTTTGGGCAATCACCCTAGCAACTAGAAAAGGGAGTAGCAGGACTTTGGGTTTTCACCCTAGCAACTAGAAAAGGGAGTAGCAGGACTTTGGGCAATCACCCTAGCAACTAGGAAAGGGAATAGCAGGACTTTGGGCAATCACCCTAGCAACTAGAAAAGGGAGTAGCAGTGAGCCGGACTTTGGGCAATCACCCTAGCAACTAGGAAATTGAATAGCAGGACTTTGGGCAATCACCCTAGCAACTAGGAAAGGGAATAGCAGGACTTTGGGTAATCACCCTAGCAACTAGGAATGGGAGTAGCAGTGAGCCGGACTTTGGGCAATCACCCTAGTAACTAGGAAAGGGAGTAGCAGGACTTTGGGCAATCACCCTAGCAACTAGAAAAGGGAATAGCAGGACTTTGGGCAATCACCCTAGCAACTAGAAAAGGGAGTAGCAGGACTTTGGGCAATCACCCTAGCAACTAGAAAAGGGAGTAGCAGGACTTTGGGCAATCACCCTAGCAACTAGAAAAGGGAATAGCAGGACTTTGGGCAATCACCCTAGCAACTAGAAAAGGGAGTAGCAGTGAGCCGGACTTTGGGCAATCACCCTAGCCACTAGGAATGGGAGTAGCGGTGAGCCGGACTTTGGGCAATCACCCTAGCAACTAGGAAAGGGAGTAGCAGGACTTTGGGCAATCACCCTAGCAACTAGGAAAAGGAATAGTAGGACTTTGGGCAATCACCCTAGCAACTAGGAAAGGGAGTAGCAGGACTTTGGGTTTTCACCCTAGCAACTAGGAAAGGGAATAGCAGGACTTTGGGCAATCACCCTAGCAACTAGGAAAGGGAATAGCAGGACTTTGGGCAATCACCCTAGCAACTAGAAAAGGGAGTAGCAGGACTTTGGGTTTTCACCCTAGCAACTAGAAAAGGGAGTAGCAGGACTTTGGGCAATCACCCTAGCAACTAGGAAAGGGAATAGCAGGACTTTGGGCAATCACCCTAGCAACTAGAAAAGGGAGTAGCAGTGAGCCGGACTTTGGGCAATCACCCTAGCAACTAGGAAATTGAATAGCAGGACTTTGGGCAATCACCCTAGCAACTAGGAAAGGGAATAGCAGGACTTTGGGTAATCACCCTAGCAACTAGGAATGGGAGTAGCAGTGAGCCGGACTTTGGGCAATCACCCTAGTAACTAGGAAAGGGAGTAGCAGGACTTTGGGCAATCACCCTAGCAACTAGGAAAGGGAATAGCAGGACTTTGGGCAATCACCCTAGCAACTAGGAAAGGGAGTAGCAGGACTTTGGGCAATCACCATAGCAACTAGAAAAGGGAGTAGCAGTGAGCCGGACTTTGGGCAATCACCCTAGCAACTAGAAAAGGGGGTAGCAGTGAGCTGGACTTTGGGTAATCACCCTATCAACTAGAAAAGGGGGTAGCAGTGAGCTGGACTTTGGGTAATCACCCTAGCAACTAGGAAAGGGAGTAGCAGTGAGGAGGACTTTGGGCAATCACCCTAGCAACTAGGAAAGGGAGGAGCAGTGAGCCGGACTTTGGGCAATCACCCTAGCAACTAGAAAAGGGAGTAGCAGTGAGCAGGACTTTGGGCAATCACCCTAGCAACTAGCAATGGGAATAGCAGTGAGCTGGACTTTGGGCCATCACCCTAGCAAATAGCAATTGGAGTAGCAGTGAGCCGGACTTTGGTCAATGACCCTAGCAACTAGAAAAGGGAGTAGAAGGACTTTAGGCAATCACCCTTGCAACTAGGAAAGGGGAGTAGCAGTGAGCCGGACTTTGGGTAATCACCCTAGCAACTAGAAAAGGGAGTAGCAGGACTTTGGGCAATCACCCTAGCAACTAGAAAAGGGAATAGCAGGACTTTGGGCAATCACCCTAGCAACTAGAAAAGGGAGTAGCAGGACTTTGGGCAATCACCCTAGCAACTAGAAAAGGGAGTAGCAGGACTTTGGGCAATCACCCTAGCAACTAGAAAAGGGAATAGCAGGACTTTGGGCAATCACCCTAGCAACTAGAAAAGGGAATAGCAGGACTTTGGGCAATCACCCTACCAACTAGGAAAGGGAGTAGCAGTGAGCCGGACTTTTGGGCAATCACCCTAGCAACTAGAAAAGGGAGTAGAAGGACTTTGGGCAATCACCCTAGCAACTAGAAAAGGGAGTAGCAGTGAGTTGGACTTTGTGCAATCACCCTAGCCACTGGGAATGGGAGTAGCAGTGAGCTGGACTTTGGACAATCACCCTAGCCACTGGGAATGGGAGTAGCAGTGAGCTGGACTTTGGACAATCACCCTAGCAACTAGGAAAGGGAGTAGCAGGACTTTGGGCAATCACCCTAGCAACTAGGAAAGGGAATAACAGGACTTTGGGCAATCACCCTAGCAACTAGGAAAGGGAGTAGCAGGACTTTGGGCTTTCACCCTAGCAACTAGGAAAGGGAATAGCAGGACTTTGGGCAATCACCCTAGCAACTAGGAAAGGGAATAGCAG
Source organism: Doris montereyensis (assembly GCA_037039925.1). Lineage (NCBI taxonomy): Eukaryota > Metazoa > Mollusca > Gastropoda > Nudibranchia > Dorididae > Doris > Doris montereyensis. The sequence continues at coordinate 20,400 of JAXRKP010001792.1, forward strand.
TAAGCCGAACTTTGGACAATCACCCTAGCAACTAGGAATTGGAGTAGCAGTGAGCCGGACTTTGGGCAATCACCCTAGCAACTAGCAATGGGAGTAGCAGTGAGCCGGACTTTGGACAATCACCCTAGCAACTAGCAATGGGAGTAGCAGTGAGCCGGACTTTGGGCAATCACCCTAGCAACTAGCAATGGGAATAGCAGTGAGCTGGACTTTGGGCCATCACCCTAGCAACTAGCAATGGGAGTAGCAGTGAGCCGAACTTTGGACAATCACCCTAGCAACTAGAAAAGGGAGTAGCAGTGAGCCGGACTTTGGGCAATCACGCTAGCAACTAGAAAAGGGAGTAGCAGTGAGCCGAACTTTGGACAATCACCCTAGCAACTAGAAAAGGGAGTAGCAGTGAGCCGGACTTTGGGCAATCACCCTAGCAACTAGAAAAGGGAGTAGCGGTGAGCCGGACTTTGGGCAATCACCCTAGCCACTAGGAATGGGAGTAGCGGTGAGCCGGACTTTGGGCAATCACCCTAGCAACTAGGAAAGGGAATAGCAGGACTTTGGGCAATCACCCTAGCAACTAGAAAAGGGAGTAGCAGTGAGCCGAACTTTGGACAATCACCCTAGCAACTAGAAAAGGGAGTAGCAGTGAGCCGGACTTTGGGCAATCACCCTAGCAACTAGAAAAGGGAGTAGCATTGTTTGTTTGGGTCACCCTAGCCACTTTGAATGTCTGTCATTGTGAGCCACTTTGTGCAATGGATAGCATCTGTAGGTAGTGCAGGACTTTGGGCAATTTTCCTAGCAACTAGGAAAAGGAATAGTAGGACTTTGGGCAATCACCCTAGCAACTAGGAAGGGTAAGCAGGACTTTGGGTTTCACCTAGCAACTGAAGGAATAGCAGGACTTTGGGCAATGTGTGTGAGCCAATTAGGAAATTGAGAAAACTAGTCTGTCTGTCTTTGAGCGGACTTTGGGCAATCACCCTAGCTCTCAGTCTCTCTGTCTAGCAGGACTTTGGGCAATCCACCTAGCAACTAGGAAAGGGAATAGCAGGACTTTGGGCAATCACCCTAGCAACTCTCTCTGGTAGTCAGGACTTTGGTCTTCCCCTAGCAACTCTGTAGGGAGTAGCAGGACTTTGGGCAATCACCCTAGGAACTAGGAAATGGAATAGCAGGACTTTGGCCAATCTCTCTCTCTCTAGAAAGGAGTAGCAGTCTCTCGGACTTCTCAATCACCCTAGCTCCTGCCCCTCGCGCGTAGCAGTCTCTCTCTCTCTGGGCAATCTCTCTAGCAACTCTCTCTCTCTCTCTGAGCTGGACTTTGGGTAATCACCCTATCAACTCTCTCTCTGTAGCAGTGAGCTGGACTTTGGGTAATCACTCTTCCTCTGGCCTCCTCTCTCCCTCCCTTTGCTCTCTATGTCCCCCGCCCCCTCGCTCTCCCTCCCTCTCTCTCTCTCTCTCTCTCTCTCTCTCTCTCTCTCTCTCTCTCTCTCTCTCTCTCTCTCTCTCTCTCTCTCTCTCTCTCTCTTCTTTCTCTCTCTACGTCTCTCTTTCTCTCTCTCTCTCTCTGCGTCTCTCTTTCTCTCTCTCTCTCTCTCTCTCTCTCTCTCTCTCTCTCTCTCTCTCTCGAAGGACTTTAGGCAATCACCCTTGCAAATAGGAAAGGGAGTAGCAGTGAGCCGGACTTTGGGTAATCACCCTAGCAACTAGAAAAGGGAGTAGCAGGACTTTGGGCAATCACCCTAGCAACTAGAAAAGGGAATAGCAGGACTTTAGGCAATCACCCTAGCAACTAGGAAAGGGAGTAGCAGTGAGCCGGACTTTGGGCAATCACCCTAGCAACTAGAAAAGGGAGTAGCAGGACTTTGGGCAATCACCCTAGCAACTAGAAAAGGGAATAGCAGGACTTTAGGCAATCACCCTAGCAACTAGGAAAGGGAGTAGCAGTGAGCCGGACTTTGGGCAATCACCCTAGCAACTAGAAAAGGGAGTAGAAGGACTTTGGGCAATCACCCTAGCAACTAGGAAAGGGAGTAGCAGTGAGCCGCACTTTGGGCAATCACCCTAGCAACTAGAAAAGGGAGTAGCAGTGAGCCGGACTTTGGGCAATCACCCTAGCAACTAGGAAAGGGAATAGGAGTGAACCGGACTTTGGGCAATCACCCTAGCAACTAGGAAAGGGAGTAGCAGGACTTTGCGCAATCACCCTAGCAACTAGCAATTGTAGTAGCAGTGAGCCGGACTTTGGGCAATCACCCTAGCAACTAGCAATTGGAGTAGCAGTGAGCCGGACTTTGGGCAATCACCCTAGCAACTAAAAAAGGGAGTAGCAGTGAGCCGGACTTTGGGCAATCACCCTAGCCACTAAGAATGGGAGTAGCAGTGAGCCGGACTTTGGGCAATCACCCTAGCAACTAGGAAAGGGAGTAGCAGGACTTTGGGCAATCACCCTACCAACTAGGAAAGGGAGTAGCAGGACTTTGGGCAATCACCCTACCAACTAGGAAAGGGAATAGCAGGACTTTGGGCAATCACCCTACCAACTAGGAAAGGGAGTAGCAGGACTTTGGGCTTTCACCCTAGCAACTAGGAAAGGGAATAGCAGGACTTTGGACAATCACCCTAGCAACTAGAAAAGGGAGTAGCAGGACTTTGGACAATCACCCTACCAACTAGGAAAGGGAATAGCAGGACTTTGGACAATCACCCTACCAACTAGGAAAGGGAGTAGCAGGACTTTGGGCAATCACCCTAGCAACTAGGAAAGGGAATAGCAGGACTTTGGGCTTTCACCCTACCAACTAGGAAAGGGAATAGCAGGACTTTGGACAATCACCCTACCAACTAGGAAAGGGAGTAGCAGGACTTTGGGCAATCACCCTAGCAACTAGGAAAGGGAGTAGCAGGACTTTGGGCAATCACCCTAGCAACTAGCAATGGGAGTAGCAGGACTTTGGGCAATCACCCTACCAACTAGGAAAGGGAGTAGCAGGACTTTGGGCAATCACCCTAGCAACTAGGAAAGGGAATAGCAGGACTTTGGACAATCACCCTAGCAACTAGAAAAGGGAGTAGCAGTGAGCCGGACTTTGGGCAATCACCCTAGCAACTAGGAAAGGGAGTATCAGTGAGCCGGACTTTGGGCAATCACCCTAGCAACTAGAAAAGGGGGTAGCAGTGAGCCGGACTTTGGGCAATCACCCTAGCAACTAGGAAAGGGAGTAGCAGGACTTTGGCAATCACCCTAGCAACTAGGAAAGGGAGTAGCAGTGAGCAGGACTTTGGGCAATCACCCTAGCAACTAGGAAAGGGAGGAGCAGTGAGCCGGACTTTGGGCAATCACCCTAGCAACTAGAAAAGGGAGTAGCAGTGAGCAGGACTTTGGGCAATCACCCTAGCAACTAGCAATGGGAATAGCAGTGAGCTGGACTTTGGGCCATCACCCTAGCAAATAGCAATTGGAGTAGCAGTGAGCCGGACTTTGGTCAATGACCCTAGCAACTAGAAAAGGGAGTAGAAGGACTTTAGGCAATCACCCTTGCAACTAGGAAAGGGGAGTAGCAGTGAGCCGGACTTTGGGTAATCACCCTAGCAACTAGAAAAGGGAGTAGCAGGACTTTGGGCAATCACCCTAGCAACTAGAAAAGGGAATAGCAGGACTTTGGGCAATCACCCTAGCAACTAGAAAAGGGAGTAGCAGGACTTTGGGCAATCACCCTAGCAACTAGAAAAGGGAGTAGCAGGACTTTGGGCAATCACCCTAGCAACTAGAAAAGGGAATAGCAGGACTTTGGGCAATCACCCTAGCAACTAGAAAAGGGAATAGCAGGACTTTGGGCAATCACCCTAGCAACTAGAAAAGGGAATAGCAGGACTTTGGGCAATCACCCTAGCAACTAGAAAAGGGAATAGCAGGACTTTGGGCAATCACCCTAGCAACTAGAAAAGGGAATAGCAGGACTTTGGGTAATCACCCTAGCAACTAGAAAAGGGAGTAGCAGGACTTTGGGCAATCACCCTAGCAACTAGAAAAGGGAGTAGCAGGACTTTGGGCAATCACCCTAGCAACTAGAAAAGGGAATAGCAGGACTTTAGGCAATCACCCTAGCAACTAGGAAAGGGAGTAGCAGTGAGCCGGACTTTTGGGCAATCACCCTAGCAACTAGAAAAGGGAGTAGAAGGACTTTGGGCAATCACCCTAGCAACTAGAAAAGGGAGTAGCAGTGAGTTGGACTTTGTGCAATCACCCTAGCCACTGGGAATGGGAGTAGCAGTGAGCTGGACTTTGGACAATCACCCTAGCCACTGGGAATGGGAGTAGCAGTGAGCTGGACTTTGGACAATCACCCTAGCAACTAGGAAAGGGAGTAGCAGGACTTTGGGCAATCACCCTAGCAACTAGGAAAGGGAATAACAGGACTTTGGGCAATCACCCTAGCAACTAGGAAAGGGAGTAGCAGGACTTTGGGCTTTCACCCTAGCAACTAGGAAAGGGAATAGCAGGACTTTGGGCAATCACCCTAGCAACTAGGAAAGGGAATAGCAGTAAGCCGAACTTTGGACAATCACCCTAGCAACTAGGAATTGGAGTAGCAGTGAGCCGGACTTTGGGCAATCACCCTAGCAACTAGCAATGGGAGTAGCAGTGAGCCGGACTTTAGACAATCACCCTAGCAACTAGCAATGGGAGTAGCAGTGAGCCGGACTTTGGGCAATCACCCTAGCAACTAGCAATGGGAATAGCAGTGAGCTGGACTTTGGGCCATCACCCTAGCAACTAGCAATGGGAGTAGCAGTGAGCCGAACTTTGGACAATCACCCTAGCAACTAGAAAAGGGAGTAGCAGTGAGCCGGACTTTGGGCAATCACGCTAGCAACTAGAAAAGGGAGTAGCAGTGAGCCGAACTTTGGACAATCACCCTAGCAACTAGAAAAGGGAGTAGCAGTGAGCCGGACTTTGGGCAATCACCCTAGCAACTAGAAAAGGGAGTAGCAGTGAGCCGGACTTTGGGCAATCACCCTAGCCACTAGGAATGGGAGTAGCGGTGAGCCGGACTTTGGGCAATCACCCTAGCAACTAGGAAAGGGAATAGCAGGACTTTGGGCAATCACCCTAGCAACTAGAAAAGGCAGTAGCAGTGAGCCGAACTTTGGACAATCACCCTAGCAACTAGAAAAGGGAGTAGCAGTGAGCCGGACTTTGGGCAATCACCCTAGCAACTAGAAAAGGGAGTAGCAGTGAGCCGGACTTTGGGCAATCACCCTAGCCACTAGGAATGGGAGTAGCGGTGAGCCAGACTTTGGGCAATCACCCTAGCAACTAGGAAAGGGAGTAGCAGGACTTTGGGCAATCACCCTAGCAACTAGGAAAAGGAATAGTAGGACTTTGGGCAATCACCCTAGCAACTAGGAAAGGGAGTAGCAGGACTTTGGGTTTTCACCCTAGCAACTAGGAAAGGGAATAGCAGGACTTTGGGCAATCACCCTAGCAACTAGGAAATTGAAAACTAGAAAAGGGAGTAGCAGTGAGCCGGACTTTGGGCAATCACCCTAGCAACTAGGAAATTGAATAGCAGGACTTTGGGCAATCACCCTAGCAACTAGGAAAGGGAATAGCAGGACTTTGGGCAATCACCCTAGCAACTAGGAAAGGGAGTAGCAGGACTTTGGGCAATCACCCTAGCAACTAAGAAAAGGAGTAGCAGGACTTTGGGCAATCACCCTAGGAACTAGGAAATGGAATAGCAGGACTTTGGCCAATCACCATAGCAACTAGAAAAGGGAGTAGCAGTGAGCCGGACTTTGGGCAATCACCCTAGCAACTAGGAAAGGGAGTAGCAGTGAGCCGGACTTTGGGCAATCACCCTAGCAACTAGAAAAGGGGGTAGCAGTGAGCTGGACTTTGGGTAATCACCCTATCAACTAGAAAAGGGGGTAGCAGTGAGCTGGACTTTGGGTAATCACCCTAGCAACTAGGAAAGGGAGTAGCAGTGAGCAGGACTTTGGGCAATCACCCTAGCAACTAGGAAAGGGAGGAGCAGTGAGCCGGACTTTGGGCAATCACCCTAGCAACTAGAAAAGGGAGTAGCAGTGAGCAGGACTTTGGGCAATCACCCTAGCAACTAGCAATGGGAATAGCAGTGAGCTGGACTTTGGGCCATCACCCTAGCAAAGAGCAATTGAGAGAGAGGGAGCCGGACTTTGGTCAATGACCCTAGCAGCTAGAAAGGGAGTAGAAAGGACTTTAGGCAATCACCCTTGCAGAGAGAGAGAGAGAGAGAGAGAGAGAGAGAGAGAGAGAGAGAGAGAGAGAGAGAGAGAGAGAGAGAGAGAGAGAGAGAGAGAGAGAGAGAGAGAGAGAGGAGGGAGGGAGGGAAGGGAGAGAGAGAGAGAGAGAGAGAGAGAGAGAGAGAGAGAGAGAGAGAGAGAGAGAGAGAGAGAGAGAGAGAGAGAGAGAGAGAGAGAGAGAGAGAGAGAGAGAGGGAGGGAGGGAGGGAGGAACTAGGAAAGGGAGAGCAGGAGAGCATCTTGAGCAATCAGAGAGAACTAGAAAGGAGTAGAGTGAGTCGGAGAGAGAGAAATCTTAGCAACTACTAGGAAAGGAATAGGAGTGAACCGGAGAGAGAGCAATCAGAGAGAGAGAGAAAGAGAGAGAGACTTTGAGAGATATTTCTAGCACTAGCACGTCAGTTGGTTTCCGGATCTTCAATCGCCCTAGCAACTGCTTCCTCCGGATCTGGGCAAACCTGATCCACAACTGGATGCTTGTGCATCGTTTCCACTAGCCAGTAAGAATGGGACAAGACCGGAGTCTGCACCTTAGCTTCAACCCACAACTAGAAAGGGAGTAGCACCTTTCCCACAGTCTTGTTTTAGGAAAGCAGTACAGGACTTAGATGCAATGACACTACCAACTAGGAAAGGGAATAGCAGGACTTTGGGCAATCACCCTGACCAACTAGGAAAACAGGACTTTGGCACCTAGCAACTGAAAGTGGAATAGCTGGACTTTGGACAATCACCTGGCGGCTAGCCAGGAGTAGCAGGACTTTGACAATCACCCTACCAACTAGGAAAGGGAATAGTTCAGGACTTTGGACCAATCACCCACCAACTGAAAGGATCCCAGGACTTCAGGGTCCCAGCAACTTGGGGGAAACCAGGACTTGGCTTTCAGATACCAACTAGGAAAGGAATAGCAGGACTTTGGGTTTAGCAACTAGGAAAGGGAGAGCAGGACTTTGGGCAATCTTCTGCAACTAGGAAGGGAGTAGCAGGATTTACGCAACACGCACAACTAGCAATGGGAGTGGCAGGACTTTGGGCAATCACCCTACCAACTAGGAAAGGGAGTAGCAGGACTTTGGGCAATCACCCTAGCAACTAGGAAAGGGAATACATGGACTTCAGACAATCACCCTTTTTACCTAGAAAATGTCTCCGATGAGAGCCGGACTTTGGGCAATCACCTAGCAACTAGGAAAGGGAGTATCAGTGAGCCGGACTTTGGGCAATGCCTAGAAAATTAGAAAAGGGATCCAGTGAGCCGGACTTTGGGCAATCCAGCAGCTAGAAAAGGGGGTAGCAGTGAACTGGTCTTTGGGCAATCACCCTAGCAACTAGAAAGGAGTAGCAGTGAGCCAGACTTTGGGCAATCACCGTAGCAACTAGGAAAGGAATTAGCAGTGAGCCGGACTTTAAACAATCACATTGACATAAAAACAAAGGAGTAGCAGTGAGCAACGAAGACTTTGGGCAATCACCCTAGCAACTAGGAAAGGGAGTGACTTTGGCATAAAGCATGTTGGCATAGAGTAATTTCAGTGATCCGGACGTTTGGCAATCACCCTATCAACTAAAATGGGGGCAGGTTTTGGGCATTTATTTGAGCAATAGCAATGGGAGTAACAGAAAAGGACTTTGGGCAATATAGGGGATAGCAATTGGTGTAGCAGTGAGCCGGACTTTGGACAATCACCCTAGCAACTAGAAAAGGGAGTAGCAGGATTCTGGGCAATCACATGAAAACTTAGAAAATTTTAGCAGTGAACCGGACTTTGGGCATTTATTTTAGCAACTAGGAAAGGAGTAGCTAGGACTTTCAAATCACCCTAGCAACTAGCAATCAGGAGTAAGACCTGGAGGACTATTTGTGCAATCACCTCATCTTGCAATGGGATTTAGCAGGACTTGTGGCAATCACCCTAGCAACTAGCAATGGGAGTAAAGGACTTTTGGCAATCACCCTAGCAACTAGGAATGGGAGTAGCAGGACTTTGTGCAATCACCTAGCAACTAGCAATGGGAGAAAGCAGGACTTTGGGCAATCACCGTTAGCAACTAGCAATGGAGCAGTAGACTTTGGGCAATCACTTAGCAATAGCAATGGGAGTGGAAGGACTTTGGGAAATACCCTAGCAACTAGGAATGGAGAAGCAGGTTTTGGGCAATTCCCTGCTACTAGGAATGGGAGTAGCAGGACTTTGAGCTTTCCACTTGATTGGAAAACTAGCAATGAGGAATGGGACTAGTTGACTTTGGGCAATCACCCTTATCTAGCGGGCAATTGAGCAGGACTTTGTGGAATCACCCTTCTTCAGCAATTGAGTAGCAGGTTTCAGGCAAATACCCTAGCAACTAGCAATGGGTTACAGGGTTTGAAGTCACCTATGAGATAGCAATGGAATGCAGGACTTTGGGCAATCACCTAGCAACTAGCAATTTTCTATCTAGGACTTTGGGCAATCACCGTAGCAACTAGCAATGGAGTAGCCAAGGACTTTGGGCAATCACCTATTCTCGTAGCAATGAGGAATGGGACTAGCATACTTTAGGGCAATCACCCTAGCAACTAGCAATGGGCTGCTCTTCCTTTGCTGTCAATCAGGGTTTGCCTGATTTCATTGACTAGACGATCGAATGCTGGCCGATCTTGCGATGAAACTTCCTACAATCCAATCTGTTTGTCTTCTTTTTGATTGAGTTTCCTTTATCTCTGTCTTCACTAACTCCAATTGGCCTTGGATTGTTTGTCTGTTTCTCTTTCTATTTGTCTGTCTGTCACTGTGTCATTGTGTATGGATATATCTTAGGTATGCCCGTCACTTTCTTTTTCACTGTATATATTTATATATTTATCTGTCTCGGGTTTCCTCCTGTCTGTTGTCACTATCTATTTATATATTTATATATATCTATATGTGTGTTTGTGTGTGTGTGTGTGTGTGTGAGCCAATCTGTCTTTTTGTCTGTCTGTCTGTCTTTGCCGTTCTGTCTGACCACCCCCCTCTCTCTCAGTCTCTCTGTCTCTGTCTCTGTCTTCCCATCTGTAGGCGGTTTGCTATATGTCTCGCCGTCTGTGGGCGGTCGCCTATATGTCTCCCCGTCTGTGGGCGGTTGCCTATATGTCTCCCCGTCCGTGGGCGGTTGCCTATATGTCTCCCCGTCCTTGGGCTGTTGCCTATATGTGTCCATGTCCGTGGGCAGTGGCCTATATGTCTCCCCGTCTGTGGGTGGTTGCCTATAGAACTCCCCGTCTGTGGGCGGTTGCCTATAAGTCTCCCCGTTGATGGGCAGTTGCCTATATGTCTTTATGTCTGTGGACGTTTGCCTGTATGTGTCCCCGTTGCCTATGTGTTTCCCCGTCTGTGGGCAGTTGCCTATACGTCTCTATGTTTGTGGACGGTTGCCTATATGTCTCCCCGTTGCCTCTATGTCTGCCAGTCCGTGGGCGGTTGCCTATATGTCTCCTGTCTGTGGGCGGTTGCCTATATGTCTCTCCGTCTGTAGGCGGTTGCCTATATGTCTCCCCGTCTGTGGGCGGTTGCCTATATGTCTCCCCGTCTGTGGGCGGGTTGCCTATATGTCTCCCCGTCTGTGGGCAGTTGCCTGTATGTCTCCCCGTCTGTAGGCGGTTGCCTCTATGTCTCCCTGTCTCTGAGCGATTGCCTATATGTCTCCCCGTCCGTGGGCGGCTGGCTATATGTCTCCCCGTCTGTGGGCGGTTGCCTATATGTCTCCCCATTGCCGATATGTCTCCCCATCCGTGAGCGGTTGCCTATATGTCTCCCCGTCTGTGGGCAGTTGCCTATAAGCCTCCCCGTCAGAGGACGGTTGCCTATATGTCTCCCCGTCCGAGGACGGTTGCCTATATGTCTTCCCGTTTGTGGGCGGTTGCCTATAGGTCTCCCCGTTTGTGAGCGTTTGCCTATATGTCTTCCCGTCTGTAGGCGGTTTGCTGTATGTCTCCATGTCTGTGGGTGGTTGCCTATATGTCTCCCCGTCTGTGGGCGGTTGGCTATATGTCTCCCCGTCTTGGGGTGGTTGCCTATATGTCTCCCCGTCTGTAGGCGGTCGCCTATATGTCTCCCCGTCTTGGGGCAGTTGCCTATAGGTCTCCCCGTCTGTAGGCTGTTTGCTATATGTCTCCATGTCTGTGGGAGGTTGCCTATATGTCTCCCCCGTCTGTGGGCGGTTGGCTATATTTCTCCCCGTCTGGGGGCGGTTGCCTATATGTCTGCCCGTCTGTGAGCGGTTGCCTATAGGTCTCCCCGTCTGTGGGTGGTTGCCTATATGTCTCACCGTCTGTGGACGGTTGCCTCTATGTCTCCCCGTCTGTGGGCGGTTGCCTATATGTCTCCCTGTCTGTGATGATTGCCTATATGTTTCCCCGTCTGGGCAGTTGCCTATATGTCTGCATGTCTCTGGGCGGTTGCCTATATGTCTCCCCATCTGTGGGCGGTTGCCTATAGGTCTCCCCGTCTGTGGGAGGTCGTCTATATGTCTCCCTGTCTGTGGTCGGTTGCCTATATGTCTCCCCGTCTGTGGGCGGTTGCCTATATGTCTCCACATCTGGGCAGTTGCCTATATGTCTCCCCGTCCGTGGGCGGTTGCCTATATGTCTCCCCGTCTGTGGGCGGTTGCCTATATGTCTCCACGTCTGGGCAGTTGCCTATATGTCTCCCCGTCCGTGGGCGGTTGCCTATATGTCTCCCTGTCTGTGGTCGGTTGCCTATATGTCTCCCCGTCTGTGGGCGGTTGCCTATATGTCTCCCCCGTCTGTGGGAGGTTGCCTATATGTCTCCCTGTCTGTGGTCGGTTGCCTATATGTCTCCCCGTCTGTGGGCGGTTGCCTATATGTCTCCACGTCTGGGCAGTTGCCTATATGTCTCCCCGTCCATGGGTGGTTGCCTATATGTCTCCCCGTCTGTGGGCGGTTGCCTATATGTATCCACGTCTGGGCAGTTGCCTATATGTCTCCCCTTCTGTGGGCGGTTGCCTATATGTCTCCACGTCTGGGCAGTTGCCTATATGTCTCTCCCCGTCTGTGGGCGGTTGCCTATATGTCTCCACGTCCAGGCAGTTGCCTATATGTCTCTCCGTCCGTGGGCGGTTGCCAATATGTCTCCCCATCTGTAGGCGGTTGGCTATATGTCTTCCCATCTGTGGGCGGTTTGCTATATGTCTAGCCGTCTGTGGGCGGTTGCCTATATGTCTCCCCGTCTGGGCGGTTGCCTTTAGGTCTCCCCGTCTGTGGGCGATTGGCTATATGAGGGATGTAAATCTTTCAGATTTTCTCTGATTTCAGATTATTTGATTGTGTTGAAATTTGGGGGTAAATTCCTCTAGTCTCTATTTCTAGTCTAGAAATAGATCTAGATTCCAGATCTAATTCTATTTAATTTTTGTTATTTCAGATAATTATTTTTTTAATTCTATTATATTTTTTCCATGGCGTCGTGTTCACGAAGGTCTCCTAACGTTGTGGAGCGAGATACAACAGTTGAATCGATAGATTTAGAGTGTAGGAACAAATTGCGATGGGATTGGTTATTGTTGAAAGATGACAACGGCGACATTTTTTCAGATTATTTCCGAAACGTAGACAAAGATGGATTTGCTTGGTGCTGTTACTGTAAGTGCGAGATAAAGTACGGCAGTGATGGGGTGCGTTGTTTAAATGACCATGCTAGCCGATCTAAAGCTCACAATCGAAACCGTTACATTTTTCGATCTAATCTTAGTCTTCCAGGCAGCATGCAGTAAGATTTCTGGTTCTACAGATATCAGTAGTCCATCACTGCCTAGATCTAGTTCTAGTTCAGCTTTACCATCCTCTTTACCGTATGGTGCGGCTCCAAACATTGAGCAAGAGCACAATAGATCTAGGGTACCACTCATTCATTTATTTTTTGTTCACTGTATGTCAATTCTAGTTCAGTTTCTTCATTTTAAAGTCTCTTTACCCCTAGTAATTTAAACTAAATTAAGCCTAGGAGAGGCCATTTTTAAGCTGTACAAGTGTGAAAATTCAATTTCGGCCGGGGGTTCCCAAGAGGGGGCGTTGCCCCGACTCACCGGGGCCTACGCGGCCCCTGGACCCCGGCGTTTCTTTTCAGAGAATTTCTCCAGATGCCATTTACATCCCTGCTATATGTCTCCCCGTCTGTGGGCGGTTGCCTATATGTCTTCCCGTCTGTGGGCGGTTGGCTATACGTCTCGCCGTCTGTGGGCGGTTGCCTATATGTCTCCCCGTCTGTGGGCGGTTGCCTATATGTCTCTGCGTCTGTGGGCGGTTGCCTATATGTCTCCGCGTCTGTGGGCGGTTGGCTATATGTCGCCCCGTCTGTGGGCGGTTGCCTATAGGTCTCCCCGTCTGTGGGCGGTTGTTGGGGGCTAACGGTAGGTTCTCCTGCTTTCTTTTAATTCTTTCACCGTTTCTGGTGGACTGCGCATATTTCAAAGAAATGAATCCCTCTGTCTGCATAATTATGTGTATTTATGTGTCTGTGTCGGTCTGTCTATCTGTTTGTCTTCCCCTTTCTCTCTCTCTCTCTCTCTCTCTCTCTCTCTCTCTCTCTCTCTCTCTCTCTCTCTCTCTCTCTCTCTCTCTCTCTCTGTCTCTCTCTCTCTCTGTCTCTCTGTCTCTCTCTCTCTCTCTCTCTCTCTCTCTCTCTCTCTCTCTCTCTCTCTCTCTCTCTCTCTCTCTCTCTCGCGCGCGCGCGCTCTCTCTCTCTCTCTCCCTCTCCCTCTCTCCCTCCCTCCCTTTTTCCCTCCATCCCTCTCTTCCTCTCTCTTTCTCTCTCTCTCCCCCTCCCCCTCTCTCTCTCTTTCTTTCGCTCACTCTCCTCCCCCCCGCCACACACACGCTCATACAGGCAAACACACACACACACCTTCATATGTACATACAGGCAGACAGACAGACACACTCACACATACACATAGACAACCAATGAGAAAGGAGCCACCGGCGTTATCGGCCATTGCCGTAAACATTGGGAGCAAGCAGGCCAGGCAGGTGAGGCTCGTTGTTGACGTCACTGCAAACATTTCCTGTGGCCACACACTTCAATCTCTGTGATTGCACCATAACTGCCTGGCTGTAGATGCATAATATCAAGTTGTCGATTGGTTTTTAATTGACGTGCAAGCTTTGGATAAGTGCCGTCTGTTCACCCCTTCAATATCAATGTTTTGGCGACATACTTATCGTCGTGAAAGCGCCTTCTGTCTGCCAGTTTTTTTTTGGTTCGACCTTCATGTGCTTGTTGAAGTGCCTGTACACCTAGCTTTTCTTTCCACCTGGTCTTTGCTCCGATGGTGAGGAGAGAGAGAGAGAGAGAGAGAGAGAGAGAGAGAGAGAGAGAGAGAGAGAGAGAGGGAGAGGGAGAGGGAGAGGGAGAGGGAGAGAGGAGAGGGAGGGAGAGGGGGAGGGAGAGCGAGAGCGAGAGCGAGAGCGAGAGCGAGAGCGAGAGCGAGAGAGAGAGAGAGAGAGAGAGAGAGAGAGAGAGAGAGAGAGAGAGAGAGAGAGAGTATGTGTGTGTGTGTGTGTGCGCAAGTCAAGGCTGTTGACATTGTTGACAGCGTTTTGGAAAAGCTTTGGTGACAAAAGACTTCAAGCTGAGTGCTATTAATGTAAAGAAAAGAGTGTGCCATTGGGAACCAAAGCTGTTTGAAAGCATTGAAAATACAGACAGTTCAAATAAAACTCAAAAAGGATTTTGTCACGTGGTCTGGCATTAACGTGCCGAGTCATCACAATATAGGCGGTTGGCGGGCGCTTCAGGTAGCTTGCACTTCTTTCCTTCCTTATCTCTTCCGTCTTGATGCTTCCTGTTAATTCAGCTTGAGATCTCCGCATAGGATCATAGTCTGTGGACGGGGTACATTTAGAGGGCATCATCTTGGCAGCTTTGAGTCGATTCTGTTCTTGTAGGATGGGGGCTGGCGGACGTTACTGGTATTTCCTATTTCTTTCCTGTCTTTCTTTAACGTATTCCTGTCAGTTTCTTCTTAAACCTGAGATCACCGCATCTGGTGGACAGGATAAATTATAAAAAAAGCACACCGCCAAACGTACCCCTGCCTCCTCGCCCTAGAAAGAGTTATTTAAGAAGAAAGATTACCGAAGCCTGTAATCAGATAACTAATTTGTTGTAACCTTTGCCCTCACCAGGATGACCACAGACGACGAGCTGAACGAGGTGTACGGCATCCATGAACCGGAAGCCAGGCGGACGCTGCTCAAGGCTATCGAGGTGGCAGAAGACGAGAGTGACAGTGAGTCCATGGTGAGTACCTTCCCAATGTCTAGCC
>JAXRKP010001792.1:40000-47500 GCA_037039925.1 Doris montereyensis
GAAAACAGAACTTGTTCGCTGTGCATTCGATACACTAAGTTGAAAACAGAACTTGTTCGCTGTGCATGCGATACACTAACTTGAATACGTGATTGTTATAACGTTAGTGTATAGTTGTGTTTACGATGTATTATTAATGATCTTTTATGTCTAGGTGTGTACTATAGTATCATTGTCGCCATGCTTGAATCATACTATTCCCTATCACACTGTCATTGCAAAGCGCCTTTGAGCACAGTGTTATGGCTATAGCCGCTATATAAATCATGAATTGTAATTATAAATGATAACAAATGCGGGCAAACGAATGAGGAAGTCAATCAATGAGAACCTGCACTTTGCAAATTGCACCACGTTGTGACATTTGACCGCAGAGGCACCATAGATATATCATGATGACAACAGTGGCGCTATGAAATACTTACCGATACTGGTAGGTCCTACTTCTTTCTTGTCTCTCTTTCACGCCTCTTTCATTTGGATGCTTCCTCTCATAGTATCTTGAGGGCACCACGTATGGTGGAAGGGGTGAATTTTGATGAAACAAAGGACAGCAATTGTGAAACAAGACGACAGTCAGTCCAATAACCCAAACAAACAAAGAAAGGAAATCGTAAAACACAATACCAGAGCTAGTCAAATAATCCAAACAAACAAAGAAAGAAAGGAAATTGTAAAACAGAATACCAGAGCTAGTCCAATAACCCAAACAAACAAACAAAGGAAAGAAATTGTGAAACAGAATACCAGAGCTAGTCCAATAACCCAAACAAACAAACAAAGGAAAGAAATTGTGAAACAGAATACCAGAGCTAGTCCAATAACCCAAACAAACAAACAACGAAAGGAAATTGTGAAACAGAATACCAGAGCTAGTCAAATAACCCAAACAAACAAAGAAAGGAAAGAAATTGTGAAACAGAATACCAGAGCTAGTCCAATAACCCAAACAAACAAACAAAGAAAGGAAATTGTGAAACAGAATACCAGAGCTAGTCCAATAACCCAAACAAACAAACAAAGAAAGGAAATTGTGAAACAGAATACCAGAGCTAGTCCAATAACCCAAACAAACAAACAAAGAAAGGAAATTTAAAAACAGAATACCAAAGCTAGTCCAATAACCCAAACAAACAAATAAAGGAAATTGTAAAACAGAAGACCAGAGCTAGTCCAATAACCCAAACAAGCAAAGGAAAGAAATTGTGAAACAGAATACCAGAGCTAGTCCAATAACCCAAACAAACAAAGGAAAGAAATTGTGAAACAGAATACCAGAGCTAGTCCAATAACCCAAACAAACAAAGGAAAGAAATTGTGAAACAGAAGGCAGAGCTAGTCCAATAACCCAAACAAACAAAGAAAGGAAATTGTAAAACAGAATACCAGAGCTAGTCCAATAACCAAAACAAACAAATAAAGAAAGGAAATTGTGAAATAGAATACCAGAGCTAGTCCAATAACCCAAACAAACAAACTAAGAAAGGAAATTGTGAAATAGAATACCAGAGCTAGTCCAATAACCCAAACAAACAAAGAAAGGAAATTGTGAAATAGAATACCAGAGCTAGTCCAATAACCCAAACAAACAAACAAAGGAAAGAAATTGTGAAACAGAATACCAGAGCTAGTCCAATAACCCAAACAAACAAACAAAGGAAAGAAATTGTGAAACAGAATACCAGAGCTAGTCCAATAACCCAAACAAACAAAGGAAAGAAATTGTGAAACAGAATACCAGAGCTAGTCCAATAACCCAAACAAACAAATAAAGAAAGGAAATTGTGAAACAGAATACCAGAGCTAGTCCAATAACCCAAACAAACAAACAAAGAAAGGAAATTGTGAAACAGAATACCAGAGCTAGTCCAATAACCCAAACAAACAAACAAATAAAGGAAATTGTAAAACAGAATACCAGAGCTAGTCCAATAACCCACACAAACAAACAAAGGAAAGAAATTGTAAAACAGAATACCAGAGCTAGTCCAATAACCCAAACAAACAAATAAAGAAAGGAAATTGTAAAACAGAATACCAGAGCTAGTCCAATAACCCAAACAAACAAAGAAAGGAAATTGTGAAACAGAATACCAGAGCTAGTCCAATAACCCAAACAAACAAACAAAGAAAGGAAATTGTAAAACAGAATACCAGAGCTAGTCCAATAACCCAAACAAACAAGCAAAGAAAGGAAATTGTGAAACAGAATATCAGAGCTAGTCCAATAACCCAAACAAACAAACAAAGAAAGGAAATTGTAAAACAGAATACCAGAGCTAGTCCAATAACCTAAACAAACAAACAAAGAAAGGAAATTTTAAAACAGAAGACCAGAGCTAGTCAAAAAACCCAAACAAAGAAAGAAAATTGTAAAAGAGAATACCAGAGCTAGTCCAATAACCCAAACAAACAAACAAACAAAGGAAATTGTAAAACAGAATACCAGAGCTAGTCCAATAACCCAAACAAACAAAGAAAGGAAATTGTAAAACAGAATACCAGAGCTAGTCCAATAACCCAAACAAACAAAGAAAGGAAATTGTGAAATAGAATACCAGAGCTAGTCCAATAACCCAAACAAACAAACAAGGAAAGGAAATTGTAAAACAAAATACCAGAGCTAGTCCAATAACCCAAACAAACAAATAAAGAAAGGAAATTGTAAAACAGAATATCAGAGCTAGTCCAATAACCCAAACAAACAAACAAAGAAAGAAAATTGTAAAACAGAAGACCAGAGCTAGTCCAATAACCCAAACAAATAAACAAAGAAAAGAAATTGTGAAACAGAATACCAGAGCTAGTCCAATAACCCAAACAAACAAACAAAGAAAGAAAATTGTAAAACAGAATACCAGAGCTAGTCCAATAACCCAAACAAACAAACAAAGAAAGAAAATTGTAAAACAGAGTACCAGAGCTAGTCCAATAACCCAAACAAACAAAGAAAGGAAATTGTGGAACAGAATACCAGAGCTAGTCCAATAACCCAAACAAACAAAGAAAGGAAATTGTGGAACAGAATACCAGAGCTAGTCCAATAACCCAAACAAACAAAGGAAAGAAATTGTGAAACAGAATACCAGAGCTAGTCCAATAACCCAAACAAACAAACAAAGAAAGGAAATTGTAAAACAGAGTACCAGAGCTAGTCCAATAACCCGAACAAACAAAGAAAGGAAATTGTAAAACAGAATACCAGAGCTAGTCCAATAACCCAAACAAACAAAGAAAGGAAATTGTGAAACAGAATACCAGAGCTAGTCCAATAACCCAAACAAACAAACAAAGAAAGGAACTTGTAAAACAGAATACCAGAGCTAGTCCAATAACCCAAACAAACAAACAAAGAAAGGAACTTGTAAAACAGAATACCAGAGCTAGTCCAATAACCCAAACAAACAAACAAAGAAAGGAACTTGTAAAACAGAATACCAGAGCTAGTCCAATAACCCAAACAAACAAACAAAGAAAGGAACTTGTAAAACAGAATACCAGAGCTAGTCCAATAACCCAAACAAACAAAGAAAGGAAATTGTAAAACAGAATACCAGAGCTAGTCCAATAACCCAAACAAACAAACACAGAAAGAAATTGTGAAATAGAATACCAGAGCTAGTCCAATAACCCAAACAAACAAAGAAAGGAAATTGTGAAACAGAATACCAGAGCTAGTCCAATAACCCAAACAAACAAAGAAAGGAAATTGTAAAACAGAATACCAGAGCTAGTCCAATAACCCAAACAAACAAACACAGAAAGGAAATTGTGAAATAGAATACCAGAGCTAGTCCAATAACCCAAACAAACAAAGAAAGGAAATTGTAAAACAGAGTACCAGAGCTAGTCCAATAACCCAAACAAACAAACACAGAAAGGAAATTGTGAAACAGAATACCAGAGCTAGTCCAATAACCCAAACAAACAAACAAAGAAAGGAACTTGTAAAACAGAAGATCAGAGCTCGTCCAATAACCCAAACAAATAAAGAAAGGAAATTGTAAAACAGAAGACCAGAGCTAGTCCAATAATCCAAACAAACAAATAAACAAATAAAGGAACTTGTAAAACAGAATACCAGAGTTAGTGTAATAACGCAAACAAACAAATAAAGAAAGGAAATTGTGAAACAGAATACCAGAGCTAGTCCAATAACTCAAACAAACAAATAAAGAAAGGAAATTGTGAAACAGAATACCAGAGCTAGTCCAATAACTCAAACAAACAAATAAAGAAAGGAAATTGTGAAACAGAATTCCAGAGCTAGTCCAATAACCCCCCAAAAAAAACAAACGAAGAAAGGAAATTGGGAAACAGAATACCAGAGCTAGTCCAATAACCCGAACAAACAAACAAAGAAAGGAAATTGTGAAACAGAATACCAGAGCTAGTCCAATAACCCAAACAAACAAACAAAGAAAGGAAATTGTGGAACAGAATACCAGAGCTAGTCCAATAACCCAAACAAACAAATGAAGGAAATTGTAAAACAGAGGACCAGAGCTAGTCCAATAACCCGAACAAACAAACAAAGAAAGGAAATTGTGGAACAGAATACCAGAGCTAGTCCAATAACCCAAACAAACAAATGAAGGAAATTGTAAAACAGAGGACCACAGCTAGTCCAATAACCCAAACAAACAAATGAAGGAAATTGTAAAACAGAATACCAGAGCTAGTCCAATAACCCAAATAAACAAACTAAGAAAGGAAATTTAAAAACAGAATACCAGAGCTAGTCCAATAACCCAAACAAACAAACAAAGAAAGGAAATTTAAAAACAGAATACCAGAGCTAGTCCAATAACCCAAACAAATAAAGAAAGGAAATTGTAAAACAGAATACCAGAGCTAGTCCAATAACCCAAACAAACAAACAAAGAAAGGAACTTGTAAAACAGAATACCAGAGCTAGTCCAATAACCCAAACAAATAAAGAAAGGAACTTGTAAAACAGAATACCAGAGCTAGTCCAATAACCCAAACAAATAAAGAAAGGAACTTGTAAAATAGAATACCAGAGCTAGTCCAATAACCCAAACAAATAAAGAAAGGAAATTGTAAAACAGAAGACCAGAGCTAGTCCAATAACCCAAACAAACAAATAAAGGAAATTGTGAAACAGAATACCAGAGCTAGTCCAATAACCCAAACAAACAAACAAAGAAAGGAAATTGTAAAACAGAATACCAGAGCTAGTCCAATAACCCAAACAAACAAATAAAGGAAAGAAATTGTAAAACAGAATACCAGAGCTAATCCAATAACCCAAACAAATAAAGAAAGGAAATTGTGAAACAGAATACCAGAGCCAGTCCAATAACCCAAACAAACAAACAAAGAAAGGAAATTGTAAAACAGAATACCAGAGCTAGTCCAATAACCCAAACAAACAAATAAAGAAAGGAAATTGTGAAACAGAATACCAGAGCTAGTCCAATAACCCAAACAAACAAAGGAAAGAAATTGTGAAATAGAATACCAGAGCTAGTCCAATAACCCAAACAAACAAACAAAGAAAGGAAATTGTGAAACAGAATACCAGAGCTAGTCCAATAACCCAAACAAACAAAGGAAAGAAATTGTGAAACAGAATATCAGAGCTAGTCCAATAACTCAAACAAACAAAGAAAGGAAATTGTGAAACAGAATACCAGAGCTAGTCCAATAACTCAAACAAACAAAGAAAGGAAATTGTGAAACAGAATACCAGAGCTAGTCCAATAACTCAAACAAACAAAGAAAGAAAGGAAATTGTAAAACAGAAGATCAGAGCTAGTCCAATAACCCAAACAAACAAAGAAAGGAAATTGTAAAACAGAATACCAGAGCTAGTCCAATAACCCAAACAAACAAAGAAAGGAAATTGTGAAACAGAATACCAGAGCTAGTCCAATAACCCAAACAAACAAAGAAAGGAAATTGTGAAACAGAATACTAGAGCTAGTCCAATAACCCAAAGAAACAAACAAAGAAAGGAAATTGTGAAACAGAATACCAGAGCTAGTCCAATAACCAAACAAACAAACAAACAAATAAAGGAAATTGTAAAACAGAAGACCAGAGCTAGTCCAATAACCCAAACAAACAAAGAAACAAACAAATAAAGGAAATTGTAGAACAGAAGACCAGAGCTAGTGCAATAACGAAAACAAACAAATAAAGAAAGGAAATTGTGAAATAGAATACCAGAGCTAGTCCAATAACCCAAACAAACAAACAAAGAAAGGAAATTTAAAAACAGAGGACCAGAGCTAGTCCAATAACCCAAACAAACAAGTAAAGGAAATTGTAAAACAATACCAGAGCTAGTCCAATAACCCAAACAAACAAACACAGAAAGAAAATTGTGAAACAGAATACCAGAGCTAGGCCAATAACCTAAACAAACAAACAAAGAAAGGAACTTGTAAAACAGAATATCAGAGCTAGTACAATAACCCAAACAAACAAACAAAGAAAAGAAATTGTCAAAACAGAATACCAGAGCTAGTCCAATAACCCAAACAAACAAAGAAAGGAAATTGTGAAACAGAATACCAGAGCTAGTCCAATAACCCAAACAAACAAATAAAGAAAGGAAATTGTAAAACAGAATACCAGAGCTAGTCCAATAACCCAAACAAACAAATAAAGAAAGGAAATTTAAAAACAGAATACCAGAGCTAGTCCAATAACCCAAACAAACAAACAAAGAAAGGAAATTTAAAAACAGAAGACCAGAGCTAGTCAAAAAACCCAAACAAAGAAAGAAAATTGTAAAAGAGAATACCAGAGCTAGTCCAATAACCCAAACAAACAAACAAAGAAAGGAAATTGTGAAACAGAATACCAGAGCTAGTCCAATAACCCAAACAAACAAACAAAGAAAGGAAATTTTAAAACAGAAGACCAGAGCTAGTCAAAAAACCCAAACAAAGAAAGAAAATTGTAAAAGAGAATACCAGAGCTAGTCCAATAACCCAAACAAACAAACAAAGAAAGGAAATTGTAAAACAGAATACCAGAGCTAGTCCAATAACCCAAACAAACAAAGAAAGGAAATTGTAAAACAGAATACCAGAGCTAGTCCAATAACCCAAACAAACAAACAAAGAAAGGAAATTGTGAAACAGAATACCAGAGCTAGTCCAATAACCCAAACAAACAAATAAAGAAAGGAACTTGTAAAACAGAAGACCAGAGCTAGTCCAATAACCCAAAGCAACTTTCCCCTGCCTGTCGTAATAGCATTTGAATGTCATGATCTTTTTGCCCAAGTGCCAATACGTGCGTTGTTTCTATCTTTGTCACTGTGTTTGCCAACTTTGGTTGTTTGTGTATTTCCTTGTGTTGGCTGTGTGGAAGCACGGACTACCTTACTACAAACACCACCTATAATGACAACAGCAACGGCAACAACAACAACAACAACAATAATAACAGGCCTAGGAGATTCTCGTATTGATTGGCCAAACAAGACGTGAGAGTAATGGATACACTCTGCTACTATTTACC
>JAXRKP010001792.1:52500-57500 GCA_037039925.1 Doris montereyensis
TACCATCAACACCACATCCACCTTTACCTGACAGTAAGTGTTATAACTATTACCATCAACACACCCACCATTACCTCACAGTAAGTGTTATAACTACTACCATCAACACCACATCCACCTTTACCTGACAGTAAGTGTTATAACTACTACCATCAACACCACACCCACCATTACCTGACAGTAAGTGTTATAACTACTACCATCAACACCACATCCACCATTACCTGACAGTAAGTGTTATAACTACTACCATCAACACCACACCCACCATTACCCAGTAAGTGTTATAACTACTACCATCAACACACCCACCATTACCTCACAGTAAGTGTTATAACTACTACCATCAACACCACACCCACCATTACCTGACAGTAAGTGTTATAACTACTACCATCAACACCACATCCACCATTACCTGACAGTAAGTGTTATAACTACTACCATCAACACCACATCCACCATTACCTGACAGTAAGTGTTATAACTACTACCATCAACACACCCACCATTACCTGACAGTAAGTGTTATAACTACTACCATCAACACCACCCACCATTACCTGACAGTAAGTGTTATAACTACTACCATCAACACACCCACCATTACCTGACAGTAAGTGTTATAACTACTACCATCAACACCACATCCACCATTACCTGACAGTAAGTGTTATAACTACTACCATCAACACCACATCCACCTTTACCTGACAGTAAGTGTTATAACTACTACCATCAACACCACATCTACCTTTACCTGACAGTAAGTGTTATAACTACTACCATCAACACCACATCCACCTTTACCTGACAGTAAGTGTTATAACTACTACCATCAACACACCCACCATTACCTGACAGTAAGTGTTATAACTACTACCACCACCACATCCACCATTAACTGACAGTAAGTGTTATAACTACGACCATCAACACATCCACCATTACCTGACAGTAAGTGTTATAACTACTACCACCACCACCACCACATCCACCATTACCTGACAGTAAGTGTTATAACTACTACCATCAACACCACATCCACCATTAACTGACAGTAAGTGTTATAACTACTACCACCACCACATCCACCATTAACTGACAGTAAGTGTTATAACTACCACCACCACCACATCCATCTTTACCTGACAGTGAGTGTTATAACTACCACCACCACCACATCCATCTTTACCTGACAGTAAGTGTTATAACTACCACCACCACCACATCCACCATTAACTGACAGTAAGTGTTATAACTACTACCATCAACACATCCACCATTAACTGACAGTAAGTGTTATAACTACTACCACCACCACCACATCCATCTTTACCTGACAGTAAGTGTTATAACTACTACCATCAACACATCCACCATTAACTGACAGTAAGTGTTATAACTACTACCACCACCACATCCATCTTTACCTCATAGTAATTGTTATAACTACCACCACCGCCACCACATCGACCATTAACTGACAGTAAGTGTTATAACTACCACCACCACCACATCCACCTTTACCTGACAGTAAGTGTTATAACTACTACCATCAACACCACATCCACCATTAACTGACAATAAGTGTTATAACTACTACCACCACCACCACATCGACCATTAACTGACAGTAAGTGTTATAACTACTACCACCACAACCACATCCACCATTAACTGACAGTAAGTGTTGTAACTACTACCACCACCACAATTATCTTTACCTCACAATAAGTGTTATAACTACTACCACCACCACCACATCCACCATTAACTGACAGTAAGTGTTATAACTACTACCACCACAACCACATCCACCATTAACTGACAGTAAGTGTTATAACTACTACCACCACCACATCCATCTTTACCTCACAATAAGTGTTATAACTACTACCACCACCACCACATCGACCATTAACTGACAGTAAGTGTTATAACTATTACCACCACCACATCCATCTTTACCTCACAATAAGTGTTATAACTACTACCACCACAACACATCCACCATTAACTGACAGTAAGTGTTATAACTACTACCACCACCACATCCATCTTTACCTCACAATAAGTGTTATAACTACTACCACCACCACCACATCGACCATTAACTGACAGTAAGTGTTATAACTACTACCACCACAACCACATCCACCATTACCTGACAGTAAGTGTTATAACTACTACCACCACCACATCTACCATTACCTGACAGTAAGTGTTATAACTACTACCACCACCACCACATCGACCATTAACTGACAGTAAGTGTTATAACTACTACCATCACAACCACATCCACCATTACCTGACAGTAAGTGTTATAACTACTACCACCACCACATCCACCATTAACTGACAGTAAGTGTTATAACTACTACCACCACCACCACATCGACTATTAACTGACAGTAAGTGTTATAACTACTATCACCACAACCACATCCACCATTACCTCACAGTAAGTGTTATAACTACCACCACCACCACATCCACCATTACCTCATAGTAAGTGTTATAACTACCACCATCACCACATCCATCTTTACCTCACAGTAAGTGTTATAACTACCACCACCACCACCACATCCACCATTACCTCACAGTAAGTGTTATAACTACCACCATCACCACATCCATCTTTACCTCACAGTAAGTGTTATAACTACCACCATCACCACATCCACCATTAACTGACAGTAAGTGTTATAACTACTACCACCACCACATCCACCATTAACTGACAGTAAGTGTTATAACCACTACCACCACCACATCCACCATTAACTGACAGTAAGTGTTATAACCACTACCACCACCACATCCACCATTAACTGACAGTAAGTTTTATAACTACCACCACCACCACATGCACCATTAACTGACAGTAAGTGTTATAACTACCACCATCACCACATCCACCATTACCGGACACTAAGTGTTATAACTACCACCATCACCACATCCACCATTAACTCACAGTAAGTGTTATAACTACCACCATCACCACATCCACCATTAACTGACAGTAAGTGTTATAACTACTACCACCACCACATCCATCTTTACCTCACAGTAATTGTTATAACTACCACCACCACCACCACATCGACCATTAACTGACAGTAAGTGTTATAACTACCACCACCACCACATCCACCTTTACCTGACAGTAACTGTTATAACTACTACCACCACCACCACATCGACCATTAACTGACAGTAAGTGTTATAACTACTACCACCACAACCACATCCACCATTACCTGACAGTAAGTGTTATAACTACTACCACCACCACATCCATCTTTACCTCACAATAAGTGTTATAACTACTACCACCACCACCACATCCACCATTAACTGACACTAAGTGTTATAACTACTACCACCACAACCACATCCACCATTAACTGACAGTAAGTGTTATAACTACTACCACCACCACATGCATCTTTACCTCACAATAAGTGTTATAACTACTACCACCACCACCACATCGATCATTAACTGACAGTAAGTGTTATAACTACTACCACCACCACATCCATCTTTACCTCACAATAAGTGTTATAACTACTACCACCACAACCACATCCACCATTAACTGACAGGAAGTGTTATAACTACTACCACCACCACATCCATCTTTACCTCACAATAAGTGTTATAACTACTACCACCACAACCACATCCACCATTAACTGACAGGAAGTGTTATAACTACTACCACCACCACATCCATCTTTACCTCACAATAAGTGTTATAACTACTACCACCACCACCACATCGACCATTAACTGACAGTAAGTGTTATAACTACTACCACCACAACCACATCCACCATTACCTGACAGTAAGTGTTATAACTACTACCACCACCACATCCACCATTACCTGACAGTAAGTGTTATAACTACTACCACGACCACGACATCGACCATTAACTGACAGTAAGTGTTATAACTACTACCGCCACAACCACATCCACCATTACCTGACAGTAAGTGTTATAACTACCACCACCACCACATCCACCATTACCTCACAGTAAGTGTTATAACTACCACCATCACCACATCCATCTTTACCTGACAGTAAGTGTTATAACTACCACCACCACCACATCCATCTTTACCTGACAGTAAGTGTTATAACTACCACCACCACATCCACCATTACCTGACAGTAAGTGTTATAACTACTACTACCACCACCACCACCACACCCACCATTACCTCACAGTAAGTGTTATAACTACTACTACCACCACCACCACCATTACCTGACACTAAGTGTTATAACGACCACCATCACTACACCCACCATTACCTGACAGTAAATGTTATAACTACCACCATCACCACACCCACCATTACCTGACAGTAAGTGTTATAACTACCACCATCACCACACCCACCATTACCTGACACTAAGTGTTATAACTACTACCACCACCACCACATCCATCTTTACCTCACAGTAAGTGTTATAACTACCACCACCACCACATCCATCTTTACCTCACAGTAAGTGTTATAACTACCACCATCACCACATCCACCGTTACCTGACACTAAGTGTTATAACTACCACCATCACCACATCCACCATTACCGGACACTAAGTGTTATAACTACCACCATCACCACATCCACCATTACCTCACAGTAAGTGTTATAACTACCACCATCACCACATCCACCATTACCTGACACTAAGTGTTATAACTACCACCATCACCACGTCCACCATTACCTGACACTAAGTGTTATAACTACCACCACCACCACACCCACCTTTACCTGACACTAAGTGTTATAACTACTACCACCACCACCACACCCACCATTACCTGAGACTAAGTGTTATAACTACTACCACCACACCCACCATTACCTGACACTAAGTGTTATAACTACCACCACCACACCCACCATTACCTGACAGTAAGTGTTATAACTACTACCACCACACCCACCATTACCTGACA
>JAXRKP010001792.1:62500-75000 GCA_037039925.1 Doris montereyensis
GTCAGTGCCGTTGAGCACGTCTTGAGGTTCAGCTGTAGTGTCGTGTTGTCGGTGTGTTTGGTATTGGGTGATGTCGGTGGTATTTCATCTGCCTCAGACAATCCCCATTACAGCCTGTCTGATTGTCTGTCTGTTTGTCTGTCTGTTTTTGTTATTCCTCTTGGTCAATAGGACAGCTGGATCTATACAATCGATGTCATATATTAGATGTCTAGGTTAGAACACTGTATACAATCGATGTCATATGTTAGATGTCTAGATTAGAACACTGTATACAATCGATGTCATATGTTAGATGTCTAGGTTAGAACACTGTATACAATCGATGTCATATATTAGATGTCTAGGTTAGAACACTGTATACAATCGATGTCATATGTTAGATGTCTAGGTTAGAATACTGTATACAATCGATGTCATATATTAGATGTCTAGGTTAGAACACTGTATACAATCGATGTCATATGTTAGATGTCTAGGTTAGAACACTGTATACAATCGATGTCATATGTTAGATGTCTAGGTTAGAATACTGTATACAATCGATGTCATATGTTAGATGTCTAGGTTAGAACACTGTATACAATCGATGTCCTATGTTAGATGTCTAGGTTAGAACACTGTATACAATATTCGTTGTTGATGTTCCTCTCCCAGTCTCAACAATGCCTTCTTATCTTCAACACAGGGGGAAGGGGTTGGGGATGGAGGCAGGATCTATCTAGACACGTCCTGTCAGCGAATGGCCTAAAGCCCGGAGGCTTGGCGTGTGCGTGTTTAGGCTGGTGTGCGTTTTGATTCTTTCCAGCGGTTTGGAAAACTCCCTGCGATTAGTCCACTTCGTTTTGGGTTCCATTTTACCGTTGCCTTTTATTTCGTCCTGGCGGGCGTAAATTCCAGTGACATAAAAGTCAAGTGTTTTTTTGCCCTTCAACGTGTGCAAAGTTTGAGAGATATCCCTGTGTAGTGTAGACAGGGTAAAGGCTGCCAATCATTTCTAGTTCCTTTCACCTTATTCAGTTATGAGCTGTATTTGTGATAATTGTCTCCTCGTACTAGTGTTTGTGGGCACAGTTTGTAGTCAGACTTCTTTCCTTGCACTCTTTTGCACGTCTTTCATCTAGACGTGTCCTCTTCATCCACACTGACATCTCTACATGGACACGATAGTTTCGAAAGAATTAAGCACGCAAACGCCCCCTCACCCCTCCCTTAAAAAACCCCACCCTCCCTTAAACCCCCCAACCCCACCACACATCAACAAACCCAAACCAAACCCTTATTTCCTTGTAATTTAGCAACCCATTGGGATTCTTTCGAGCCAACAAAATCTGAAGGTCGGTGTCGCCCATGAGTGTCCGCCTGCCCCCACCCCACCCCACCCTGTCCTGCAATCGATGAGATTTAACCGTAAAAAAAACTTTAAAGTCTGATTGTCGGTGCTGTGATTAGGCGCTACATTTCAGTGGCCAGCACGCAGCCGGCTAGATCAATATTTCTCTCTCGGCGATCCAATTTATTAGGCCAAGTTTAATCATACAATTTTCATACTCTGCTGATCATTTGCCTTCACGCAGAGTTTGGACGAAACATTTGCACAAACTCCGGGAATAACATCGTGTGAACGACAAAATGGCTGCTAGTCAAAACATTTGCACAAACTCCGGGAATAACATCGTGTGAACGACAAAATGGCTGCTAGTCAAAACATTTGCACAGAAATCCGGGAAAAATTGTTTGGACGCCTCGTCATGGTTCCAGCATTGGGTCCAGAAAACACGTTTCCATTTTCTGTCAAGTGCAGGGATGTTGATGCATCCTAGGAAGTCACGTGGTTTTCAGGTGAACGACAAAATGGATGTTGTCCCACTCTAGCTGGCAGAATGGCACCAAATTACATCGGTGAGCCCGTCGTATTGATGCCAGGAACAGTGGCCACTGGGTGTTGGCAGTAATTTGAATGGGCTCGTCATGGCGTGTTGGCAGTAATTTGAATGGGCTCTATTGTGTGTTGGCAGTAATTTGAATGGGCTCTATTGCGTGTTGGCAGTAATTTGAATGGGCTCTATTGTGTGTTGGCAGTAATTTGAATGGGCTCTATTGCGTGTTGGCAGTAATTTGAATGGGCTCTATTGTGTGTTGGCAGTAATTTGAATGGGCTCTATTGGGTGTTGGCAGTAATTTGAATGGGCTCTATTGCGTGTTGGCAGTAATTTGAATGGGCTCTATTGCGTGTTGGCAGTAATTTGAATGGGCTCTATTGTGTGTTGGCAGTAATTTGAATGGGCTCTATTGCGTGTTGGCAGTAATTTGAATGGGCTCTATTGCGTGTTGGCAGTAATTTGAATGGGCTCTATTGTGTCTTGGCAGTAATTTGAATGGGCTCTATTGTGTGTTGGCAGTAATTTGAATGGGCTCCATTGTGTGTTGGCAGTAATTTGAATGTGCTCTATTGTGTGCTGGCAGTAATTTGAATGGACTCCATTGTGTGTTGAATGGGCTCTATTGTGTGTTGCAGTAATTTGAATTGGCTCTATTGTGTGTTGGCAGTAATTTGAATGGGCTCTATTGTGTGTTGGCAGTAATTTGAATGGGCTCTATTGTGTGTTGGCAGTAATTTGAATGGGCTCTATTGTGTGTTGGCAGTAATTTGAATGGGCTCTATTGTGTGTTGGCAGTAATTTGAATGGGCTCTATTGTGTGTTGGCAGTAATTTGAATTGGCTCTATTTTGTGTTGGCAGTAATTTGAATTGGCTCATTTGTGTTGGCAGTAATTTGAATTGGCTCTATTTTGTGTTGGCAGTAATTTCAATTGGCTCCATTGTGTGTTGGCAGTAATTTCAATTGGCTGCATTGTGTGTTGGCAGTAATTTCAATTGGCTCCATTGTGTGTTGGCAGTAATTTCAATTGGCTCCATGTGTGTTGGCAGTAATTTCAATTGGCTGCATTGTGTGTTGCAGTAATTTCAATAAGCTTCACTGTGTGTTGGCAGTAATTTCAATAAACTCCAATGTGTGTTCGCAGTAATTTCAATATGCTGTACTGTGTGCTGGCAGTAATTTCAATAAGCTCCATTGTGTGTTGGCAGTAATTTCAATTGGCTGCATTGTGTATTGGCAGTAATTTCAATAAGCTGCATTGTGTATTGGCAGTACTTTCAATAAGCTTCACTGTGTATTGGCAGTAATTTCGATAAGCTCCACTGTGTGTTGGCAGTACTTTCAAAAGCTCCATTGTGTGCTAGCAGTAATTTCAATTGGCTTCATTGTGTGTTGGCATTCATTTCAATTAGCTCCATTGTGTGTTGGCATTAATTTCAATTAGCTCCATTGTGTGTTGGCAGTATTTCAATTGGCTCCATTGTGTGTTGGCAGTAATTTCAATTGGCTCCATTGTGTGTTGGCAGTAATTTCAATTGGCTCCATGTGTGTTGGCAGTAATTTCAATTGGCTCCATTGTGTGTTGGCAGTAATTTCAATTGGCTCCATTGTGTGTTGGCAGTAATTTCAATTGGCTCCATTGTGTATTGGCAGTAATTTTAATAAGCTTCCATTGTGTGTTGGCAGTAATTTCAATTGTCTCCATTGTGTGTTGGCAGTAATTTCAATTGGCTCCATTGTGTGTTGGCAGTAATTTCAATTGGCTCCATTGTGTGTTGGCAGTAATTTCAATTGGCTTCATTGTGTGTTGGCAGTAATTTCAATTGGCTCCATTGTGTGTTGGCAGTAATTTCAATTGGCTCCATTGTGTATTGGCAGTAATTTTAATAAGCTCCATTGTGTGTTGGCAGTAATTTCAATTGTCTCCATTGTGTGTTGGCAGTAATTTCAATTGGCTCCATTGTGTGTTGGCAGTAATTTCAATTGGCTCCATTGTGTGTTGGCAGTAATTTCAATCGGCTCCATTGTGTGTTGGCAGTAATTTCAATTGGCTCCATTGTGTGTTGGCAGTAATTTCAATTGGCTCCATTGTGTGTTGGCAGTAATTTCAATTGGCTCCATTGTGTTTGGCAGCAACTTCAATCGGTTCCATTGTGTGTTGGCTTGTTTCTGGAAAAGAGGGGGTGGGATGTTGTGTGTGTATGTGTGTTTGAACGTGACTTTGAACGCTCAATACAATATATGGGGACAAGAGGTGTGGCAATGGTGGGGGGGTGGGGTGAGGGACGGGGAGGGGGGTGTGTTGTAGTTATAATTGGATGGTTTCGTTTTGTTGCTTGTTGATGGCCATTTATCTGTCGACATGTTTGTGGTTACCCGTCTTATGTTAATCTAGCTCTGGCTGTGTGTATCTCCGTCGATCTCTCACTTTCTTTCTCTTTTTTCTGTCTTTCTCCTTTCTCGGCAATCTCTCTCTTTTTTCTTTCTCCTTTCTCTGTCTCTGTCTCTCTGTCTCTCTCTCTTTCTGTCTCTGTCTGTCTGTCTCTCTTTTTCTCTCTCTGTCTCTTTCTCTCTCTGTCTGTGTCTGTCTGTCTCTCTTTCTCTCTCTCTCTCTATCTCTCTCTGTCTCTGTCTGTCTGTCTCTTTCTCTCTCTCTCTCTCTCTCTCTCTCTCTCTCTCTCTCTCTCTCTCTCTCTCTCTCTCTCCTCTCTCCCTCGTTCTCTCTCCTCTCTCTCTCTCTCTCTCTCTCTCTCTCTCTCTCTCTCTCTCTCTCTCTCTCTCTCTCTCTCTCTCCGTCATTCCTCTCCCACTCTTTCCCTCTCTATTTTCTGATGTATGTGTGGTGCTGTGGCGTAGCCGCT
The DNA here is from genome assembly GCA_037039925.1 of Doris montereyensis. Lineage (NCBI taxonomy): Eukaryota > Metazoa > Mollusca > Gastropoda > Nudibranchia > Dorididae > Doris > Doris montereyensis. The sequence goes on from JAXRKP010001792.1 coordinate 67,244, forward strand.
TGTGGTTCGAGTTTTTAATCACGTGACGACGCTGTGCGACGCCACGTGAGAGACAAAACAGTTTGTTTTGCCTCAAGTTTTCCTGCGAACTTTTTAACTCTTGCCATTGAAAATTGTATTCCCAAAAGTTTACCAGTGAACTTCTTAACTCTTGCCATTGAAAATTGTATGCCCAAAATTTTACAAGTGAATTTTTTAACTCTTACGATTTAAAATTATATGCCTTTAAGTATACTTTGGACTTGTTAATTCTTGCCGTCCAGTATTGCCCACATTCATTGTACTCAATGTGGGGGTGGGCTTTACGGCACAAGAAGACCCGGCCAAATATGTGTTGATATCCATAATTTGACTTTGAAATCTGGACAACTTGACATTTACATGATGGGCAAATTGGCATATGAATGATAAACAAGTTGACACATAAATGAGGAAACGATCTGACATGCATGATTGATAATTTGATATCAATTTAGAATTATGGATAATTTGACTTTTGAAGACTTGATATTTTCACGTTTTGACAATTTAACATATCAATTATATTCAATTTGACCTTAGAAGACTGGTCAAGTTAACATTAAAAAAAATTGGGCAATTTCACATTTGTATTATGGACAATAGTACCTTCAAAGAATGGACAATGTCACGTTTAAACAACGGGCATGTAACGTAGTTACTGGAAGCTCTGAAGGGGATTTTGCGTTGTAAATGAAAACCCATGACGTAATCAGTCTTAGCGCATGGAAGCCTCTAGAGCTTGTGACGTAATCGGTTTGGTACGCCCTTCTACAATTGTGGAATTGTATTGAACGTTCTCCTATTGTTTTGTACGTTCTGGAAATTTCCGTTTCTGGAAGATTCTTTGTTTTTAAGTATAAAAGGGCAGTTTATCTATGATTGAGAGGGAGTGCGAGAAATAGATTCGACAAGTGCGAGAAGTACATGATTGTGATTCCAGCTTTATATGCGAGCATTGTGAGTTTACTTCACCTCATTGATTGATTGTCAACTGAGTATAATAAACATCTTTGTTGTCATTATCAATTGAGCTTTTGGCGTTTCTAGATTGTGTCTACGTCTTCGTCAACATCTAAATATAGAGAAAATTGTCTCACTTCATGTTACCCTTCGTCACAGGGCAATTTGACATTTCAGTTATGGACCATTTGACTTTCGAAGACTGGGCAATTTCACATTTGAATGATGGACAATTTGACATGTAAATTAAAAGACAATTAGACACACTATGAATGATCAACAGTTTGACTTGTGGTGAATTATGGATAATTAGACACAGTGAATTATGAACAATTTGACACAGTGAATTATGAACAATTTGACACAGTGAATTATGAACAATTTGACACTGTGAATTATGAACAATTTGACACAGCGAATTATTAACAATTTGACACAGCGAATTATTAACAATTTGACACAACACATTATGAACAATTTGACACAGTGAATTATGAACAATTTGACACTGTGAATTATGAACAATTTGACACTGAATTATGAACAATTTGACACAGCGAATTATGAACAATTTGACACAACACATTATGAACAATTTGACACAGCGAATTATGAACAATTTGACACAGCGAATTATGAACAATTTGACACAGTGAATTATGAACAATTTGACACAATGAACTATGAACAATTTGACAGAGTGAGTTATGAACAAATTGACACAGCGAATAATGAAAAATTTGACACATTGAATTACAAACAATTTGATACAGCGAATAATGAAAAATTTAACACAGTGAATTATGAACAATTTGACATAGTGAATTATGAACAATTTGATCCAGCGAATTATGAACAATTTAACATAGCGAATTATGAACAATTCGACACATTGAATTATGAACAATTTGACACAGCGAATTATGAACAATTTGACACAGTGAATTATGAACAATTTGACACAGTGAACTATGAACAATTTGACAGAGTGAATTATGAACAATTTGACACAGCGAATTATGATCGATTTGACGCAGTGAATTATGAACGATTTGACACAGTGAATTATGAACAATTTGACACAGTGAACTATGAACAATTTGACACAGTAAATTATGAACAATTTGACACAGCGAAGTATGAACAATTTGACACAGTGAATTATGAACAATTTGACACAGCGAATTATGAAACAATTTGACACAGCGAATTATGAACAATTTGATGCAGTGAAATATGAAACAATTTGACACAGCGAATTATGAACAATTTGACACAGCAAATTATGAACGATTTGACACAATGAATTATGAACAATTTGACACAGTGCATTATGAACAATTTGATACTGAATTATGAACAATTTGACACAGCGAATTATGAACAATTTGACAGCGATTTATGAACAATTTGACACAATGAATTATGAACAATTTTACACAGTGAATTATAAACAATTTGACACAGCGCATAATGAACAATTTGACACACGAATTATGAACACTTCAGGCAATACATGATGATGAAGGAGACACACGAATGATGTACAGTGCGACAAGACCTGCAAAGACAGAAAGAGATGTTGACACCATCCTCCCTCCCCTAATCTCACTGTCTACGTTCCTTACTTTCTAATTATCTCCCAACCATCGGTCTATCGATCCAACCAGCTATCATTATTGGCAAAATCCCTTGTGTGCCCTTTCCATCTTCGTAATAGCTTTGCTCTGCTGTGCTGATCCAAAAAAGACATTTTGTTTCTCTCAAATACAGTAATGTTTTCCGCCTGAAATACATTAATTTTTGTGCCTGCGTCAAATGTTTTGTTTTTGTGTGTCTCAAATCCATTAATTAGAATACGAATTTTCGACAACTTCCTGTAGTCTTAGTCCCTGTGCTTCTCTATCTGTCTGCAGTCTTCTGTGTGTCCATTTATCTGTTTGTCTCTGTATCACTGGTTTCAGTCTACCTATCTGCTTTTTTGTCTGTCTCTGCTGCAGTCTGCCTATGTTTCTCTGGCCCTCTATGACTACATGTATGTCTTTCTGTCTGTCTATGTGTTTATCTTCATCTATCAACTTGTAACGTTGTCTCCTCCATTTTCTCTGTGTATGTGTATATTTATCTCTTTGTTCTAATCGTTCTCACATTCGAAATCTCTTTCATTTTGCTTTCCAAGGCAGTAATATTTTTTATTTTTCTAAGCAAAAAGAGAAAACAGGTTGAAGTCGGCCATCAAAGATAAAATATAAAACAAAAGATGGATTTATAATCCGTATCCCCCGCACAAGTGCAGGCTCACCGACTGCTCATCATTTATCCCTTAGCAGGCCATTTCATTCAAAGTCCTTGTTCTCTTCCTCGGAAGCACACAGCTAGACGCTTTATACTGGCACTGGCACGCAGATAAGATCTTTCTCTGTCTTTCAGCTACTAATTCACACCTAAATGAAGTGAGGGATGCAGAATGAAGTACCTTTATAAAAATACAAGGTTGTGAAAAACCCACCTGGGCCGGCCATCATGTTTCAACCAGTGTGGTCTTGATTACAAACTTATAACACTACGGTTTGGCCAGCACGATTACAAACTTATAACACTACGGTTTGGCCAGCACGATTACAAACTTATAACACTACGGTTTGGCCAGCACGATTACAAACTTATAACACTACGGTTTGGCCAGCACGATTACAAACTTATAACACTACGGTTTGGCCAGCACGATTACAAACTTATAACACTACGTTTTGGCCAGCACGATTACAAACTTATAACACTACGGTTTGGCCAGCACGTTACAAACTTATAACACTACGTTTTTGGCCAGCACGATTACAAACTTATAAAACTACGGTTTGGCCAGCACGATTACAAACTTATAACACTACGGTTTGGCCAGCACGATTACAAACTTATAACACTACGGTTTCGCCAGCACGATTACAAACTTATAACACTACGGTTTGGCCAGCACGATTACAAACTTATAACACTACGGTTTTCGCCAGCACGATTACAAACTTATAACACTACGGTTTGGCCAGCACGACAAACTTATAACACTCACGGTTTGGCCAGCACGATTACAAACTTATAACACTACGGTTTGGCCAGCACGTTACAAACTTATAAACTACGGGTTTGGCCAGCACGATTACAAACTTATAACACTACGGTTTGGCCAGCACGATTACAAACTTATAACACTACGGTTTGGCCAGCACGATTACAAACTTATAACGATTACAAACTTATAACACTACGGTTTGGCCAGCACGATTACAAACTTATAACACTACGGTTTGGCCAGCACGATTACAAACTTATAACACTACGGTTTCGCCAGCACGATTACAAACTTATAACACTACGGTTTGGCCAGCACGATTACAAACTTATAACACTACGGTTTGGCCAGCACGATTACAAACTTATAACACTACGGTTTCGCCAGCACGATTACAAACTTATAACACTACGGTTTGGCCAGCACGATTACAAACTTATAACACTACGGTTTCGCCAGCACGATTACAAACTTATAACACTACGGTTTCGCCAGCACGATTACAAACTTATAACACTACGGTTTGGCCAGCACGATTACAAACTTATAACACTACGGTTTCGCCAGCACGATTACAAACTTATAACACTACGGTTTGGCCAGCACGATTACAAACTTATAACACTACGGTTTGCCAGCACGATTACAAACTTTACAAACTTACAAACTTATAACACTACGGTTTGGCCAGCACGATTACAAACTTATAACACTACGGTTTGGCCAGCACAATTACAAACTTATAACACTACGGTTTCGCCAGCATGATTACAAACTTATAACACTACGGTTTGGCCAGCAAGATTACAAACTTATAACACTACAGTTTGGCCAGCACAATTACAAACTTATAACACTACGGTTTTGGCCAGCACGATTACAAACTTATAACACTACGGTTTGGACAGCACGTTACAAACTTATAAAACTACGGTTTCGCCAGCACGATTACAAACTTATAACACTACGGTTTCGCTAGCAGCATTACAAACTTATAACACTACGGTTTTCGCCAGCACGGTTACAAACTTATAACACTACTGTTTTCGGCCTCAGCACGATTACAAACTTATAACACTACGGTTTTGCCAGCACGATTACAAACTTATAACACTACGGTTTCGCCAGCACGATTACAAACTTATAACACTACGGTTTTGCCAGCACGATTACAAACTTATAACACTACGGTTTCGCCAGCACGATTACAAACTTATAACACTACGGTTTGGCCAGCACAATTACAAACTTATAACACCACGGTTTGGCCAGCACGATTACAAACTTATAACACTACGGTTTCGCCAGCACAATTACAAACTTATAACACTACGGTTTCGCCAGCACAATTACAAACTTATAACACTACGGTTTGGCCAGCACGATTACAAACTTATAACACTACGGTTTGGCCAGCACAATTACAAACTTATAACACTACGGTTTGGCCAGCACGATTACAAACTTATAACACTACGGTTTCGCCAGCACAATTACAAACTTATAACACTACGGTTTCGCCAGCATGATTACAAACTTATAATACTACGGTTTTGCCAGCACGCCTTTAAAAACCAAACATCATACGAACGAAGTGATGATGGGCTGGAAAGCTTTAGGCATCTGCGTGGTGTACATCATGGCATGGTGTTTGGTGTTTGGTGTTTTATTCACCCCCTCTGCCCCCCCTCCCCCTCCCAGTGCACTTACTACGATTCAAAGTGTGAATGTGGCAGGAATTTGTTGTTTTATCATTTATGTCGGGGGGACATTGATGGTTACCACTTTGATGTCGTGGTCAGAAACGGGGCGGAGGGGAGGGGGATTTGACAGGTCTCGGAATGTCTTTGAGGACTGGTTCGCTTCCAGGCATGGCAGACGGAGAGTGGCAGACGGAGAGTGGCAGACGGAGAGTTGCAGACGGAGAGTGGCAGACGGAGAGTGGCAGACGGAGAGTTGCAGACGGAGAGTGGCAGACGGAGAGTGGCAGACGGAGAGTTGCAGAAGACAAATATCGGAGGCGTTGGGAAAGACGTCAGTGTGTTGGAAGAGACGTGTCTCAACTTTTGTGTGTGTAGGGGGGGGCGTGGCTAAAGCAAATGTTTTGTTCGGATAAGAAGGAGAATGGGAGCTGGGGTTCGTGGACGCACAGAGGTGGGGGTGGGGGGGGATGGGATCACGAATAATTAAATGGAAAGTCCAACCATATGCGTGTTTTCTATCCACCAACTCCACATCACATTTACATTGTCAATGATTTTTTTTTTTTCTTTTCTCCTTTATTTGTATTTCATCTTGATGTTTTCCTCTTATTTCACTCTGAGATTAACACATATGGTTGACTAGATCTGTTCCAACGCATTTTTAAACAAACCACGATCTCAACCACACGATCTCAACAAACACCGATCTCAACCATACGATCTCAACCACACGATCTCAACCAATGATCTCAACCATACGATCTCAACCACAATCTCAACAACACGATCTCAACCACACGATCTCAACCACACGATCTCAACCACAGGATCTCAACCACACGATCTCACGATCTCAACCACACCGATCTCAACTCAACAATCTCAACCACACGATCTCAACCACACGATCTCAACCACACGATCTCAACCACGATCTCAACACGATCTCAACCACACGATCTCAACCAACACGATCTCAACCACACGATCTCAACCACACGATCTCAACCAACCGATCTCAACCACGATCTCAACCACAACCGATCTCAACCACACGATCTCAACCAACACGATCTCAACCACACCGATCTCAACCACACGATCTCAACCATAGAATCTCAACCACACGATCTCAACCACACGAACAAACCAACCAACCGATCTCAACAAACCAACCAACCGATCTCAACAAACCAACCAACCGATCTCAACAAACCAACCAACCGACCCGATCTCAACAAACCAACCAACAGATCTCAACAAACCAACCAACCGATCTCAACAAACCAACCAACCGATCTCAACAAACAAACCAACCGATCTCAACAAACCAACCGATCTCAACAAACCAACCGATCTCAACCAAACAACAAACCAACCGATCTCAAACAAACCAACCAATGAAGCGATCTCAACAAACCAACCGATCTCAACAAATTCCAAACCAACCGATCTCAACAAACCAACCAACCGATCTCAACAAACCAACCAACCGATCTCAACAACCAACCAACGATCTCAACAAACCAACCAACCGATCTCAACCAAACCAACAACAAACGACCGATCTCAACGAAACCAACCAACCGATCTCAACAAACCAACCCGATCTCAACAAACTAACCAACCCGATCTCAACAAACCAACCAATCTCAACAAACCAAATCTCCAAACCAACCCGATCTCAACAAACCAACCAACCGATCTCAACAAACCAACCAACCGATCTCAACAAACAAACCAACCGATCTCAATAAAACCAACTGATCTCAACATACCAATCCAACCGATCTCAACAAAACCAACCAAACCTAAACTGATCTCAACAAACCAACCGATCTCAACAAACCAACCAACCGATCTCAACAAACCAAACCGATCTCAACAAACCAACCAACCGATCTCAACAAACAAACCAACCGATCTCAACAAACCAACCCGATCTCAATAAACGATCTCAACAAAAACCAACCTAATCTCAACAAACCAACTGACCAACCGAT
>JAXRKP010001792.1:80000-82500 GCA_037039925.1 Doris montereyensis
CACCAATTCATGATTGCCCATAGCCCAAACACCAAGTCATGGTTGCCCATAGCCCAAACACCGACTCATGGTTGCCCATAGCTCCAAACCCAAACACCGACTCATGGTTGCCCATAGCCCAAACACCAAGTCATGATTGCCCATAGCCCAAACAGCGACTCATGGTTGCCCATAGCCCAAACACCGACTCATGGTTGCCCATAGCCCAAACAGCGACTCATGGTTGCCTATAACCCAAAAACCAAGTCATGGTTGCCCATAGCCCAAACACCAAGTCATGATTGCCGATAGCCCAAACACCAATTCATGGTTGCCCATAGCCCAAACACCAAGTCATGGTTGCCCATAGCCCAAACACCGACTCATGGTTGCCCATAGCCCAAACACCGACTCATGGTTGCCCATAGCCCAAACAGCGACTCATGGTTGCCTATAACCCAAAAAACCAAGTCATGGTTGCCCATAGCCCAAACACCAAGTCATGATTGCTGATAGCCCAACCACCAAGTCATGATTGCCGATAGCCCAAACACCAAGTCATGATTGCTGATAGCCCAAACACCAAGTCATGATTGCCGATAGCCCAAACACCAAGTCATGATTGCTGATAGCCCAAACACCAAGTCATGATTACCGATACGGATACAAGTGAACTGTGAAAGATGGTTGTTTGCAGTATCGGTAAACGTTACTTGGTGTTTTGCGGTATCGGCTAACATGACTTAGTGTTTGGGGTATTGGCTAACATGACTTAGTGTTTGGGGTATTAACTAACATGACTTAGTGTTTGGGGTATTGGCTAACATGACTTAGTGTTTGGGGTATTGGCTAACATGACTTAGTGTTTGGGGTATTAACTAACATGACTTAGTGTTTGGGGTATTGGCTAATATGACTTAGGGTTTGGGTAACTAACATGACTTAGTGTTTGGGGCATTGGCTAACAGGACTTAGTGTTTGGGGTATTGGCTAACATGACTTAGTGTTTGAGGTATTGGCTAACGTGTGATCAGTGTGAACAACCAACCAAACAAAAATCATAAAACAAAGCAAACAAATAGACAATAAAACACACACAACACAAAGCAAGCAAATAGACAATAAAACACACACAACACAAAGCAAACAAATAGACAATAAAACACACACAACAAAATGCAGACAAATAGACAATAAAACACACACAATACAAAGCAAACAAATAGACAATAAAACACACACAACAAAATGCAGACAAATAGACAAAAAACACACACAACAAAAGGCAAACAAATAGACAAAAAACACACACAACAAAAAGCAAACAAATAGACAATAAAACACACACAACAAAAAGCAAACAAATAGACAAAAAAACACACACAACAAAAAGCAAACAAATTGACAAAAAAAACGCACACACAACAAAAAGAAAACAAATAGACAAAAAAACACACACAACAAAAAGCATGTGATCACCAAAGAGCCGCCAGTCATCCCTATTCTGCACCAACTCTGCACCTCACCTCTACCCAGGTTATTCTGCACCAACTCTGCACCTCTACCCAGGTTATTCTGCACCAACTCTGCACATCTACCCAGGTTTATTCTGCACCAACTCTGCACCTCTACCCAGGTTTATTCTGCACCAACTCTGCACCTCTACCCAGGTTATTCTGCACCAACTCTGCACCTCTACCCAGGTTATTCTGCACCAACTCTGCACCTCTACCCAGGTTATTCTGCACCAACTCTGCACCTCTCGATATATTTCCCTCTTTCTCGCCATCTCTGTTATTCTACTTCCATAACTCTGATGTATATTCCTTGTGGATTCCACCTCCCCCAGGATTCCATAGATGTATAATTCCCTTGTGGATTTTGTACCCATTCCCTTGTGGATTATTTCTCTTGCTGATTCCATAACATTCTTGGTGTAAATATATAATTCCCTGCTGATTGCATCATTCTTGGTGTAGATGTATAATTCCTTTCTCTTCCATAACATTCTTGGTGTAGATGTATAATTCCCTTGCTGATTCCATAACATTCTTGGTGTAGATATATAATTCCCTTGCTGATTCCATAACATTCTTGGTGTAGATATATAATTCCTTTGTGGATTCCATAACATTCTTGGTGTAGATATATAATTCCTTGCTGATTGCATAACATTCTTGGTGTAGATTCCATAACATTTTTCTTGATTGCATAACATTAGTGGTGTAAATATATAATTCCCTTGCTGATTGCATAACATTCTTGGTGTAGATATATAATTCCCTTGCTGATTGCATAACATTAGTGGTGTAGATATATAATTCCCTTGCTGATTCCATAACATTCTTGGTGTAGATATATAATTCCCTTGCTGATTCTATAATATTCTGTATAATTGGTGATTCTATAGATATATAATTCCTTTGCATAGGATTGCATAACATTCTTGGTAACATTAGATATATAATTCCCTTGCTGATTGCATAACATTCTTGGTGTAGATATATAATTCCTTGCTGAT
>JAXRKP010001793.1:0-7500 GCA_037039925.1 Doris montereyensis
AGGTAGGTAGGTAAGTAGATAGATACATAAACATAGATACATGGATAAATAGATAGATAAATAAATAAATAGATGCATATATATAGATACAAAGAAAGATAGATATATAGACAGATAGATAGATAAATAGATAGATAGATAGGTAGATGGATAAATAGATAGATAGATAGATAGACAGATAGATAGATAGGTAGATAGATATAGATAGATAGATAGATAGATAGATAGATAGATAGATAGATAGATAGATAAATAGATAGATAGGTAGATAGATAGACAGATGGATAAATAGATAAATAAATATATATAAAGATAGATAGATAGATATATAGATAGATAGATAATAGATAGATGATAGATAGATAGATAGATAGATAGACAGATAGATAGATGGGTAATTAAATCTAACTCCAACAGTAAACCTAACTCTAACCCTAGCCCTAACCTTAACCCTAACCCTAACTCTAACCCTACCCTAACTCTAATCATAGCCCTAACCCCAACCCTAGCCCTGACCCTATACCCTACCCTGACCATAAACCCTTAATCCCTTACCATAATCAAAAGCCTAACCCTAACCATAACCATAGCCCTAACCCTAACCCTAACCCCAACCATAACCATAACCATAACACTAACCATAGCCTTAACTCTAACCTTAGCCCTGACCATAAATACAAACCTTAGATTCCTCACCTTTAACCCTAACCATAAACCCTAAACCCTAACCCTAACCATAACCCTAACTATAAACCCTAAAACCCCTAACCCTGATCCTAATCCTTTTTTTTCTCAAGGTTTCGGTCATTACGATTGTCCGGTAAACTACAGGGTTGCCCAAAACTTTTCGATGAAAATTGATGGTCTTGCTCATTGTGTAGATGTAGATCAAAATGTGTTTGTGATAACTCCTAATGTCACAAGTAGATCTAGATCTATGATTTTGATGTATGGCATATGCACACTTTTACGCTTCAGCAAACACATCTATGATCTACATCTAGATCTACATTTTTTTTTTTTATACGAAGAGAATTGCAATGCAGAAAGTGTCAGATAAAAAGAGCCAAATGATTTTGTTGACTGCATGTTAGATGTATATAGATCTAACATATGTTTATAGAGCAAGAAAACCGGACGTTGGTGGGATTTTTGTTTTTCACAGGAGTGAGAGGAGCGTACTACCCAGGCTGGCAGAGGTTGACTTGACCTTTTGATGGTTTCCACGGCTCAGATTCAGATCACATAACAGAATGTAAAAACTAATATTATAACACCCCTTCCGGCCTTTTTCCCATGGCGTTCTACGATATGGAGGAGGGGGGAGGGGTCCTGGAGAAAATTTCCCCATTTGTTCCTATCAATTTAGCTTATGTATTGGTGTAATGGGTATGGTTTACTTAGCTGAAATATGTCGTTGTTTTTTCCCTGACGCTTCCGGTTGCCATGGAAACGGTGGCCATCTTGGATTTTGCCCCAAATTCTCACCAACTTCAATATCTTTTTCCTTTAAGACAAATTTGTTTCAAACTTTCCTTATCTGATACAATATCTAAATTTATGATCGGATTTTGTTTCATTTGTAAGTTTTGATTTTATGAACTTTGAAAATAGCATAAGAGAACAACCAAAAATATACAAATAGTTGTACAAAAAATTCAATTTTTTCCAAAAATTTAATACATATCAAAAAGCATCTTAGTTGAAATATGTCGTTGTTTTTCCCTGACGCTTCCGGTTGCCATGGAAACGGTGGCCATCTTGGATTTTGCCCCCAAATTTCACCAACTTCAATATCGTTAGGCTTTTCATTTTTCAACAAATTTGTTTCAAACTTGGCACACGCCTTATTTGATACAATATCTAAATTTGATCGGATCGGATTTTTGTTTCATTTGTAAGTTTTGATTTTATGAATTTTGAAAATAGCATATGAGAACAACCAAAAAATATACAAAAATATTGTACAAAAAATTCAATTTTTCCAAAACTATAATACATATTAAAAAAAGCATCTGACCATTTCTTTGTTTTCCCCCACTCATCATCCATACCAAATTTCATGAAGATACGTTGAGAAATAAAAAAGTAGATAGGAAATAATGAAAAAAAATGACATTTTGAGAAAATCGTATTTTCTCTTATTTTCTGTTATTTGAATACATTTTTCTCCCATAAACCTAAGAAAAGAGTAGGATAATACTTTGAAACATCATAAAACCTTGAGAGGCTCTCAACTACTTCTTATTGACACTGTTTTAAGTGCACCAGCACCTTTTTTACTCATTTTGAGATGGTGCCTTTTGATAATAGGTACACGGAATATGTTCCGTAACTTCCGGCCGATCTAAGGCAATATGGATAATAGATCCTCAAATAAGGTTGTTTTGAATACAAAGTTTATTGTGGCAATCAAAATGAGTACCAACTTGCTGTACTTTAGATAGTATTTGGCTTTTTTATTGTATAATAGCTGTGTTGAAAGATGGGTCTGTATTGTTTCTAAAAAAATTGTATAAATTCAAAGAATCGATACTGAGTTTCTATTTATGATATCATTATGACGGAATGAACTGCTCTATCCACTAGTATGATAGACTAGATTTGTCCCATTTTCGGCAAAAATGGCACCACCCAGAACCCCCCCCCCCCCAAACACATGATCAATAAGTCAATAAGTAATTAAAATGACGTGGTGACGTCACTTTTTCCTTATTTGCATAGTTATTGACGCCTTACCTTGACATTGAAAGTCAAAGTTCATGGGAAGTTAAACATTTTTATCCCGATCAACACTGTCTCTCGATCGAAAATTTAAATTTAGATATCTAGATCTAAGATCTAGATCTAGACCTAGAGCTAGATTATAGATTTAGTCTTCATTTGTCGTCATCGATCCATTAATTTAATCATAATCATATGGTTTTTTTTTTGATCTGACTGAATTTGAATCCACTAGCTCTAGAGCTAAATATAGATGTAGATCTAGATGTAGCTCTAGATTTAGATCGATCTAGATCTAGATTAGATATAGATCTAAATCTAAATCATTTAAATTTTCTAGATATCTATAGCTAGATCTGAGAACTAGAATATATCAGGGAGATTTTAGATGTCCTTGCAATCTAGATTAGGTCAACCATAGATCTAGAATCTTTCATACGAAGTGATTATTTTTAGATATACTAGAGCTAAGTTATTTGCAGTAGAATCTATCCGACATGCTTAGGATTAGGAGCAATTTTCCAAGGATGTTCGGCTTGGAATTTGAATAATCACTTTTTTAACAAAAACTAGATAAAACCAAAAAACATAGGGTTGGATCAACCATATGCTCATTTCTGATGCAAATACTCCTACAGGTTATTTTTCCTCATTAAAAGTGAAAGAGAGTGACGCTGCATTCGGATGATCCTTTTTCTTTGTTTTCTTGGGGTTTTTATTTTGTTAGCCAAGGCTACACGCTACAAAACACCTATCAGAAATACATTACAGTTATGTACTACATGTGACCTGGCTCTAGCTAGATTTAGGTTAGCCTTGACTTGAGATTTCTTTGATTTAGGGCCTAAATCTACATCTAGCCTAGTCGAAATCGGAGCGTGCCACACTAGATCTAGATCTAGATCTAGATCTAGTAGCGTATTGATTCTTATCTATTTGTTTATTGTTTTGATTGTTGTTACGCACTGAAAAAGTTAGCTCTGGGTATGTCTTCAATTCATCTGTATATTTGTTCTTTTCTGTGTAAAGTAAAAGTCATAACTAAGTTAAAACAGATTTTGGGTGTTATAATACAGTTATTGACTTTCGTTGAGTTATTTTCACCACTAGTTAGATCAATCGAGTTCGAGTCAATAACTGTATAATAAAGACAAACAGTGAGGCAAGGGGCATGTCGGAGTGAATACGACACAAGATAATATGAAATCCCATAGGAACATTTGTTCCAATGGGGCTTTCAGATTATCTTGTGTCATTACATTAACTGTATAATAATAAACTGCAGGTGAGTGAAAGCTCAGGACTGTAAGAATGGTGTCTCTATGTCCAAAACTAGATCTAATACATCTAAATCTAGATCTAGATCTAGTATTGGCTATAATGTTGTTAATTCCAAATCTTTGAACAAATCTCTTGATGAAAATTTACCTACTACTTGTACCAAAATGTAATAAATTTAAATTATAAAAAAGGAGGTAGGCGGTATGGAATAAATCCAGACATTCAATACTAGCGTAGAACAATAAATCAATTTCTTTTGCGTTCAATAACAATCCAAAGTAGTTCTTTCATATCGTCTCCAAACAATGACGCAATAGTGCGTAACGATAATGTGTCTAGAGTAATAGTAAGAAATAATACAAGGAGCCACAGTGAGGAAGTCAAAGGTGAAAAAAACGACAATAAGTGACAACTCCACCAATAAAGACGTTTTCTGTGTAGGCCTATAACCCTTTGTCAGACAACAAACGAGAAACATCTAGAATCTAGTATCTAGATCTAAACGCAAAGTAAGGCATCACACAGTGTGACGTCAGAAGAAAACCAGAAAGGAGGAAGAAAGAAAGAAAAAGACGGTGATAATAAAAAATGAGTAGAAGGAAGAGGAAGAATATATAGGAATAAGAATGGAAGGTTCAGATCTAGAAAATATAGAATGAAATGAAAAGTATGAAAATAAGTGAGTAATGAAAGGAGAGAGAGAGAGAGAGAGAGAGAGAGAGAGAGAGAGAGAGAGAGAGAGAGAGAGAGAGAGAGAGAGAGAGAGAGAGAGAGAGAGAGAGAGAGAGAGAGAGGAGAGAGAGAGAAGGAGAGAAAGGGGGGGGGGGAGAAGGAAAGAAAGAAAGAGAGAAAGGTGTGAACATACGAACGGAAGAAGAGGATAAGACTGGATCTAGGTCTAGGGGAAAGAAGAAATGATAGAGAAGGAATGAAAGGAAGTATGAACAAGGCAAAACTTTACAATAAAGGTGTGAAATGTATACAATTTACAAATGTATCGATTCAATTAAAGGGATAGAGCAAACGACTTGAAATGCCAGATAACACTAACAGATTAATATTGTCGAAGCTTGAGTCCTTCAAATTGAAAAGAGTGTGTCCTTAGCGACGACGCTGTTTTCCATAATGGTATGAACTCGTGCGCAAAGTCGCATCATATAATGATGAACAAAGAGAAACGTGCAAAAGAGGATAAAAATGATTACCAGAGACAAGCACACTGGGGGGGGGGAGGTTCTGTGTTGCTGCTGAAGGGTGACCCACTCGAAAATTTCTCTATTCTGTCCCGTTTTCTTTTTATCAGGTTTTTCGTTACTGTTCCCTTACATAAATGAAAACGCAGTCCAATCAGCCATCAGCAATCAGCAATGCTGAGAAAATGAATAAAGACAAGCAGTGAGGTAAGGGAAATGAAGGTCATACATAATATAATATGAAAGCCCCATAGGAACAAAGACGAGACAAACACAAGGAATAGACAGAAAAACAATCCTGGCCACCATGGGGATCGAACCAGCGACCTCTTCGTCGGCACCCATCGCCTCGCTTTGAAAAGAAAGCGTGCTACCAACCGAGCTAACTACTCTGTAGTCCAGAGGCAAGGTGTCGGCCTGTCAAGCAAAGGGTAGTGGGTTCGAGCCACGCTAACGATTAAAAAATGTTTTTTCGAGCAAAATCTACCACCCTTGTCCATGTAGCTGGATCGACACCTAGTCACATGGGAAACGGACGATAAAAATGATGCCCTGTTTGCGCATCACAACACTCTGTGCACGTTAAAGATCCCTTGGCTGTTTACAGTCCCGGCCCGGCAGTCCCGGCAAGATTAAAAATCGTACCGAAACATCGGAGATGACCTTGTAGTAGATGTGGGTAAATCAAATCAAATCAAAACCCATTTCTGTATAATATTTATAACGTTACCGCTCGGCGTAAATCTAACAAATTTTGTTGATCGCCTACAGCAAAGTTCTGTGTGTGGGTAATGTTGAATCTATTAAGATAATAAATTTTTCTTATCTCTCCCCCCACCACCCCCTGCTTACTGCTAGTTTTTAAAAAAAAGAATTAATGAAGAAAACACGACATTTATTACAAGAAAGCATGACCGTAGACAATGCTGATTTTGGTTACTCTTCTTAGCCCCATTCTTCCTTTTTTCAACGATGAACTACACAGTAGATTACCGGGTGCAGAGCGATATCAAGTATCAGTACAGTATTCGATACTTAGGTTAGGCAAGCTTTTCATTGCATATCTAGTGATCAGAAATGAAGAAATGAGAGACATAACGATAACATACATACATACATAACATACATACTTACACACATACATACATACAGACATACAAACAATCATATACGTACATACATACATTCACACTTACACACATACATACATACACACATATATACATACACATACATACATACATACGTACGTACGTACATACATACATCTCAGGCAATAGTAATTTTAAGCTAAACTTCTGAGTTTGTCTGTAAAGCCCTCCAAACACATCAACGAAAGTTGACCAATTGTACAAAATCTCAATAACAGTAGTAATAAAAAAATAATAATAATAATAATAATCAGAAATAATAATAATAACAACAACAACAATAACAACAATAATAATATAATAATAATAATAACAATAATAATAATCAGAATAATAATAATAACAACAACAATAATTAATTAATAATAATAATAATGTAGATAAAAATAATAATAATAATAATAACAATAATAATAATAATAATAATAATAATAATAATAATAATAATAATATTAATAATAATAATAATAATAATAATCATGATGATGATGATGATGATAATGATGATGATGATGATCATCATCATAATAATAATGATAATGATAACAGTAATACTTTATTAATCTCTTGGGGAAATTCCCTTTACACACGTGCTTAAAAATATTAAAATATAACAAGGACATACTAAAGTCACTGTATAACATTAGAAAAGTCATGGATCAATGCACGCTAACAGCTAGAAATAATTGAACTTTTAAAAGGTAAGCGGTAAAGAAATAAATATAGTATTCATTGGAATAGTAGTCTTAAAAATAGAGTCGACAAGTCCTTGTAAACATAATCAGGTAAATGTATCATCAAGGTAAGTAAATTGAAACTTTCTGTCAGGGCACGTGCAGACAGGCAGACAGACATATAAACACAAAATCAATATTCAACCGAAGACATATTAGACACATAATTCAAGACAACACGATATTACAACCACTATACATCCAAGACACACCACGATATTACAACCACTATACATCCAAGACACAACACGATATTACTATTACAACCACTATTACATCAAGACACACCACGATATACAGAATTACAACCACTATACATCCAAGACACACCACGACAACACGATATTCAAGACTATTACACACCACTATACTATTACAACCACTATACACAAGACACACCACGACAGGACATAGAAT
>JAXRKP010001793.1:17500-25000 GCA_037039925.1 Doris montereyensis
CAATCTCCGTCAAGGGTTGAAAAACTTTCTCGATTTTTTTCGAGCAAAATCTATCCCCCCCCCCCCCCCCCGCCCGCCCCCCCCCCCCCCCCCCCCCCCCGGTTCAGGTAGGCGTATGGACACCTAGTGCCATCAGACACGGACGAGATTACTTTAGTTGTGGATGTGGGTAAATCAAAAAAAAAAATACGCACACACGCACACACACATACGGCCCACTCATTCGAATGCAAAGTATGTATAAGACAAATACCTCAGGCACCACACGCCAGTCCCTGACCTGGAAACCAGTAGCCAGTACCACATGCCAGTCCCTGACCTGGAAACCAGTAGCCAGTACCACATGCCAGTCCCTGACCTGGAAACCAGTAGCCAGTACCACACGCCAGTCCCTGATCTGGAACCCCAGTAGCCAGTACCACACGCCAGTCCCTGACCTGGAAACCAGTAGCCACCAGCACCACATGCCAGTCCCTGACCTGGAAACCAGTCACCAGTACCACACGCCAGTCCCTGACCTGAACGCCACCAGCAGCCAGTACCACACGCCAGTCCCTGACTTGGAACCCCAGTAGCACCAACACCACACGCCAGTCCCCCCTGACTTGGACTTGGAACTCGCAGTCAGCAACACCACACGCCAGTCCCTGACTTGGAAACCAGCCACCAGCACCACACGCCAGTCCCTGACCTGGAAACCAGTCATCCAGTACCACACGCCAGTCCCTGACCTGGAAACCAGCCAGCCAGCACCACACGCCAGTCCCTGACTTGGAACCCACAGCCCACCAGCACCACACGCCAGTCCCTGACCGGAACCCACAAGGAAAAGGAAGAAAGGCCGACCTCGCAGCACCTGGAGACGAACACTGAAGACCAGATAGGGATGAACCAACTGGACAACCCAGAACAGTGAGCACGATGGCCAGAATTTGTCCACGGCCTATGCTCATTCCAGCACTGCGAATTTCTCGTAGGTAAGTAATATAAGACAGACTAACAGGGGTAATCTGGTCCCCGTTCCAGAGATAGGCACCCCAGATGGCTGACCACTATGGCGTCGGTGATCGAGGGGTTAAGCTGCCGGAATTGGGATTATGAGATTCCGGGTTAGAATCCAGGCAAAGATAGGTCCAACGTTGTATTCCTTGGGGAAAGACATTTAAAACACAATTCACATCCCCCCTCTCCTCCACCCAGGTGCAAATTGGTACAAGCACTATCTTCTGCGTCAGATTGAGATGTGAGTATAATCACCTGTTCCACTCCGCACCGCACCACAGTAACCGGTCTTGGCGTAGCTTTACTACGTGCTTCACATTGAAAACCAACTAATTTTGAATTTGAAATACGATAGCATGACAGTTAGACTGACCGGGTGATCTAGTCCTCGCTGTAGACAAACAGCACCGGATGGCTGGCCACCCGATGAAAGAGGAATCCAATGTATCTGCCACTTCGCACACCTCGTCAAACAGTGCATCTGAATTTTGGTTTTAAAACAAGCAAATATCTTCTTCAAGAGACTAACTTAATTCAATTCAATTCAATTCAATTATCTTTTTTAATCCATTAACAAAGAGGTTATAGTAATATGTGTTGTCAAATTTTCCTTCTTTTTTTTTTTTTTAATAATAGAATACATCAATATACTAAAATTAAACAACAAACGTTAGGGAAAGTTGCAAATCGTGCAAGTCCAATTTTGTATTTTTGGGGAGAAAATCAAAGAAAACGATGCTGCAATTTTACTCATTTTCACGGACATACACGGTGTGCAAGTGTCAAAAACTAGACAGACATACACGGTGTGTAAGTGTCAAAAACTAGACAGACATACACGGTGTGTAAGTGTCAAAAAACTAGACAAACATACACGGTGTGCAAGTGTCAAAAACTAGACAGACATACACGGTGTGTAAGTGTCAAAAAACTAGACAGACATACACGGTGTGCAAGTGTCAAAAAAAGGTGTGCAAGTGTTAAAAGCTAGACAGACATACACGGTGTGCAAGTGTCAAAAAAAGTAGATAGCCATACACGGTGTGCAAGTGTCAAAAAAAACCAGACAGCAAGTGTCAAAAGCTACACGGTGTGCAAGTGTCAAAAACTAGACAGACGGTGTGCAAGTGTCCAAAACTAGACAGACATACACGGTGTGCAAGTGTCAAAAACTAGACAGACATACACGGTGTGCAAGTGTCAAAAACTAGGACAGACATACACGGTGTGCAAGTGTCAAAAACTAGACAGACATACACAGTGTGCAAGTGTCAAAAAATAGACAGACATACACGGTGTGATGTCAAAAAAATAAGGCAGGATTGTGCAAGTGTCAAAAAAAAACGGTGTGCAAGTGACAGAGATAGACAGACATACACGGTGTGCAAGTGTCAAAAAACAGACATACGGTGTGACTAGACAGACATACACGGTGTGCAAGTGTCAAAAACTAGACATACACGGTGTGCAAGTGTCAAAAACTAGACAGACATACACGGTTGTGCAAGTGTCAAACACTAGATAGACATACACGGTGTACAAGTGTCAAACACTAGACAGACATACACGGTGTACAAATGTCAAAAACGAATTATACACGGTGCAAGTGTAAAAAACTAGACAGACATACATAGATATATAGACATACACGTGTGCAAGTGTCAAAAACTAGACAGACATATACGGTGTGCAAGTGTCAAAAAACTAGATAGACTCGACCCAATAGGGATATACGGTGTACAAGTGGAACATACACGATTGTGCAAGTGTCAAAACTAGATAGATATATAGGGGTGTGCAAAGTGTCAAAAAACTAGACGCAATAGGGACGGTGTGCAAGTGTCAAAAGCTAGACAGACATACGGTGTAAAGTGTCCAAAAACTAGACAGACATACACGGTGTGCAAGTGTCAAAAACTAGACAGACATACACGGTGTGCAAGTGTAAAAAACAAGTGTAAAAATAGACAGACAACGGTGGCAAGTGTAAAAATAGACAGACATATAGGGTGGCAAGTGTCAAAAACTAAACAGACATACAACAAGTGTAAAAAAATAGACAGACCCAATAGTGGATATACGGTGTGCAAGTGTCATAAAAAATAGACAGACATACACGGTGTGCAAGAATTAAAAAATAGACAGACATCAGTGTAAAACTAGACAGACATAAATGGGATACACAGTGTGCAAGTGTCAAAAAACTAGACCAAAAGGGATACCGGTGTGCAAGTGTCCAAAACTAGACCCAATAGGGATAGACGGATTGCTCATATTATGGTTGTTATTATAATACAGGTTTCTGGTTCTTGTGCCATGGAATCCTAACTGGACGAAGCATAGGCGCTTCTGAATATTAAAAGGAGAACAGGTTTTTACTACCAATACAAAACTAGTAACTAGGGAAGCTAAAACACAAAATCTTAAATTGGGCAGCGAGAATTGAGAACAAGTTCAAAGCTACAATTACCTGGGAGTAATGATTAACTCAGATGGGGAAACTAAGAGAAGAAATCAGCCAGAGAATCAAAAAGGCAAGTGCAATATATAACCATCTGGGAAGGCATTTTGTAACCAAAAAATTGTCAACAAAAACCAAAATGGTAGTATACCAATACAGTTTATTGTCCTACTCTCCTCTATGGCGATGAAACTTGGACCTTAGATAGTAGAGAATACAGTAGAGTACAGGCAGGTGAAATGAAATATCTAAGAAGAGTAGTAGGAAAACTAAAAGAAATAAAATCAGAAACATAACAATAAGAGAGATCAAACCAAAGCAGACAGCATAAAAACTAAGATAGAAACAATCAATGGAGATGGTTTGGGCATGTAAACAGAATGAATGACAATATAATAGCTAAATCAGTATACAGTGCTAAAGCACAAGGTAAAAGACAAAAGGCAGACCTCAGGGAGAAAGTGGGAAGGAGGATATAAAAGAGGCATTGAAGCATTGCAATTTAACTTTGGGAAGGAAACAGAAAATGTAGACATGGCATCCTGGAGAAAGATCATCCAGGCATCTGAACTCATGCACCGAAAGGTATAATGGGAACTGATAGAAAGAAAAAACCAACACGTATAATGGGAACTGAGAAAGAAAAAAACCATACACTGATAAGGTGGGGTAGAATGGGAAAGAAAAAAACCATACACTAGAGAAAGGTATAATAGAACTGATAAAAGAAAGATCGTATCGGCATGAACCCATGCACCAAAAGTAGAATGGGAGATGATAGGAAATAAAGAACCCATGCACCGAAAAGTAAAATGGGAAATGATAGGGAAATAAAGAACCCATGCACCGAAAAGTAGAATGGGAAATGATAAGGAAATAAAAAAGAACCCATGCACCTGAAAAAGTAGAATGGGAAATGATAGGAAATAAAGAACTGGTGCACCGAAAAGTAGAATGGGAAATGATAGGAAATAAAGAACCCATGCACCGAAAAGTAGAATGGAAATGATCTAAAGAACCCATACACCGAAAGGTAGAATGGAAATGCATCTGAACCGATGCACCGAAAGGTAGAATGGGAAATAAAAAAGAACCCATACACCGAAAGGTAGAATGGGAACTGATAGCATCTGGACCTATACACCGAAAGGTAGAATGGAACTGATAAAAAAAAATGAACCCATACACCGAAAGGTAGAATGGGAACATCTGAACCCATACACCGGAAGGGAGAATGGGAACTGATAAAAAAAAGAAAGAAAGAACCCATGCACCGAAAGGTAGAATGAGAAAGCATATGAAATAAAGAACCCATACACCGAAAGATAGAATGGGAACTGTTAAAAAAGAAAGAACCCATGCACCGAAAGGTAGAATGGGAACTGAATCGATGCACCGAAAGGTAGAATGGAAACATCTGAACCCATGCACCGAAAGGTAGAATGGGAACTGGAAAGAAAGAAAGAACCGATGCCGAAAGGTAGAATGGGGAACTGTTAAACCTGAACCCATGCCACCGAAAGGTAGAATGGGAACTGACAAAAAGAAAGAACCCATGCACCGAAAGGTAGAATGGGAACTGACAAAAAAAGAAAGAACCCATACACCGAAAGGCATCTGAACCCATACATCGAAAGGTAGAATGGGAACTGGAATCGCAGGCATTGAACGCATACACCGAAAGGTAAAATGAAGGTATGAAGATTATCTCGGGCATTTGAATAGCCCACATCAGGGTGGGAACCCCAAATTTCGTTTTAATAAACACGGTATGACACTTATTTGGACGAATCGTGGATTTCGTTTTGTGTCTCGGTATGACGTCACCGACGGCGAATATAGTACCCCCAAATACTATGATAAATAGTTTGACACTTGTTTGAATACGCCGCATTCTTTTGTGTCTCAGTATATATATATATATATATATATATATATATATATATATATATATATATATATATATATATATGTGTCATTCAAATCCTTGTAATATCCATAACTACAGTATTATGTATGGGGGAGTTTTCTCATAAAATATCATACGTTGAGTCATTATTTCCTGCTGCTGATTAGACTTGCATGGATGGAACTGGAACGCAAACTGTGTTTGGCGATGTGAAAAGAAAAAGGCGAGACAACGTGCACGTATAACTAATGTACTGTATTGATATTGCATGTTCATAATAACATGTAAGACAACTCTCTATGCTAAGCTACAAGAGTTACTTCCATTGAGAAGCACGTACTTTAATAGTATAGTGTTCTTATTCTTAGCGTGCACACCACGTCATGTTCCTAGTTCCAATGTAACACTCACAGCCCAGGACTCGGGTAAGTATGACTCCAGCCACTTGTTGACAGCCCTCAGCTCTTCTTCGTCTTGGACTTGACGTAAGAATGACGCCATGATGGACACGAACACAACTTACTACAGGATGCTGTACAGACACGACGATGACACGGGCACCACAGGCAGCTTAACTAACTAACGTGACTTGCGTGTGCTTATCTGTACGAAGTGGCGGATGTGTTGTTGTTGACGAGAACTTTGAGTGGCCAGCAGAGCAAAACTTTTACTCCAATCTAAATCCCATTGTCCCAAACACATTAATACCTACACACACACACACACACACACACACACACATACACCCTCACACGCACACACACACACACACACACACACACGCGCGCACATGCGTTATGGTCAATGAGAACTTTGAGTGACCAGCAGACCAAAACTTTACTCAATTCTAAACCATTTACCCCAAATTACAAACACACACTCACACACACACACACATACACACAGAGCAGCTTGTGCACAGTCGAACATGCAAAACGTACGCGAGCTGCTGGCAGTCCTACAAAGTACAAACAGTACTATGGTCTCATTGTGAATGTCTGTAATGACACATTTTTGTACTGTTAAACAATTAAACAGAAGCGTTCACGTCGGAAGTGAAGGTAATGACACAAGATAAAGAGGAAGACCCTCCAGGAACAAACACACGACAAATACAAGGAATATGACAACAACAAAAAATCCTGGCCACCATGGCCATCGAACCCACGAACTGTCAGTGAATATGACTGCTAGTCATGATTGGATTCGTGCGAAAGACGTTGCTAATGAAACTCCTTTTTGGGGCGTAGTTAGCTCCTTTAGAACGCTTTCTTTTCATGCGGAGCGATGGGTGCCGATGCAAATGTCGTGGGTTCGATCGCCATGTTGGCCGGGATTCACTTTTTTTCTTCTTTTTTCATTTTTATTTTATTTTCTCTCTATTTCTTGTATTTGTCTCGTCTTTGTTCTATGGGGCTTTCATATTAGCTTGTATCATTACCTTCACTAGTAGTAGTAGTAGTAGTAGTAGTAGTAGTAGTAGTAGTAGTAGTAGTAGTAGTAGTAGTAGTAGTAGTAGTAGTGGTAGTAGTAGTAGTAGTAGTAGTAGTACTTGAAGAAGTAGTAGTAGTAGTAGTAGTAGTGGTAGCAGTAGCGGTAGTAGTAGTGGTAGTAGTAGTAGTAGCAGTAGTAGTAGTAGTAGTAGTAGTAGTTGTTGCTGTTGTTGTAGCGCTTGTAGTAGTAGTAGTATTAGTATTAGTATTAGTACCAGTAGTAGTAGTAGTACAGTAGCAGCAGCAGTAGTAGTAGTAGTAGTAGTTTTAGTAACAGTAGTGGTAGTAGTAGTAGTAGTAGCAGTACTTGTACTAGTAGTAGTAGTAGTAGTAGTAGTAGTAGTAGTGGCCAGCGTAGTAATAGCAGTAGCAGCAGTAGTAGTAGTAGTGGTAGGCAGTAGTAGTGGTAGTGGTGGTGGTAGTAGCAGTAGTGGTGGTAGTATTGGTAGTGGTAGTAGTAGTAGTAGTAGTAGCAGCAGTATAAGTAGTAGTAGTAGTAGTAGTAGTAGTGGTAGTAGTAGTAGTAGTAGTAGTAGTAGTAGTAGTAGCAGCAGCAGTAGTAGTTACTAGCAGCAGTAGTAATGGTAGTACGTAGTGGTTATAATAAATGTAGAAGCAGCAGCAGCAACAGTAGC
>JAXRKP010001793.1:27500-50000 GCA_037039925.1 Doris montereyensis
CAACACACACACATACACACACACTCACACTCTCTCTCTCTCTCTCTCTCTCTCTCTCTCTCTCTCTCTCTCTCTCTCTCTCTCTCTCTCTCTCTCTCTCTCTCTCTCTCTCTCTCTCTCTCTCTCTCTCTCTCTCTCTCTCTCTCTCTCTCTCTCTGTCTCCTCCTCTCTCTGTCTCTCTCTTGCCTCTTCTGTCTCTCTGTCTCTCTGTCTCTCTGTCTCTCTCTCTCTCTCTCTCTCTCTCTCTCTCTCTCTCTCTCTCTCTCTCTCTCTCTCTCTCTCTCTCTCTCTCTCTCTCTCACACACACACACACACACACACACATACATGCACACACACATACACACACATTGTTCAAAAAAGTTTTCAGGTGATGAATCGTCAAGCAAATTTTGTCCAAACATTTAACGTATGTACACTGTGATGTTATTACATTGTTCATTGTACTACATCGTGTTTATGATTTATATCAGTTGTCTTAAAGTATGATATTATGACACTGACAGGTTTTATCGTGGCACCCCCTATAATAATGGGTACGCCACGCCTCTGTGTGTAGACGTCAATGTGTTTGCGGCAACTGATTAAGAATTGAGTAAAAGTTTTGCTCTGCACAGCCTCCAAAGTTCTCGTCAACAACAACACATCCGCCACTTCGTACAGACAAGCACACGCAAGTCACGTTAGTTAGTTAAGCTACCTGTGGTGCCTGTGTCATCGTCGTGTCTGTGTACAGCATCCTGTAGTAAGTTGTGTTGGTGTCCATCATGCGTCATTCTTACGTCAAGTCCAAGACGAAGAAGAGCTGAGGGCTGTCAACAAGTGGCTGAGTCGTACTTACCCGAGTCCTGGGCTGTGAGTGTTACATTGGAACTAGGAACGTGACGTGGTGCACGCTAAGAATAAGAATACTATACATGTACTATTAAAGTACGTGCTTCTCAATGGGAAGTAACTCTTGTAGCTTAGCATAGAGAGTTGTCTTACATGTTATTATGAACATGCAATATCAATATAGTACATTAGTAATACGTGCACGTTGTCTCGCCTTTTCTTCCACACATCGCCAAACCCAGTTTGCGTTCCATCATGCAAGTCTAATCAGCAGTAGGAAATACTGGCAACGGATGATATTTTATGGAGAAAAAACCCCATACATAATACTGTAGTTATGGATATTACAAGGATTTGAATTCGCATATATACATATATGTACTAAGACACCAAAGAAATGCATCGTTTTCAAACAAGTGTCAAATTGGTTTATCTTATTATTTTGTATTTGAAAACGGAAAATGATACATTTGATCATTTTTATCCATACATAGCCAAATAATTCAGTTTGCTTTCCATCCATAGAAAGATATGGGCAACGTATTGATATAGCTACCATATGATATTTAAGGAAGAACAACAAACGTATATATTGTAGTTATGAGTATTACAAGGATTTGAATTCGCATACCGTTCGATGTAAATAGCTATCGGCGTTTAATTTAAATTGTCGCCTATTTTTCATATCATATGATACATAGATTTAGGGCCTCAAACTTAGGTCAATCAAATTACCTTTCTATGCCCTGAAATACATGTTGAGAAATCATAGATCAATAAGTATACATCATGAAATATTATAAGATTCAAATCATTCATCTATTATTCATGTATTTAACTGTATGGGGCTCTTTACAACAATCTTAAAATCATTTATAGATTTTGAATTGGTTTTTTTTTTTAATTTAAGATTATTCCAAGTCCTTACCGTTCGTAAATCAACGGAATTTTTCTCTATTAATGTAGAACAACCCTTTAACATAAAGTGTAAGTGTATTATCCAAGTAGACAAATGCCATGAACTAGTTTGTATAAAGGAGTTAAATCTCCTCTTTTTTTCTTTAGTATTTCAAAGATGGAAATTTCAAAACTTTTTAACTGATCTCTATAGTGGTCTGTATTTATGTATTCGCCTGGCAGGCTGTGTTCAAATGCTCTTGCAAGATTTCTTTATTTTTACAGTGATTGTCAAATTTTGTCTTGTTAAGATTTTATATACAACTGTGTAACAGTGTTTTATTCTATTATTTATAACAAAATTGGATTTTTATCACCGCATTTCGTGGGTCATGACATTTTCATATCGTGTATTATCAGCAGACCGTCGTGTTCAAATATTTTTAGTTTATCTGCTGTTGCTTGCTAGATTTTTAATCACTCCTCCGTGATTTTTGACGACAAGAACAAAACAAACACTTCAAAACAAACACTTGATTTTTGACGCTTCAAAACAAGAACAAAACAAACAATTCAAACAAACACTTTCTTCAAAACAAACACTTACTTCAAAACAAACACTTCAAAACAAACATGACAAACACTTCAAAACAAACACTTCAAAAGCAAACATTTCCAAAACAAACACTTCAAAAACAAATGGTGACAAACATTTCAAAACAAACTTTAAAACAAACATTTCAAAACAAACACTTGAACAAACACTTCAAAACAAACATTTCAAAACGACCCCTTCAAAACAAACATTTTAAAACAAGCATTTCAAAACAAACACTTCAAAACAAAATAATTTCACAACAGAGGAATCGTAGTCGATGGCAAACGAAAACACAATTGATATTGACCACTCGCTCCTCTACTCGTCCTTCTTTTTTTACAATATGGCTACAACAGAGGAATCCGATCACCACTCATATTGGCCGTCCTCTCAAGCTGTCCTGCTCCCCCCCCCCCATCACATTAGAGACATGTGTCCCCAACATTCAGTTGCGCAGTAGAAAAACAACACGCGGATTTGATCTCGACATTAAATAATAATAATCCCGACCAGCCCAACGTTCAGCCCTACACAACGACGGCAACACATAGTTTGATTGATGATTTACAAGAAAAGAATTTAGTGCGAAATAATAAACATGCTAAAGTCCTACTCTTGAACGTCCAGTCACGAAATAAAAGCGAGCTAATTCAAGACCTGATTATTGATTCTGATGTTGATATTACTTTCCTCAGAATCATGGCTTCAACCGAAAGGTGATGAGGTAATCATCAACGACCTAACTCCCCAGGGGTTCAAGCCAACCATACCGAGACTCAGCGGTTCGGAAGGGGGGGGGCTGTGCGTAATTAGCAGGTGCAATCTTAACATCAAAACGGAAAACGATCACCACACTTAAATCATTCGAATGTTGTGAGTGCACACTTCAAACAAAGGGACAATCAACGACCTTCATGTGCATATATCGTCCACCACCTAGTAAGAGAACAAACTTAAAGTATCGGATTGCTGTTGATTTTCAAACCCCGCTAGAAAAGTCACCGTCACACGACAAAAACAGAGCAGGCCTATCATACTTCTGGTGACTTCAATCTACACTATGATAATCCGCATAACCGAAATGTCAACACCGTAAAATCAATTTTAACATCAAACAGCTTCAAGCAGCATGTAACCACAGCAAGGCATGTAAAACAACGTACATCAGACTTCAAGTTGTAAAACCATTGGACAACGAGGAAATTTACAATTTAACGTAGCGGATAAAGTCGTTAGCTGACCACTTCGTCATTACATTTCTCTGAAATCAACGTCAAAAAACCAACTCCCAGACGAAAAATTACACATGTATTGATGAACAGAAAATTTGAAACTGAACGTGTTGTCCCTGAGCTCTGACAAGCACCAATGATACCAAAAATCATTTATTTGTATTTTCATCCATCCAATAATATGCTAATTTTGCTGCACCGATCGCCCATCAGTGGGCACAGGAAGTCCTGTTGCAAATTTGAACGACGACGAGCAGAGAGAAAAAGTTAATGGGTATGGATATACACAAACAAATTTACGATCACAACATAAGACAAAGATGAAGCTGCAAATTGGGAAAGAAACATATTATAACAGCAAAATCAACGAGTGAACCCTGAGCATGATGGGGCCGCCTGCATCTTCCACGGGTTGACTTACTTGACGCATTTGGGAAAGGATAAAGTCATCTCATCAGAAACTTGACTAGCATCAGCATTCACCACGGGTTATCAAACAATTTTGAGAAGCGTCCGCCTTGAATTTCCAAACGGTCAATTTGGGAAGTGATCTAAAACGCTTATAATATAGCATTTACCAATTGACATCATTATTAGTTGAATATTTAGATCACATAGTCCGCCTAACAATCTGCCACGAATTTAAAAACTGGAATTGTCCGCCTTGACTGCCACGGGTTAAAGATACAAAATGATTTATGCTTTTGGGAAGTGTCCGTCTTTAATCATGCTTGATTTTAAGTCGGCATTTAACACACTTGACTTTTCTTTTTCTTATTGGAGTTTGACTTTCCAAAATTTGTCCACTTTGGGCACTGTCTTGATTGCCACGGGTTGTCCACTTTGGGAAGTGTCCGACTTGGTCAAAACGTACATTGGCAACCAGCCTATGATTCACTTCATGCTGTCGACGGTTGTAGTTGTAGGGTGACGTAAATGAATCAGAGGGGGTCGACCGGTAACCTCGCAACGTTGATAAATCCAGAGGCAGCCTGTGCTTGAAAGTCACTGAGCTGCATGTGTGTATGGTTGAACATCCCACAATGGCGACAATACCACAGCCATGCACTGACCACCGCCATATTCACAGTGGGAAAGAAAATGTATAGATACCATCTCCTCAACTTGATGCTGTATTTATAAAGTGAAGTAAGAGAGTCAAGGAGATCCACTCCTCCCATTTTTTGTTGTATTTGTGCACTATGGCTGGGCAAGGGATTTCAATGATTTCTTTTGCCTTCTTGTCATATCTGGCTACCTTCGTGAGCGGTTCGACTCCAGCGATTGAAGAGATTAGGTCAACTTTGCGGTTGTTGAACCACTTGCCGCTACCACATTCGAATTCTACTCTACCTTGCTGTCCACGGCACCCCTTTTTCCTTCTTTAGAACTTTTTCTTGCTTCAGCTCACACCCCTTCAGTCTGTTCTCACGAACTGTCCTGACATACCAAAACCCTTTGCTCTTTAGTACTTTTACTACCTGCAAACTTGAAGATAAATTGTCTGCAAAGATGATAAAGTTCTTGTCCTCTGGAAGTTTGTACACCATATTGACGACGACATCTCCTGTCATTCCCAATCCAGAGTTTGTTACAGTGTCTTCTGATTTGTCCTGGTATATGTCGAAATCGTGGACTATGCCATCACTTCCGACTCTGGCCCAAAACTTAAAACCCCACTTGTGAGGCTTGTTTTGCAGATACTGCTTAAGGCCTGATCTTCCCTTAAATGCTACCATGACCTCATCAACGCTCTGGTTTTGTTGTGGGGGGATCTTGGCCAGACTTTCTCGGAAACCTTCAACCCAAGTTCTCACCTTCCATATTTTGTCCGTCTTTTTCCCCTCTTCGGACACTGCAGTATTATCGCAGAAGTGAATGTGCCGCGCTAATAGTTCAAAACGGTTGTGGGACATTTCATCAGCCACTGGTGGATATCTCGTCTCCGCTGCCCAGTGGGCCCTGAAACAATGACCTTTCATCAAACCCATCCTTAGATAGAGGCTAAGAAAGATTACATCTCATTTTTAGTCATTTTCAGTTCAATGCCGCTTTTGGACAGTGCATATATGTTGGACTGGATTTCCACATTCTCAAGCATAGCATCTGAGATCATCTCTCTCAAATACTCGAAGTTTTTACTCATCCATCTTCAGGGCCTGTTCAACCACTCCTTTAAAGGACGTGTCCACTGGTGCCATGGGCACATCTTCCCAAATCAGTTCCTCAAGCATTTGAGCGATGATTTCTAAGTCATCACGCTCACGTACTTCTATCAGTTTTTGTCTTAAACTTGCAAGAGGAATGTCCTCATCCGAATCATCACTGGATGCTGGGCGTTTTTCTTTTCCGGGTTTGTGTCGCCATTGATGGCAGTGATGGGCCTTTGTTTGTCGAAGGTCCGACTCCCTTGTCACTCACATCTGACACATGTGGGACATATTCATTCCCAGATGAAGCGATTTCACTGCCATCATCTCCTATCCCGTCAAAGACATCGTCAACTAAGATTTTATTCACTGATCATATCCTGTCGTCAATACGATATCACCATATCCCGTCAAAAAAAAAAATTTAATTGTCTACATAAACGGTGCTATTTCAAAGACATCGTCAACTACATTTTTTAATGGAAACAGATTATTTAAATCTGAATTTCATCCCGTCAAAGAGTCAAAATGAGTTATTGAAAATAACTGGCATGCAGCAATGGAAAAGATGATTGAAATGAATTTCCATAGTGCGAGTTCTGAAAAAAAGTAAGTAATAATTATATTTCTCTGATAAAAAAAATACATAGTCAAGTATGTAACTTTCAATGCCCACTGTAGCAGATCTGCTACAGCAAGTTGCACTCTTGGCCAATGTAGCACATCTGCAACACACCCTTTGGGAAGGAATAAAATTAATTAAAATTCATATTTAAAAGTCAAATCGTGTTTACAAATATAAAATAACATCTAAACTAGTATGCAACACATATTTGAATGAGTATTTACTCACCTGGAGCAGACAGATGGAGATGAATTTAGATACATAGGAAATTGCAGATGTTTGAAATATAAACACGTGGGTTGAAACAGGAAGCAAACAAGTGTCTAAAAATAGGATCCAAAACTCAAGGTAAGAATAATTTAGAAGAAACAAGGGAAACCATTCTTAGAAAGTGTTACTGGTCTAAAATATTAGTAATTATGTCCCTTTGATTTTATTAAATTTTGATGTAGCATAATATATGCTACAATGGGCATTAGAGGGTTTAAGTAGAAATTATTATTACATGACACTAGAGACTGATATTGAACGTGTTATCCCGGAGCCTTATTAAGTAATTACCAATGTCATCGAAACCAACAATTACTTTACATTATTATTGCTCGATTATTATTGATTATTATTACAGTCACCGATCGCCCATCTGCTGCGTGGCTGACAGTGACAGGGGAGATATTATTACTCAAAGCGGAATTATTACGTCAGCGGAGAAAATGGCGTTCAGCAAGCCTGACACACAAACAAATGTACAAACAACATAACAACAAATGAAGCTACTAATTAAAGCTGCAAAGGGCTGAATATTGTAACAACAAGGAAGCTATTCTAAATTAAAGCTGCAAAAGGCTGACTATTATAACAACAATATTCAACGAGTGCACAAGTGCGCGCGCCCTTTATGCCACATAATGCAAAATGACATTTGGGATCCAAAGCCAGCAAATCTGATAAAGAAAATATTCCAACCAATTACTCAAGGAGTCATTTTGGACATTATTCCAAGGATAAAGTGCATCTCATCAGAAACAATCTCGACCAGCATCATCATTCACCACCGACTTTCAAACAATTTGGGGTGACACGGTCTTCTGTGAATTCAATCGGTCCTGAGGAGGGTCTCAAGACACTTATAAGATCTTCACCACTGAAATCATGCTACCTTGATCCGATTGACACATCATTATTAGTTATATATTTAGATCACCTTTGCTCCTGTTCTAACAACCATTGTTACTGAATCTCTAAAAATTGAATTGTACCCAAGACCTTTAAACACGCAATTGTAACCCATTTACTTAAGAAAACCCAATCTATCTCTTGAAACTTGAAGAATTTAAAAACTGTAGGGACTTCTGAACCTCCAATTTTTATCTAAGATTTTGGAAAAGGTCGTTGCTAAATGCAATTAAAGAAGCATCTTCTGACCATTCTATTTTTATTGAGCGACTTTCCAAAACGTTTGGTGTAGAGGGCACTGTGCATGACTGGTTTATATCCTATCTTCATGATCATACCCAATCTGTCTCTCTCTTCATAAAGTGCAGTATTCTCCTTTTCCACCAAGTATGGGGTTCCACAAGGGTTAACGTTTGGTCCCCTACTATATACATTGTATACACAACTGCTTGATATTGTCAAACAGTATGTGGTCAACCATCACATGTATGCTGACGATACACAACTTTACAAATCTGCCATGTCTATAAATACATATTATATTTTGAAATCCATGGAATTATGTATATGTCATGTAAAAGCTTGGATGACTACTAACAAGCTTAAACTGAATGAAGAAAAAACCGAAATATTACTATGTAATAATGTAATCCAAAAAATCTCAGTTGGCCTGACAGGAACTAACTCTATGAGGGTCGAAAACGAAGAAATAAAATTCACACAGAACGCTAAAAATCGTGGGGTATATTTCGATGATAATTTATCTATGGAATATCATATAAACCATCTCTGTAAAACTCTTTACCTCGAAATCAGACGATTAGGCCACCTATCAAACTTTCTTAATCTAAGTTCTCTTAAAACATTGACTACAGCACACATTTTTTCCAAAATTGATTATTGCAACTCCTGTTTTATAATTTACCTGATGTCTTGATTCATAAGCTCCAACGTATCCAAAACAATGCGACCAGAGTGATTTTGAGAAAAAAGAAATAAACACATTACCCATATGTTCATGTCTCTGCATTGGCTCCCGAACGATAAACGAATAATATACAAAATGGCGACATTGTGTCAAAAGATAAGACTGATAGAGCTCCAAATTATTTAAATAACCTGATCTCTCTGGTTATGTTCCATTCCCGCCAACTGAGATTACAAATCAATGACAGGCAAACGCCCCCCCCCCCCCCTCCCCAAAGAAAGGCCCGAAAAACTGTCACTGCGCTCTTTTAAATACGCAGATCCTCACGTTCAAAATTCTCTTCCGCTGTCAATACGATCTATGGTTGACACGTTTGAAAGTTCATTTTGAACATTTCGAAAAAACACCTCATGTGATGTTTGACTTGAAGAAAAGTAATTGTTTTAATTATGCGAATTTAATTCATGTACCATACACCTTTATAAATGATATTAGCTTTCATGTATTTATTTATTTATTTTTTATTTATTTATTTATTTACATTTATTGATTATTTAATTATTTATTTATTTTGTATATGTACATTGCTCATTTTTTTTACTATGTATGTATAAATGCGCCTAGAGCTGTCGATAAGATGGGATTTTATGTTATAGAAATGAATTATATTATTATTATTATTATTATTATTATTATTAAATTATTATTATTATTATTATTATTATTATTATTATTATTATTATTATTATTATTATTATTATTATTATTATAATTATTATTATTATTATTATTATTTTATTATTATTATTATTATTATTATTATAGGACTACTGAGTTCGATTCCATGACCCATAAGCCGGTTTATTTGTACTGTTTTCACATTACCCAAAAAATTTTGATTATCTATTAACTCACCTTTATCCTTTTATTTTATAATTATATATATATATATATATATATATTTGATTTAAAATTATAATATATATATATGATTTTTGTGTAGCAGTCTCTGTATTCTTATATATATAGATAGATTTAGATAGATAGATAGTCTCTGTGTGATTTTTATACCAATTGTATTTGATCTTTGTAGTGCTTGTGATATGTTGTATCGTCTGCTTTGATTTTTGGAGCAGTCTGTGATTTTTGTACCAATTACTTTGATTTTTAAGCAGTCTTGTGATTTCTGTACCGTCTGCTTTGATTTTTGGGATATTTCTCTCTCAAATTTATACCTTAATGATTGATTTAGTTACATTTATTTTTGATTTAAATAACAAATGGATTTTCTATCATTTTTAAAGCAGTGATAATACAAAATAGAAATATAATTTCCTTTTTTTTGGATTAATAAAGATAATTGAATTGAATTGAATTAAATGAAGTTTATTGTTGAAGAAGATATTTTTTGATTTTAAACCAAAACGCAGATGCATTGTTTGACGAGGTTCCTGTGAGGGCAGATGGACCAATTACTTTCACACGCTTTTGAGCAGCCATCCTTGATTTTTGTACAGCGAGATCCAGATTTTGAGTCAGTTTCTGTGATTTTTATACCATTTTCAAATTGATTTTGAGTTGGTTGTGATTTTTATACCGTTTACTTTGATTGTTGGAGCGTTTATTTTGATTTTGGTGCCGGAGCTTATCCTGGTTGATTTTAGTGTATCGGCCCTGTGATTTAAATTATAATCATTTCTTATACAGGAGGCCAGTCTGACGCAGGGTTTCAATTACTTTGAGGTTTTGCTTACACCCATTTGCACCTGGGTAGTGAGGGGGATTTTGGGAAGTCTTAAAATTTTTTCCCCAAGGAACACAAAGTTGGACGTAACTTTGCCAGGATTCGAACCCAGAACCTTTGATTCAAGTCCGGCAGCCTTACTGTGATTTTTATACCACCGACTTTGACACTGGCCAGCCATCCGGGTTGCTTGGGGCGGGGACCAGATCACCCGGTTATTGCCTTATACACGTACTTCACACTCCGAGTTTGGAGGCAAAGTATCGGATTTTCAACCAAAAGATAATGGGTTCGAGCCCCATCAATTGTTAAAACGTTTGCTTTGATTTTGTGGCAAAGTTTCCCCCCCCCCCACACGCACCCTCCACCCTTTGCACCTCTCCCCACTGGTCCTTGTAGGTTTCGACACTTTGACATAGTCCCATCGGAGACGGATGATAAAAAATGAGGTTTTTGTACAGATCACACCAGTCGGTGTACGTTACAGATCCCTTTGACTGTTTACAGGGCAGGCTGAGCAAAAATTTTAAAAAATCTTAGCAAAAAACCCCAGAACATTTTAGGTGTGGACGTGGGTAATTTGTAGCAAATCAATTCAAAATTACTTATTCTAAACGCCTTAAGTATTCGAAACCTTGATTTAAAACAATATTTACTATATTATAAAAATGTTAAGACAACAGTTATTTTTGTAAAACTTTTGAATTGAACTACAGTCTCTTTGATTTTTATAGACAAAGATGGATTTTTATCCGTATCCACTCACAATTGCAAGCCGACTGAATGTACATCATTGATATCCCAGCTGGCCATTTCATTCAAAGTCATTTTTCAACTCCTGGGGTTTTTTATACAGTACACAAGCCTGTTAGGCGCTTTTTAACAATTTGACAAGATTTTTCTCTCTACCTATATTTTGGTAGTCATTCACACCTGAGTCAAGTGGGAAAGTAGAGTGAAGTATCTTTCCGAAGTGTAGAGCGTTGGGAAAAAACCCACACCTGTGCCAGCCATGGGACTTTGACTCCGTTTCATCGTGATTACAAACTGACAACTCTACTGTTTCGCTATAACGCCTCCAGGAGGTAAATAAGCTAATGTGCTGTTTTGTAGTACGTCATTTTGATTGCAACTCTAGGTTGGAGTTAGACTATGTCATATTAATCTTGTAACTCTTTGTTTGAGTACACGCTTTGATTTTTATAGCAGTCTACTTTTACATCACCTATCACTACTACTACTACTACTACAGTACTACTTTGGTTTTTGTAGTGATACTACTGATTTTTATAGCAGTACTACTTTGATTTTTATACAGTCTACTATTACTTCTACTACTACTACTACTACTACTAATACTACTTTACTACTACAATTGCTATTTTATTACTGTTTACTTTGTATTTACTACTACTACTACTACTACTACTACTTTGATACTACTACTACTACTACTACGTACTACTACTTACTACTACTACTACTACTACTACTACTACTACTACTACTACTACTACGTCTTATACTACTACTCTGCTACTACTAATATTTCTAATACTACTACTTCTACCACTTCTACTACTATTACTACTACTACTACTACTACTACTACTACTACTACTACTACTACTACTACTACTATGACCCGGCACCAACTAATTCCTGATATTACTACGTCTTATACTACTACTACTACTAATATTTCTACTACTACTACTTCTACCACTTCTACTACTTTTACTACTACTACTACTACTACTACTAATATTACTACTACTACTACTCTACTACTACTACTACTACTACTACTACTGCTACTACTACTACTACTACTACTACTACTACTACTACTTCTACTACTTCTACTACTTCTACTACTACTACTACTACTACTACTACTACTACTACTACTACTACTACTACTACTACTACTACTACAGCTACTACTGTCATTACTACTTACTATTTCTAGTACTATTACTAATACTACTTATTCTACTGCTGCTACTACTACTTCTGCTAGCTACTAGTACTGCTACTGCTACTAGGTACTACTACTATCATCATCATCTGCTGCTAGTACCACAATTGCTGGTGCTGCTGCTGCTACTACTGCTGCTGCTACTACTGCTGCTACTACTGCTGCTACTGCTGCTTATTATTATTATTGCTATTAATACTACTTCACTTGAATAGGACAAAGTTGTTATCATGTCGCCCCCCTCCCTCCTTCCCACACGCTTGTCGTTCAGCCCTCTTTCAACTCATAATTAACTTTTGCTGAATTTACCACCAATGCAGCAGAGAACCATGTTTGATAACTTGCCAGATCATTCTCTTCTTAGAGTCCAGATCCTATGACAACTGTCCCACACGATACGTCTACGCTCACAGTGAGGAAGATGTCCACACTCTACTCAATCTGCCTGGCTTTGTAGACTGCTCCCAGTCATTAGTGTAATATTATATATATGTATATATATATATATATATATATATATATATATATATATATATATATATATATATATATATATATATATATATATATATCATTCTGTGTTGGTTGTTCCTTTGTTTTGTTTTGCTTACAAGGCTCTGTTGGCCAGGCCACCAAGAGTAACCATAGCATGTTGCATGTAAGTTTTAATTGATCCCAAGATCGTTTTCATTCCAGGAATTATTCTACCAGTGACGTTTAGGTATTGAACATATCATTGTTACCCCCGTCTTTGGGTAGAATTTCCAATCACCTAGGTTGCCTCTTTCAGCGGTTATTTTCTTCTTTTATGTTGAAATAGTACTGCCTGCGTACACAGTATCGAATACTAATCCGATTTAATAATCGTACTTGGTATTATCCGGAGTGTAACATTATCATGGAATCAGCATCGATTGTGAGACGACGACAGCGTCGTAAACGAAGTTTTAATCGATTCTGCAAACTATTCGAGCGAGTAGATAATAATATATTTAAAGTTAAAAACACTAGGAAAGTTATTTCATCTACATAAATGTTTTCGTAGTAAATATCTGAAAATGTCAACTTACAAAAAATAAAGCAACGTTCAGTCACGTTTCTCAGCCCTGTGCACCACAAAAACATTTACAAAAATTTCAAAAATGTTTTAATTAACAGATGCTTGAGACAAACTTTATACATGAAATGGTTTGATAAAACTACCAATGAAGAAATTTGTGAGAACACACACCAACAATCCATAGAAGCACAAATCAAGAAAAAAAATGGGGATGGCTTGGACAAGAAAACCAACGGCAGATATAGCATACATGGCCTTAAAGTGGAAGCCCCAAGTGAAGAGAGGCCGATGGAGACCAAAAAAATAACATGGAGGAGGTCAACCCAACAAGGAACTCCCGGCAGCTGGGTCTTTCCTGGAACCAGACAGATTTTCATGGCGCAGGACTGAGTGGAATGGAAACACCTCATTGGCGACCTATGCCCCCACTGTACAAGGGGTTAAAGTCAAGCCACGCTTTGTACAGATTTTGAGTTCATCTTAAACATTTCATGTGGTACCAGCTATGACAGTTGTCACATGGGAGAACCTGACACTTCAATGAATGTAGCTCTACGTCAGATTATGTTGCAAATTGGACAACAGAGCTGTCAGCATGCTCCTCGGTGTAGTTCTTTGTATCCTGAGAAAACAAAAAGGGGAACTGTAATTTGTCTAAGTTGGCCTATTTCAATAACAGGAAGCTTACCTAGTTTTAGATAAATTTTAAAAAGTGTATAACTTGTTTATTGAAATATGGTTTGTGTAGGCGCATAACATAAACACACAATATGCTACACTAGTGTTAAAATTATGAAGAGTTACAAATGATATTTTTCAGTGGATAATTCGCCTGTCTAAAGAAAAACTTATGTTCTGGGGAATGCCATTTTTGACGAAAATGGGGCAAATCTAGTCTATCTCATACTAGTGGATAGAGCAGTTCATTCCCATCACAATAATATTATTAAAGAAGCTCAGTATCGATACTTTGAATTTATAGGAATTTTTTTTTAGAAACAATACAGGCCTATCTTTCAACACAGCTATTATACAATAGAAGCCCGAAAATTAACCATAGTACTGCAAGTTAATACTCGTCAAAATATACACTACCCAAAAGAAATTGTTTCGAGAATCTATTATGAATATTGCCTTAGATCGTCAGAAAATACTGACATATTTCACGAACCTGTTATCAAAAGGCACCATCTTGAAATTAGTAATAAAAAAAAAGTGCTGGTGCATTTGAAACATGGGACAAAATAGATGGCCGCCGTTTCCATGGCAACCGGAAGCGTCAAGGAAGAAAACGATATATTTCAACTCCGCAGACCATGTCCATTACACTTATACAAAAGTTAATTTGATAAGAACAAACGGGAAAATATTCACTCCAAGATCCGCCACCCACCCACCTCCCCCCTTAAAAAATGTAGCAGCTTTGTATTTAACTCGAAGGTCAACTGGCAACCAGTGGAATTCATAGAACAGTGGGTTAACTTTAAGGTAGATCTAAGTGTAATATATATATATATATATATATATATATATATATATATATATATATATATATATATATATATATATATATATATATATATATATATATATATATATATATATATATATATATATATATATATATATATAAAAGAAATTACGTTTTTGCAAGGATGAAATATTAGCTTTTTATTCTTATAGATTGGAGATTTTCTGGAGATTTTCCAAGGGTTAAGAAGGTGGATCAACCCTGCTAGGCTTCATGTTGCATTCTACACTGTCCCAAAGAGGTGGTGTGCGTCCCCGACACTTTAGAGGGGCACCAACTGTGCCCAAGGTTAGCGTAACTAAATTCTTTGTTGAGGTTTCTGTAGCGATGCTGATTGTTGCAGGGTAAGCTTGTTGGCCCCACCCAACCCCCTGACTAGGAGGGTGAGGATGTATTTTTGAGATTCACTCTCCTAGACAGGTTATCCTCTCCTGGGTTAATGAACCTCTGTCTGCCCATGGTTTGAAATCGGGGTTTTCCGTCTCCTAGATAGACTACCTACTCAGGCGGATAAGATTTGTCTACCCGGCGCATGGAGTCGCCTGCTAGTCATTTATGTGGGTATGTTTGGGTATTTTCGAAGAGCTGAGTTGTCCACGACTGCTGATTGGTTATTCACAGCTAACTCTATACCTAGAGGTCATTCCACTATCCGCAACCCTGTGGACGTGCCTGATAAGGGATGGTCGCCCTACATATTTATTATAGACTATTCACACCAAAAGCAATAGCATCGCCACATAGCTCATCTACAATTGGCTTTGAGCAGCGATATATTATAGTCTGGTATTTTTTTACAGCTCAGAGCTAGCAGTCGAATTGGCATCATTTCGTAATGGGTAAAGTTCACAACTGTCGGTTAAAGGCTGACTGCTCGGACTGATAGGTCTATAAAAATAAAGAGCCAATATTTCAACGGCCAGGCGACAGCAGAGCTTAAGTTCAGCTCAAAGCTTTCGGTCAACACGAACCCTTAGACCATATAATTGGGCAGGTGTCGTATTTAATGGAAATAATCTGTTTCTTCGTCGTTTATATTTTTTCAACTTTCTATTTGGACAGCTATGCCAGAACGGATTGGCCGATTGATGAAAGAAATGGTGCTGTCACGTGGCAAAGAAGACAAGCTACTGTATGTACCTATTGCTGTATTTTCGCGCCAAACCAGGGGATGTAACTCTAAGGTGGGTATTAACTCGTTTAGCGGTACAGCGGATAAGAATAGAGTTTGATTTCTTTTTATCAATTGATTTACTCACGTCTATGACTAAGGTGATCTTGGTGGTTTTGATGGGGTTTTCAGTTTGTCCTGACTGCCCTGTCAACAGACAAGGGATCTTTAAACTGCACAGGGTAGGTATTGCTATCTGCACACGGACGGTTTTTTTCAATCATCCGTCTCCGATAGGACTGTGTCTATCCACCTACCTGGACCAGAGAATGGGCGGGCGGAAGGGGGGGGGGGACGGTAGATTTTACTCAAACAAAAACCCATGGCCTTTTGGTTGAGAGGCCGCCGCCTTGTCCTTGGCTTACCAACTTCCCAATAAGAATAGAGGTGATTTGGGATCAAAATATTATTATTTAATTTTCTAATTATGGCGTTGTTCAGGTATTTCATATCCCTTTATTACGTATAAATTGTGTTTTAATTAATTTTCTTTTGCTTTGTTTATGGTTTGTTGTTTGTTTTGATTGGCCGTGACCCTTATATGAAATTTCAAGATGAAACTATTATAATGATTGTTGCCAGTTTCATATCATGCACAAACACAATATTTCTTTCGTATTACTTGAACTTTTTTGCACCAGACCCGTTCCAGAGGGATTCAAGGTTCGACCGGTTAAAACCGATTCAGATATCGACTACTGTGTATCGACATGGAAGTATCGAAAACCTCACACTGACCAGTACTTCCGGGGATTGGTGTCAAATCTTCCCTCCATCTGTGTGGCTGATGAGTAAGTACAGTAGGTGGCTAGATGGTGTTGTCGCTAATTGTGCTGGGTTTGGGGTTCTTTTGTTTTCCTTTGTTTGTATGTCTGTTTGATGTTTGGTTAGATATGATAAGATAAGATAAGATATCGTTTATTGCTTCCTCAAACTGGAAATTACATTGTGTTTGTTGACATAATGCTCGTAATAAAAAATTACAACATAAAAAATTAATTAGCATAATATAATATAATTTATACACTCTCTCTCTCTCTCTCTCTCTCTCTCTCTCTCTCTCTCTCTCTCTCTCTCTCTCTCTCTCTCTCTCTCTCTCTCTCTCTCTCTCTCTCTCTCTCTCTCTCTCTCTCTCTCTCTCTCTCTCTCTCTCTCTCTCTCTCTCTCTCTCTCTCTCTCTCTCTCTCTCTCTCTCTCTCTCTCTCTCTCTCTCTCTCTCTCTCTCTCTCTCTCTCTCTCTCTCTCTACACACACTCTCTACACATACACTCTTGTAGTGTTAAAGACGTTATAGATTGAATCATAATTTCGTATGGCGAAAGGGAGAAATGAATTAAAATAACGACGGCAAGATATTGTTGTTGGGGGGGTGTGGGGTTAATGGTTGTTTGTAAGCGTGTGTGAGTGTTATTTTAGCAAAAAGTATAGCAGAAGTATATATACATAATGTTTATTCCAATTTGGTCTTTGAGTGAATGGACCAACTACTGGGGGATAATAATGTATAGTCAGTGAGTGAGCACTTGTGCGGAGATATGGACTATAAATTCCTCTCTATCTTTAATTTACCTCTTTGCTGCCTGATGGGGCGTAGGTGTGGGCAATTTGAAGCTCAGAAAAGAGCTCCCCCCCTCCCTCCATCCACCCCACACCCCCCCCTCCCCTTGGAAAATAGTGGCCATTTTCCTGCACTCTCTGACAACGCGTGTTTACAACTTCACCCCTTCGCAATTATGGGCCCCTGTCAGTATTGCGAATTGTGCCCTTTCACGGTTCATTGAATGTCAAGGTATCGCTTCTTTAAAACAAACAAACAAAAAGGTAACACGTATCCGACAGAAATGAACGAACTTGAAACATTTAATCTTTTACTTGTTTTGTGTTTGTGCCAAATTTCAGTAACATACGTGCCCAGATATAAAATCTGCAGACTTGATTAAAGTTTAAATTAGTTAGCCCAAGCCTTCAGATTTTATCCTGCAGATATTCATTTATGAATAGTTGTCCTGTTAGCATTTGCCTGAAAATATCTGGCTTGTAAATATCTTTTTTTTGAAAATTTCAGTCTTGTAAATATCTTTTTAGAAAATTTCAGTCTTGTAAATATATTTTTAGAAAATTTCTGTTTTGCAAATATCTTTTTAGAAAATTCCTGTCTTGTAAATATCTTTTTAGAAAATTCCTGTCTGCAAATATCTTCTAAGAAAATTCCTGTCTAATAAATATCTTCTTAGAAAATTCCTGTCTTGTTAATATCTTTTTCGAAAATTCCTGTCTTGTAAATATATTTTTAGAAAATTCCTGTCTTGTAAATATATTTTTAGAAAATTCCTGTTTTGTAAATATCTTTAAAAAAAAAATTCCAGTCTTGTAAATATCGTTTTAGAAAATTCCTGTCTTGTAAATTTCTTCTTAGAAAATTCCTGTCTTGTAAATATCTTCTTAGATAAGTCCTGTCTTGTAAATATCTCCTTTGAAAATTCGTTTCTTGTAAATATCTTTTAGAAAATTCCTGTCTTGTAAATATCTCCTTAGAAAATGTATGTCTTGTAAATATCTTCTTAGAAAATTCCTGTCTTGTAAACATCTTTTTAGAAAAGTCCTGTCTTATAGATATCTTCTTAGAAAATTCCTGTCTTGTAAATATCTTCTTAGAAAATTCCTGTCTTGTGAACAGTAAAAAAAGTTGTCAAGAAAAATACCTATCTTGTAAACATTAAAAAATGAACATTTGTTTATAAAATAACTGTTTTGTGAACACATGTTAGAAAACTACTGTTTGGTGAACACACGTTTAGAAAATATTTGTTTTTGTGTACATTTGTTCAGAAAAGAGCTGTTTAGTGAACATTTGTTAAGAAATTATTATTTTTGTAAACACTTGTTTCGAAAAGAAGAGTTTAGAGAACACTTGTTTAGAAAATATAATTTTTTATGAACACTTGTTTAAAAAACAAATTCTTTGTGAACACCTGTTTAGAAAAGAACTGTTTAGTGAACACCTGTTTAGAAAAGAGCTGTTTAGTGAACACCTGTTTAGAAAAGAACTGTTTAGTGAACACCTGTTTAGAAAAGGACTGTTTAGTGAACACTTGTCTAGAAAAGAACTGTTTAGTGAACACTTGTTTAGAAAAGAACTGTTTAGTGAACACTTGTCTAGAAAAGAACTGTTTAGTGAACACTTGTTTAGAAAAGAACTGTTTAGTGAACACCTGTTTAGAAAAGAACTGTTTAGTGAACACCTGTTTAGAAAAGAACTGTTTAGTGAACACTTGTTTAGAAAAGAACTGTTTAGTGAACACTTGTTTAGAAAAGAACTGTTTAGTGAACACTTGTTTAGAAAAGAACTGTTTAGTGAAGATTTGTCTAGAAAAGTACTGTTTAGTGAACCCTTGTTTAGAAAAGAACTGTTTAGTGAAGATCTGTTCAGAAAACAACATTTCTGTCAACACTTATAAAGAAAAAAACTTTTTGTGAGCACTTGT
Organism: Doris montereyensis; assembly: GCA_037039925.1. Taxonomy (NCBI): domain Eukaryota; kingdom Metazoa; phylum Mollusca; class Gastropoda; order Nudibranchia; family Dorididae; genus Doris; species Doris montereyensis. The sequence continues at coordinate 46,914 of JAXRKP010001793.1, forward strand.
TTGGAAAAATAAACTATTTAGTGAACACTTGCTTAGAAAAGAACTGTTTAGTGAACACTTGTTTAGAAAATAACTGCCTTGTGAACACCTGTTTAGAAAATAACTGCCTTGTGAACACCTGTTTAGAAAATAACTGTTAAGTGAACACCTGTTTAGAAAAGAACTGTTAAGTGAACACTTGTTTAGAAAATAACTGCCTTGTGAACACTGTTTAGAAAAGAATTGTTAAGTGAACACTTTTTTTAGATCGATTGCAAACTGTCAGGTAGCTAGCAAATCGTAAAATGTCCAACAGTTATAACCTGTATGTTTATTTTATATTTACGTCTATTTCGATACAGGCATGACGTCTGCATGTCGTTTGAACTGGGATCAGAGTACGGCTCTGTGGGATTTCTTTACACAAGGGAAGAGGCGCGGAGGAAAGGCCTGGCACGAGTTGTGATGAGCCATTTGGCGGATGAATATCGCAAATTGAACTGGGATGTTTACGCGTGCATAGTTACAGACAATGACCTTTCTTATTCCCTACACGAAAAGATGGGCTTTACGCCCGTTGGTAACTTCTCTTACGTGCAATACAGGCCCGAAATATGAGATGATATTATTAGGTGTGCCATATCTGAGCATAAAATTCGATACACCATAGATCATTGATACAACCGAGAAGTAAAATAGGTAAAATTGTGTTTTGATTTGTTTTGATTTGATTTACCCACACCCACACTGAGGTGATCTCAGTGTTTTGGCAGGATTTTTAATTTTGGCCGGACTGCCCTGTAAACAGCCAAGGGATCTTTAACGTGCGCATAGTGTTGTAAAACATATTCGAGTTGGTGAGAGCAATATTGAATTGAAGAATCTTGGAGTATCGACCCGGAATAATCCATGGTCAGACAGGTCAACTTAACAATATTTATATTGATGTTCATCGAAATAAGAAAAATTAGCAGGATACGCAACATCATTTCACTGGAAGTAGCAACATTACTTGTTAACTCCCTTATATTATCTAATATAAGATTATTGAAATTTTCTATTATAACACCCCTTCCGGGCCTTTTCCCATTGCGTTCTACGTTAGACACGAGTGGCCAATAATTCTCCATAAAAGGGTGTGGTGACGTCACTTTTTCCTCATTTGCATAGTTATTGACGCCTTACCTTGACACTGTCTCTTGATCGAAAATCTAAACTTAGATCTAGCCTTCATTTGTCGTCATGGATCCAAAACTGAAATTCAATTCACTAGATCTAGATCTAGCTCGTGTAGATCTAGTTCTGTTGCATGTAGATCTAGTTCCTAATCTAGATTAAGATTATAGATCTAGAATCTAGATCTAGATCTAGATCTAGATCTAGATCATTTAAATTTTCTAGATATCTACAACTAGGTCTAGAGTTACCTAGAATCTACATTAGAGAGCAATTTTCCACGGATGCTCTTACAATATTGAAATGATCAACACAGATATTGAAAACAAAATAACTCGTTAAAGTGAAATGGAGTGATGTTAACATTCAGATAGGCCTAATGCTCTTTTTTGTTTTCTCGGGGGTTTTAGTATGTTAGTCAAGGGTACACACTACAAAACACCCATTAGAAATACGTTACAGTCATATATTGCCTGGCTCTATCTAGAATCTAGATCTAGATTTAGGTTAGAATTGATTTTTCTTAGGTGGTCTACATATGTCTAGATCTAGATCTAGATCTAGATAGATATTCTAGTCAAAACCGAGGCACGCCCGTGCCACACTGGCGTACTGATTCTTATCTAGATCTAGAATCTATTTTGTTTACTGTTTTTATTGTTCTTACGCACTGAAAAAGTAAGCTCTGGACATGTCTTCAATTCCTTCGTATATTTGTTCTGTTTTGTGTAAACTCAGTCAATCTAACTAGTCGTGTAAATAACCCAATAAGAGGCAAAAGCTGTATATTATGTAATATATCTAAAGAGAAAATCAAAAATTTACAACACGTACAAAATTGTGATGCTGGACTTAATAAAGTAAAAAAGGTAAATTCGACTCGGCAACACCGCTTGTGTTTGAGCTACATTGGGTGCCAGTCGAGCGCCTCGGTGCCAGTCCAAAAACAAATTGTCTATAAAATATGTACTATTGTTTTTAAATCTCTTTATAGCCAGGGACTAATCTACATAAGCAACCTTTTGAGCACTTATATCCCATCGATCGAGCAATGACAACATCATTTTAAAAACAACAAAAACAAACTTTAAAAATGCTAGAGACTGAGAGAATTGACACTTTCAAGTCGAGAATAAAGTTCTATCTTGTGTGCGCAGTGAATACGTCTACAATCCTACCGTTGTTCGATTGTGTGTGTATTGATATGTCTGTCTGTGTGTGTGTGTGTGTGTGTAGGAAGAGGTGGTTTTCGAGAACATGGCATATGTAAGCGAGTCAGTACCTGAATTTGAATATATAATATGGCCATTAATTGGATACAGTATTAGTTTACAACATAACATGCTTTTAGAATTTAATTCCTGTCATTGGGTTTTTCTGTTTATCCCGAGATTATAATACCATGACACTTTGTAAAGCGCTTTGATCCCATGTAATGTGGTAAAGCACTATAGAAAAATTATTATTATTATTATTATTATCATATCATCATATCATCATCATCATCATCATCATCATCATCATCATTATCATTATTATTATTATTATTATTATTATTATTATTATTATTATTAGGAAAAAAAGAAGAAAGCTATTAAACACAAAATAGAGGAACTAAATACACCAATGGTAAAACAGATATACCAATCTAGGATGAAGAGGTATGTGGTAGGAAACAAATTAAAGTTAAAGGAGATAGGAAATGAACAGCATAGTAGAATGGGAATGTCAAGACTAAGATCAAAGAAAAGTAGGATGCCTGGAAGAAATAGTGCCTAAGAGACATTAAATCGTTTTTGCCTTACCCAATACCAGTGTTAAATGGGATGATAACACATCGTTCAATCCTGTGTCTGCCGTGGTGTGTCTTGGATGTATAGTGGTTGTAATATCGTGTTGTGTAATATGTCTTCAGTTGAATATTGATTTTGT
>JAXRKP010001793.1:52500-72500 GCA_037039925.1 Doris montereyensis
AGAAAAAATATTCATCCTACCAGGGCTTGAACACACAACCTTTTGGTTGAGAAGGCAACACCTTGCCTCTGGACTACCAGGTCCTCTAGGTTACTTGTGAAAGCTATATGGCTGTCTATCGCGGTAGTGTTTAGTCATGCAGTGTCTTGCGTTTTTAACAAAGTCGATTGGTGTCTTTTTTTAGAACCCAATCAAAACGTTAGATTCAGAAACAGTCTTACACAACAGAAGGCGACTGATTTTTTTTTCCCCCGGCAGGGCCTAAACTTGAATTTGGAATTTTCGTAATTCTTATTCTTAGTTTGAGAAACATCGATACCATCTTCGTCCTGACTACAGTTACAATCTACACCTGGAGAAAGGTTTAATGCCCATGACCAAATAGGATAAGACTATCTCTTTCTTTGTGTCTGTCAACCATATAACAAATTCAAATAGTTAAACAAATACATTATCATGATACATAGATGCTGTAAAACCTACACTGCTTGTATATACAACTGTCATGATAAAGATGCTGTAAAACCTTCATTGTGTGGTATCAGATAACTTACATAGCAGCAACAGCAACAGAAGTTTTGAGGTTTTTTTATCCTCTCGCAATAAATTTAAATAACAAATTACTTTTTTAAAATGCTAAAAGGTATTTGTTTAAATATCTATTCTTTCAATTTCAACATGTAAATCATCACACTATAAAACCCAAAGTTGCCAATCTGTAGTTGAGACTTTAAAACTCCTTGCTCTGGCAGAATATTGAAATGGAATATTGGAATGCTAATAATAGTTCTAAGATGTTGAAAATATCATTGATCCAGAAGTTTGAGCATAAACAAAATTATTTTGAATTTAAAAAGTGCTACTGGTAGATGTTCCCAATCTCAACAAATTTAGTTTTTTCAATATAATTGAATGAAAATTTTTCGCCGTTGTTGTATCTCTAAGTAATAAATATCAATTTTTATTTTTTTAAAGTTTTTCATAATACACAGATGACTCTTTTTGTTGTTATCAAAGATCAATTTGACGCCTCACAAACCTTGAAATGACCAGAGGCCTATAATTATAGTAGAGGAATATTTTCATGTCATGATATCAATATAATGAGACACATGGGCATTGCAACAATAGAGTTGTTTTCAAGGACCAAAGTTTTCATGAGGAAATGTAGATTTGGTTAGTTAACATAAGAAAATATACTTTTTATTACATGAATTATGGCAACTAAGTGAAAACCTTGATTTGCTTCTTGTTTCAAAGAATGCTAGAAAAATCACACAAGGTTAACAATTTCTATGCTGGTGGTAATAACGTTTGAGCGATATTTGTAATAGATACCGTGTTTTCTTCATTAATTTCTTTTTTTTTTTTTAAACCAGCAGTAAGCAGAGGGGGGGGGGGGATAAGAAGAGGGGGATAAGAAGAGGGGGGGGATGAGAAGAAAGTTAATTATTTGAATAGGCTCAACACTACCCACACACACAAAACTTTGCTGTAGGCGATCAACAGAATTTGTTTGATTTCTACCTAACGGTAACGTCGTAATTATTATATAGAAGAAATGGAAACGTAGGTCTCTTCAGCCATCACTAATGCTGAGAAAGTGAAGGAATGTACAATTTGTGTTTTGTTTTTGAGATATATATATGTAAGTTTTTTAGGTTACTTTATTACGATCAACATTAGATGACACACAACAAGAAGATTTTTGACTCAAGTAAAAAAGTTTTGACTCAAGACAGACAGATTTTAGCTTTTTAACAACAAAAAAGCTTAGAAAAAATCTTGAACTCAGGACAGACAGTGGTGACTCAAGAAGGAAAATACTTTTGACTGAAAAGCAAACCGAAAAGCAGTCTCGTGGAATGTGCAAAACATGTCTTGGATAATCAATACCCAATTGTCCAGAAAAGAGGATAACTAAAAAAAGTTTAAAATTCGGTGGGCTTTCTAGAAAATATTTCAGAACAGCCTTCTGTCTTCTCAGTGTAATCACTCGTGTTAATATTAATTTTAAAGGTTGTGACATCGTTGCCATTACATTGGTCTCAAATTAACCTTCACTGTCAGGAATAAGGCTGTGACAAGGTGGATGGAATGGAAAAGCTGTGACGGTAAAATCACTGGGCACAAATTCTCTGATTTATAGTTTGATTGAAAACATTGACGGGCAATAATAGCGATAAGAATATTTTTGCAAAGTCTGAATAGACAATAAGACATGGATAAATTCTTAACCCCTTCCTTATAGTTACACTCATTTAAAATTCTATTTTTAAGGTAAAAACCATTATCAATTCAATCATTTTCCAATAACATTCGTTTGTATTTATTTTAAAAACAAATTTTCTGTCAATTTATAAAATGTATATAACATATTTATGAGTAAAAACTATCATTATATGGGTTTTTTATAACCTATATATGTTATTACATAGTAAACGTAAAGCAGGAAACTCTATGAGCCGTATAGTATACATATATTACATATAATATGTCTATATATATATCTTATTCATGATTTTTAAACATACAAATTTCTTCACACCAACCAAAGATATTTCCTCTACTATCTATTTTCTTGCTATCCTTATATGTAGTTACAATTTATTGACTTTTCATGTAACGCTGAACTTTTTTTATTCGAACAAGAAACTTACTCTGTTCTTTCCAATAAAAAAAAAAAAGTTAGATAGTTTGTCTCTAAAATGTCTCTAATATAAAATGGAAATATATCCAATATGCATAAACAATCATCACTGCAAAACCAGCTCTGTGCTAAAAAACAAAAACAACAAAAAGCCACAAACAAAAACCAAAATCTCACGCAAGCAGTAAAAGCTAGTAGGTCACGTTTGGAAGTCACTACATTGGAAATCACCGCCAATAAGAACAACAAAATCAGTGGCATTTCTCTCTTAAAATCGGTCGATGTTGTCATTGTCAAGACAAAATGACTGAGCAGAGAAACACAGTGAAAATTTAGTTAAGATTTTAAACCGAGTATCAATGATGAAGTGAGATGAATTTCGCAATGACAGAACGGACATTTTGTAAAATCATTGTTTTGAGTCTGAATAGAGTCCATTCATTGGACCTATAGCCTGTTACAAAATACATATGCATACACATTGGCCTGTATCTGAAAAAATCAGATGAATTTAAATGTATCTTGACAAGTTGGTTCCGATTGCATTGAGCTTTATGAAACATTCTTTTGCTCTATGAATAATCAACTGATTTAGGGCTTGCTTATTAACGTTATATAAAAAACCAACGAGGGTACTTAGCACAAAATTTCATAGTTTTATACAATACCTGTTGAACAAAACATGCTTCCTTTTATGATACCAAAATGTCAACACACCAAACCCATGCCTTGAAGATGAATGAGTATGAGCGAAACTCAGCATAACAAAACGTGACAATTGAAGCGACGATTCAAATGTGAGTTTGACTAATTTCATACCTAATTTTCAATGGCGTTGCTTTAATTTTTATCATCCCTTACTTGATATTATGAATCGGGGACATAGAGGGAAAAGGTTTGCTGAATTAGTGTTAGTATACTCTACGCTCATGAAAATAACCCCATAATATTATGTTATCTGTTGTTACCTCATAATGTGGCTACTTAAATAAAAATACGAAAAAACATCGTGGGAATTGTGATTGCATAACAACGGGCGGAGGTATAGAATTCATATTTCACTCTTGTACGGTATTTTGAAGTCTAAGACTGCATGCAAAGTTTAACACTAATGTGTACAATGGTTGATGAAAATAAATCGATACGTGTGCAAATGTATTTTGAACTATAGCTATTCATTTTACTGCTGGGTCGACAGGAGGGCCAGAACAATTTGCTCGGAATGGGATTCAAACTCAGGCCTCCTGGGTGGTGGTTCGATTCTCTACTGAGTGAGCTATCAGTCTCCATCCCATAAGGCTCTATCTACAAAACGTATTGTCCAAAAATTGTATTTAATGTAAAGAGACATTGACACCTTTTGATAACCAGCCAATTGTAAGTTTGTTGAAAAATAATTATTAAAAGATAATTTAGAGCATTTGGATGAGATCATATTTTTGGCATAATCATCAGAGCGACAAAAACTATAAATAAATCTTTTAAAAAATTGAAAAAGACATTGTGAAGAAGAGAAAACAACATGACACTTGTGTAGAGAAAAAATGTTCAAACTTAAAAATCTCTGATGAATGACATGTCAAAGTAACAAAATTGTGATAGTCCTGATATATTTTAAAGAGACCATTAATTCTGTCTTTACAGTTAAAGAATTACAAGTTACAATTCCTTACATAAATCTTTGTATTCGTAAGTTTTATTGAAGAAAGTTTCAGTTGCAAAAAACAGAACTAAGTGATTTAACAGAGGAATTAATATCACATTTATTTTCTTTTTCAATTCCTTACCCAAAATTCAACAATCCAATTCATTCTTTGTCTCTGTCTCTCTCTGTGTCTTTGACTGTCTGTCTGTTTCTCTGTCTCTCTCTGTCTCTATCTCTTCGTCTTTGTCTGTTTGTCTGTCTGTCTGTTTTTATCTATCTCTCTCTTTGTGTGTCTGTGTCTCTCTGTCTCTGTCTGTCTGCTCTCTCTCTCTTTTAAGTCCCTGATTACATATTGAGGCGAGGCCTAAATACTGACAGATTCAACACTTGTAAGCATTTTCCAAATTGATTACATATAATTTGGTCACTAACATTGTGTGAACTACCAACATGTTGTTTACATACCATCTTTTTCTTTTATCAATGAAAGGGAATTAAACTAAAAATTGTCCATAGCGTTCAGAGGTGAAGAGCCAATTCTAGCTTTGTGGTTGGGTAGAAATCTGATTCTAGCTTTGTGCTTGGGTAGAAATCTGATTCTAGCTTTGTGCTTGGGTAGAAATCTGATTCTAGAAATCTGATTCTTTGTGCTTGGATAGAAATCTGATTCTAGCTTTGTGCTTGGATAGAACTCTGGCATTCCTAAATCATCTATCACTAACATTGTTTCAAAAGGTAAAAATGCAGTCCTACGAGTCAACACAATACTGGCGCATAATATAAATATGATAATAACACAAGTAACAGTATACACCACGAAACCTTCCAAAAAATTTGTCTTGTAACAGAATCGGTTGCATAGTTTGCTAACGTTTCCAAATCTCGTAAGAAATGACAACAAATGCATAAATAAAAGATATTATGTAGCTCTTACAATTGGAAAATGTCAGTTTGAAGATCGTGTCAACCCCCTAATGAAAAGAATTAAATACGAGAGGAAACAGAAAAGAGAACAGGCACATACTGTACATGAATGACTGGAAAAGAACCAACAAAACAAAACGACTAAACCCGCTGTTGGATTTGGATGAAAGTGCTGATACGAGGAATTTTTAAAATTTGCTTTTAAATAAATCTGTACAGTATGTAATTCTTTTTCATTCATAGAAACATAAGCTTTTCAAAACGCAAAAAAGAGGAGACTGCAGAAGAGCAAAAAACCTCCAATGAATAAAAGTCAACATACCTCATCAACATTTCGTCTGTAAGTTATTTGTTAAATGACATAAATAATGATGTTACACAGATTCCACAGTAAATACCCGGTAATTTATATTTACACTGTTCATATTTACACTGTCTTACCTCTAGAACCGTATTACAACTGAATATTTTGAATACATAGAGAGAAAATCAAGATTCACATTAAAGTTCAAGACATTTCAATAAATAATAATTTTGAAAAATAATAAATAAATATCACCATAGAAAACAAACAAAAATTATTTTTAACTGACCTACAGGTAATGCAAAGTTTTGTTTTGTTGAGTAGCAGAAAAATCACCCAAGAGAAAAACAATTCAATTATAAAATACAAAACAAAACAATAATGTTAATGTAAGGGAGATGACTGCTAAAATTAGTTGTCAGTTCCATAAACCATAGCAAATGGAATTTTACCCTTTATCTTACAAATTTAACCCAAAGGACATCACAATTAAGTAACAGCCAAGCTACTCATCACTCTTCAATGTACACATTTTGCATTTCGTAAACCTTCCATTATCTCAAAATCAGGATATCAATGAAACTCTCTTCATACTTCCATACAAAGAAAATACTTTACAGATAAAGAAACATGATGCAGTTTTAAGTTACAAATGAAATGAAACAAACGTTTGTCTGTATGGTTACACATATCCAAGAAAGACTCATCTGTACACCTCAGAATATAATATAAACAAATCTAAATATCCTCAAATACAAATATTTTGTACAAATACACTCTTATTACAACAAAGCCAACAAGAAGTGTTTGAGGAATGAAATCCGTTGGAATTTTAACACTTGGAGGAGTGAAGTCCATATTGCTGCGTAAGTTTACCGGCGTCCGAATGACCTTGACCTTGATGTCGTCCATTCATCTCACCATGCTGCCAATCTTCGTTCGCTTTAGTGGAGTGTAACGTCCTGTTTTCGTCAGTGTCATGAGATTGGTTGTAGGTCCTCATGGGAATGTCCTCTCCGTTGCCATGTCTCTTTTCCCGTGGACTCGGTTGATAATAGTAGTTCCCTCTGTCACCGGGGCTGTTAGCTGGGTGGGGAAACGGATGTCTCGGGACAGGGGGTGACGGAGAGGTTGCGGGATAGGATTTAGGGATGTCCCTCCTACTGTTGCTGGTATAATTGGTTTGAGATCCATGGTTGTATGGTACAGAATTCACTTTGGAATCGATAGAAGGGTGAGTATTTTTATGTGAACCCACGTTTGAGTTTGGGTTTGGCGACATTGAGACAATGTTATTCCCAGTGCGATTACTATTACTACTGCTGTCGAACGGTCGATGTGAACTCTGATTAAAGTTGTAAGAGCTAGAGTTATTATACAAGGATCTAGGATTTTGCAGAGGTTCTGACACTACCCCGAAGGTGCTGTGGATGATGTAGGTTTTGTTAAATGAACACCGTTCCTCCAATGGTGTTGTTGATAACATTGCCGCTAGGGGGCTTACATCTTTTCATCACAGTGACGAGGTGAGTCTCTTGAACTGAGAGGACGGTAAATGGTAGAGAGAGTGGAGGATGAGGTGGAGTATTGGCTGCTCATACTATTGGTACTATCTGGTCGTGACTGAAGAGCGTTCGTTCTGAGCAAAGGCGTGGAAGGCATTAACGGTGCTGACGATGACGATGGTGGACCTGACTCAGAGATCGGCGGTTCGGAGCTTTTACTTCCACCCTTCATCAAGCCGTACGGCTTTTGACCAGGAGTTGAAGGCACCAAGTTTCTACGGAGACCACCCCTGCCGCCAGAGAGAAGCATGTTCCTGGGATCATTCAAAGAGTTGGGAAAAGTTCTCGTTTGGTTTCTGGCGGGGAAAACACCGTGGAGAGAGTTGACAGATTGCCAGGGTCATTGCCGTCTGGGCCCAGCTCATCGTTGGAAGCCTTGCTGAACGGAGACGAAGAGCCGGAGGAATAGGTGAATGATGGCGTGCGGTTTACAAATTCCTGAGTGTACACACCCTTGTCTTGGGCGCCGCTACTTGGCGGTGGAATGTTTGTCCTTCCTTGAAGAAAAGCATTGTTTTCAGAATGGTATCCACTGGAAACGGACGACTGCAAATTGCTCTCCGCCCTTCGCTGTTATCTGAAGAAATGCTGTTTTCTCCGCTACCCAGTGCCATAGTTCCTGTCATCTGGTGGGGATGTGGAACTCTGGAAGGAATTGTGGGAGATTGTTCTGATGAAAACCGGGACACTGAAGTCTGAGGACCTCCCCTTGGGAAAGAGCGCATCGTAGGCGGAGGTGCCTCTTACTACTGCCGCATGTCTAGAATTGGGAGACGGCGGCATGTTATTGTAACTCATTTTGTTTGGAGGAAGCCTGGTCGAACTCACTTCAGGTGTTTTGGTGGCTGGTTTGGGCTTGGGTGGTACTGTTGGAGGTTGACTTACACTGGAAGAACTACTGACTGAAGTCACAGAAGGATTGTTGCTCTTATTCGGGACAAAGCCCCTACGTATATTATGAGGTGAACTTTCAGCATTTCCAGTGTTGACGGAGAAAGACCTGGATGACGTGCTGGTAACTGCTTGAGAGCCAAGCGGCAAGCTCTGAGGCACGGATGCTTTCCTCTGTGCCGGCACAGGACGGTATTTTTGGGCTCGTTCCTCTTGCATCTTTCTCGTCTCTTCTGAGTCTGCATTATGCTCTGTCTTTGCATCAATTCGACCGCTGCTCTTTGATTGGCTACGTCTGCCAAAACCTTTCAAGGCCAAGTTCTCTGCTCCCGTGTCAACTGTTGATGACACAGCTGTGTCTGACGTCTTGGCAGCAGAGGTTTGCAATGACAAATTTTGATTCTTGGAAGTCGCTCGACTATCAGGTATTTGCCTGTTTAACTGTTCGAAATGACTTCTTAACTGAGAGGCTGATTTGGGCAATGAATCTGTTATAATACTGTCCTTTTTCTCATCCTCCATTTGACCTGAAACCATTTCAGATATTTTAGTGCCAGGAACAATAGTTCTCTTGCGTTGCTCTGTTGAATTCAGATGAAACGTTTCTTCCTCTGTCTCAGATTCGAACCTGGGACTTGATGGATCAAAGGAAATTTCCTGGCTGATGAGTTTCTCTGCAAAGGTGACAGATTTCTGAGGAGTTTCAATCCCAGCGGCCGGATCCAATCCGGTCAAACTTTTCAGACTACGAGACGAGTGTGACCTCAGCGAACTTCGGCTTCCAAACGCACTTCCTTTACTCTTACTCAAACCGTCTTCTTGGTCGATGTCAAAATTTTCGTCAAGATGCATCATCATCCGTTCATCGTTGCTCTCCACAGTGGAAGTGGATGAAAACTGACTACGTCGCCCGTTGCTAGGCGACTGGAGCTCATGCAATGGCAGGGACGGGGATTCACTGCTATGCCGTTGACGTTCACTGGATGGATACATGCTGCGGATATGGGCTTGATGGGATAGCTGAAGAGCAGGGTCAAGCTGGGGCGACTGAGACGGACATGGCGATGCTGGAGGGGTAGATTGCTCTGAGGCGCTAGATTGGGACAGGGAGCTGTCAATGTAGCGGCCAGACAAGCTTCCCTGTGGATAAGAGTAAGGACGAATGAATAAAATGAAAAACAAGTGCCCCATCAGAGAGACCTGAAATAAGTTTCAGACAGGCTTTAAAGACGGAAACAGAGGATGGTGCATTAAAAAGAAGACAACAAAAGCATGGATGAAAAAGCTATACAAAACAAACATTTCATTTGAGTTGAACAGTTGAATTGAATTGAACAGTTGAATTTTGAATAGTTAAATCAAGTTGGACTATAGAGGTCTCAGGGTGAAATTGAGCAGAAACTGCGTGATGAAATACATGTGAATGAAACAGGGCCTTACACTAGAGCCCTCCAACCCACACACCCACACACTGTGAAAAGAGAAGCCACTACTATTAAATATTTGAGAACCATTAATATGTATGCTTTGTGCCGTGAGAGTGAGAGATGAAACTGACATGAGCCAATCTCAAATCTTGCATAACAATTCTTTAATAAGCAAACTTACAATACATCGCAATTAACTTTTATGAGGATCTTAATGGGATTGCTTTTAATTCAAAACCATGCAATGCTGTTCATCCGAATTAACCTCGATCCTCTTTATACTGAAAAAGTGTTGTATATAAAAAAAATATTTAAAAATTGGTGCCGTCCGCGGGGGTACCAAAAGGTGTGATGCCTGGCATTCCAATTTCTTTTAGAGAAAGGAATAAAGACTGTCATCGAGCTTATGCCCAATGTAACAGGAGTCACCTATATTGTCTAAGTGATCATCATCCTCATCATCATTGCGTTTTCATCCTATACCAGAGTAAAGGCCACGAACAACAGACTTCCACTTATTCCTATCCTAGGCATCTCTTGATGAATCCCTCCACAAAAGACCACACCTCTCTTCAAGTAAGTCTTCCTCCACTAGCCTTCTCCAGGTTAATCGTCGCCTACCCCTAATCCTCTGCCCCTGTGGGTTCTACTGGCGGGCATTTCTTGTAGTACTTCTCTGAGGTTTCCTGTGGGTTCAAGTGAGCAAATAGGGTATATTTTCTTGCCCATGGAAAAGAAACGAAATGCCTGAAGAGAGGCTCGAACCCAGTGCCTCTGGGTCACAGTGCAATACCTTTCAACCACTTGGCTATCCCATATGGTATATATTGTAAACTATAACTAACTCTCTCTCTCATCCCCAGATATAATGCTCCTTGCAAGTTTTGTTCTATTTTGATACAAAGACGATTCAACTATGCTGGTCGATTGACATAAGAAATTACTTCTTCATTCCTCAAACAAATTATATCGCTCATGTTTAGATTTTATCTGAAAAGGACAAATTTTAAAAATATCCAAAATGAAATAAAATCATTCATATAGAGCCTAGAGTTAATACCTGCATCATGAGAGAGTGTCTCTGAACGTTCTTCATGCGTTCCATCTCAGCTGGGTTGAAGAGAGATTTCTTGCCTCGGGAGTGGGGCGACATGGGGGCGTGACCGACGATTTGGAGAACGTGGACGAGGAGGGAGCTGATTGGTTGGAGGACAGGCTCTCCATGCTGCTGGATGTATCCAGTTGGAGACTTCTCGGAGCTTCTTGAGTGTCTGTGAGATAATGTGAAATGAAATGAGATGAGATGACACAATAAGATAGGATAAGATAAGATAAATCTGTATTGTCCAAAGAGATACATTTCTGTTGCATTACATTATGTTCGTTTTCAATTCTCCCATTTATCAATTTCCATCTTTTTATCTTGATGACATTTCATTCTATGACCAAAAACAATTTTAAATAACCCAGAAAGAAAACACCATTTCCATTACATAAACATAACAACACATTTCATTTCTATTTAGACTCAGGTGGTGAAAGCGATGATGAAAAACATTTTTTTTTATCCTGTCTTCATTACACTTTGTTAAAGCGGGTCTTTTAGTACCAATGAGAAGTGTTGGTGGCAGAGTGGTTAGGCTACCAGACTTGGAATCATGAGGTTCTCGGTTTAAATCTTAGCAAAGCTAGTTCTAACATTGTGTTCCTTAGGGAAAGACACTGACCCAGGTGCAAATGGGTACAAGCACTAGCTTCCTGGATGAAAACCTGTGAAAGAGAAACATTCTGTTCAGAGGTGATTATTATCACCTGTTTCGCTCCACACTACAGAAACCAGGATAAGCTCCAGTTCTAAATGGCATAATGACCTTGAAGGAACTTAACTTGTTTCACAATTCCATTTTTTAATCATTACAGGCTGAGGACGCACAATTTTTTGCGAAAGTCAATTTATCCTTTCTTTTGGGTTTTTTTTACTTTTCAGTAAAGTAGTAAACCTGTCTACAGCTCTGTTATAGCAAACTTCATTGTTGTCAATGTCAGTCAATCCTTGTATAGTCAAGTCATCAGCAAACTTCATTGTTGTCAATGTCAGTCAATCCTTGTATAGTCAAGTCATCAGCAAACTTCATTGTTGTCAATGTCAGTCAATCCTTGTATAGTCAAGTCATCAGCAAACTTCATTATTGTCAATGTCAGTCAATCCTTGTATAGTCAAGTCATCAGCAAACTTCATTGTTGTCAATGTCAGTCAATCCTTGTATAGTCAAGTCACCAGTAAACTTCACTGTTGTCAATGTCAGTCAATCCTTGTATAGTCAAGTCATCAGCAAACTTCATTGTTGTCAATGTCAGTCAATCCTTGTATAGTCAAGTCATCAGTAAACTTCATTTTTGTCAATGTCAGTTAATCCTTGTATAGTCAAGTCATCAGCAAACTTCAAATTTCAATCCTTGTATAGTGTTGTCATTGTTGTCATGTCAGTCAATCCTTGTACAATTGTATAGTCCAGTCATCAGCAAACTTCAGTAGTTTTTCCTCTCACTTATGTATAGAGGAAAAGAACATGTGCTACACAACACACACCTTTTGCAGAACTCCAACTTTTGTTGTTACAGATGAAGATTTAATTCAAAGGTTCATATTACGGATTTTGTCTGATTCTATCTATTCATTCGTTGATACTGACAAAAATTAATGTGCACAACAGAAAGGAAAAAGGAAAAATGTAATTTCAGTGTAACAATTCTCATGTACTTCAACAAAAGATACACTGACAATACCTAGGCATTGGGAGTGAACATCTCCAACACCTTAATTGGCTAAAGCGCTTAGAGCCTGTATTCTACATATTAGTTAAAGCGCTATATAAGTGCCATTTATTATCATTATTATTATTATTATTATCATTACGCCAAGGGCGAGAGATGGTGTGAGAGATGGTGTGTGCGAAGTGAGTGTGAACAATCAAAAACAACTTACCAAAAACAGAGACCAAAGCTTGCAAGGCAAATTGAAGGTGGCGTCTTATAGCCTGCTTGCTCAACCTCAATGTTACGTTGTCCATCCCTACGTCCACCAGATCCAAACCTACATTGACAGATGTTGACAAACACAGGTTTTAACTTTTTTTAGACATTAAAAAAAGAAATTGCTTGTAAGATTTCAACATTAGGGTTGTCTAAGTCTTAATCTAAAGAAAAACAAAAAGGAATTTTTTTTTAAATTTATGAGTCAACAACCTATGATTTATTTATAAGATGTCATTGTTTCTAGGGCGCTATTACCTATTTATAAGATGTCATTGTTTCTATGGCACTGTTACCTATTTATAAGATGTCATTGTTTCTAAGGCATTATTATCTATTTATAAGATGTCATTGTTTCTAGGCACTATTACCTATTTATAAGATGTTTTCATTGTTTCTAGGGCACTATTACCTATTTATAAGATGTTTTCATTGTTTCTAGGGCACTATTACCTATTTATAAGATGTTGTCATTGTTTCTAGGGCACTATTACCTATTTATAAGATGTTGTCATTGTTTCTAGGGCACTATTACCTATTTATAAGATGTTTTCATTGTTTCCAGGGCATTATTACCTATTTATAAGATGTTGTCATTGTTTCTAGGGCATTATTACCTATTTATAAGATGTTGTCATTGTTTCTAGGGCATTATTACCTATTTATAAGATGTTGTCATTGTTTCTAGGGCAATATTACCTATTTATGAGATGTTGTCATTGTTTTCTAGGGCAATATTACCTATTTATTAGATGTTGTAAAATAGTTTGTAGGCATTTGCTATCACTAGATTTATGATGTCTATTCTTTATCTATACATCTACCCAGGCATGAGATGTTGTCATTGAATGTAGACACACACATCACCTATATTAGTTGTCTAAAATACACACGCTATCACTACACAAACATGCACCAATTTATGAATAGACATAAACATGCACACGCACATACACAAACACAAACACATACATAAACATGCACAACACATGCACAAACACACACACATACATAAACATGCACACATGCACATACACAAATATGCACACACAAACACAAACACACACATTCACACACAAATACACACACAAACACCCACACACACATACAAACACACACTCAAAGACGAAAAGGAAACTGTGTAACGCTACTTGAACTCACCAAGGAGGCTAGAAACTCATGGCAGCCAGAGACCCGCCACAGTCGGACGTCTACCAGCACATCAATGCCGGACTCCTTAGCCGTCAGCTTGCTCAGAATTTCTCTCAACTGGAAGTGAACAATAGCACCACTTAGATATAGCCAAACGAATCAAAAAGAATGACGAATTTGCCTTTTTTATTTTAGTTCTCCTTGCCAACCATGAACAACGTGGCATCAGTTGCAGAGTGATTAGGCTGCCAGACTGGGGAACATGAGGTCCCGGGTTCGAATCCTATCAAAGCTAGATCCGACGCGGCGTTGTGTTCCCGGGAAAGACACTTAACACAGATTTTCCCACTGGACACACGTGCAGGAAAATGGGCACAAGCACTAGCTTGAGAGTAAAAACCTGTTCTGCTTCACGCTATTGAAACTGGGATAAGCTCCGGTACTTTGGGCCGTAACGGGCTTGAAGGAACTTCACTTAACATAAACCAGAGGTCTTTCGTGCCATTCACCTTTTTAAATTGTCAATGGACATTGGAAAACACTCATGCACATGGACTGCCAGGGCAATTTTTTTTGGTTCCAATCCTAAAATCTGATCTGACAAGTGGGAGAAGAAGAAAGTATTGCACGAGTGACGTAACTTGAGGCATGGGTTGTTCTATTATCAATCTACTCCACAAAGTGGCAACAGTGGTCAAGGCTGCTGGACTTGGGATCATATGACCCCAGGTTTGAATCCTAGCAAAGCCAGCTCCAACATTGTGTTCTTGAGGAATACGTTTAACATACATTTTTCCCACCCTAGCCAGGTGCACATGGGTTCAAGCACTAGCTTGAGAGTGATTATTAACCCCTGTTTTGCTTCATCCTATAGAAACCGGGATAAGCTCTGGCTCTATGGGCAACAATGGCCTTGAAGAATCTTTTTTATTGCTCCACAAAACTTCCCAACATTAAAACACATCTTTCAATAAGGTCTTTAGTCAAAACTATCAGCTTTTTGGCTTTGAAAAAAATAAAAAATTTTTATAGACATTGCAGGTGAGTACAGTAACTTATGTCAAGAGGACCTAAAAGAAACTATTTTCCAGACCTTCAAGTCAAAAACAGATTGAATTTATTTTTTAGTTGCCATGGTAATCAAAATGCAGGCTCCTTGACTTTATGTCATTTACTGTGGCTTTATTTTTGTTTGGCTAGAAACTTACCACATGAATGAGAGCTTTGCCCACATCAAAGTTTACGATGAATTTAGACATGGCCGTAACTGAACTAGCTGGGAGACCTGTAAAAGAAAAAGAACAAAAGTTTTACGTTGAGAGGTGGGGGGGGGGAATGCAGCAAAACAACAAAAATAAAAAAACAAACAAAAAAATTATAAGGACAAAACAAAAATTTATACAAACAAAAAATCAAAAACAGTTTTGATGAGTTTCTGGGAAATTTTTACTATTAACTACATAAAGCAACAGTTCTTAAAGTAATGTTACCTTTGATATATAACATTGTTTTATCTTTTTTTTTGTTGACATCAATCAGTTTATTGACTGTTCACAAAGAATGTTTAACTTAAATGTAAAATCTTCACTAAAAACAAACACAAAAAAACACCAATCCCCATCTCCCCTCTTCCATCCCTCAAATCTCTCCCAACTAAAAGAATCAAACAAGAAAAAAAAGTTCAAACAAGAAAACAACAAGTCTGAGAGAAAAACGAGATAAAACAACAAGTTCAAAGAGAGAACTGACAGACATCACTACTAAGATGAAACAATTTCAAAGAGAGAGCCGACAGACATCACCTAAGATAAAACAACAAGTTCAAAGAGAGAGAAACATCACTGCTAAGATAAAAAACAAGTTCAAAGAGAGAGCCGAAACATCACTGCTAAGATAAACAAACAAGTTCAAAGAGAGAACTGACAGACATCACTCTTAAGATAAAACAACAAGTTCAAAGAGAGAGCCGACAGACATTAAGATGAAACAAGTTCAAAGAGAGAGCCGACAGACATCACTACTGAGATAAAACAACAATTTCAAAGAGAGAGCCGACAGACATCTCTGCTAAGATGAAACAAGTTCAAAGAGAGAGCCGACAGACATCACACTAAGATAAAACAACAAGTTCAAAGAGAGAACCGACAGACATCACTGCTAAGATAAAACAACAAGTTCAAAAGAGAGCCGACAGACATCTCTGCTAAGATAAAAAACAATAAGAGAACTAGTAAGAAAAACAAAAAAATAAGAGAACTACAAAAAACAACAACGCAAAGATATGAATAAAAAATGAAGTAAATAGGAAAATAAATATATAAGAATGAAAGAATTAATTATACAATACAAAAAACTTCCACAAGGAAAATGTAATAATGTAAAAGAATAATTAACATCGATGAAAATAGAAAAAATGATTTAAGATGAAAGTTTGACGCTTTGAAAATTATCTCTCACAACGGACAAAAATAGAGTATACACATAGGATTCATAAACATAAAAATGTGCAATGATAGAAAGCAGGCATAAAACGACGCTGAAAATCGCAAACCGTGTAAGTTCAATTTTGAATGTCTTGAGAAGATCAAAGAAAATGATGCTGTGCTCTTTAATCTATTTTCACAGACACACGGTTTGCAAGTGTCAAAAAACTAGAACTAATAGAGACACACAGATTGCTCATATGGTAATTATATGGATTTCTATTGGTTCTTGTGCCACGGAATCCTAACTAGATGAAACATGGGGGTTTCCTAATGTTAAAAAAAGTGAAAAAAAGGTATTACTAATTTGGAGAATCAATGGTTTGCGACTTTCATCATCGATAAGATATTATACAACACTCAAAAACAATAATTCAAGGGCAGACACTTAAAGAAATAATACATAAAAATAGATACTTTCAACGTATGATGTCCAATACTTCCCAATTTAGCGAAATCCATTAAATAGCAGACAATTTTCATTGATAAATTTTAAAAGTAGATCAAAAAACAAAAATGTTTTAGAATGCGGTGATAAAACAAAAAAATTAAAAACTAAGGCCAGATATGAAACACCGATAACTCACCCAAAAAGGCCTGCAGCGAAGCACTAGCTTGAGTCAATCTCTCATTTGGGTCTGACTGGGGAAGAACACAGCCGGGGTAGACCACCAGTGGAGGGTTCGAACCTGAAACCAACAGCTTGAAGCAAATCTTTCCAGCCTGCCACCTGTCCGACTTTGTTCTCAATACTCTGCTGTGTCGTGAACATGGAATTTTTACAGCCTTGCTGGATGCGCTGCAGAGATTTCTCAACCTTTGAAAATAAATGGAAAAAAAAATAAAAATCAGGACTATACAATAACCAACCAATTCATTTCTTGAATATTACTGTCAGCGCATTAAATCGTTTTTTAATTCAACTCAAACTGTTTATGTATTTTGATTTTTGATGTTTAATTCCATTTTTAAGTATTCAGCACGACTGCTAAATTTAAGTTTTGATGGCAGTTTGTTCAATAGCCTTACTGTACCATTTGACCATCACAACGGCAAAATGGATAGAAAAAATGCATGCCAGTTTAGGCTTCGGTGTTGACTTGCAGTGTTCTTGACCCATCTTGTGGGCAGTTTGAGAGAGTGTCTTCAACTAACCCTGTCCACGATCAACTGCCCCCTAACAGCCTACTATCAACCTAATCAACCCTTCCCCTGAACAACTGCTCGTCAGTACCTTGCCCGCTATCAAACCTGCCCGCTATCAACCCTGCCTGCTATCAACCCTGCCCGCTATCAAACCCGCCCGCTATCAAATCTTGGTCAACCCTGATTCAGTTAGGTTATGATAAATTATTTGCATTATACATTTATGAAAATTCATTGTCCGGGGGAGTAATGGATATAATATGGATATGTGAGTGGGAACAACCCTATGTGCCCTCTGTGTGTAACAGCCTGTTAAGAATTTATGTGTGTTCATGTGCATGTTACAAGAATCTCTGTGTATTCATGTGCATGTTACAAGAATCCTGCCTGTGTGTTCATGTGAACAACTCTGTGTGTTCATGTGCGTGTTACTTGAACCTTGTGTTCATATGTGTTACACGAATCTCTGTGTGTTCATGTGTGTGTTACCCAAATCCTGTTCATGTGTGTGTTACCCAAATCTCTGTGTGTTCATCGTGTTATAAGAATCTCTGTGTGTTCATGTGCATGTTACACGAATCTCTGTGTGTGTTATGCAAACCTGCGTTCAGCATATGTTATGTATTTGTATCACAATGTGATTTCTCAATGGACATCTCATTTGTCATTAAGGTCTTATGTTCATTACTGACGAATAATTTGTAAAGCCTAAAATTTTGTAGGTGGAATTAATCACTTGGTGATAAAAATGTTATGACATTGCCTGAGAAAAATGTTCATCAATTTTAAATGAAAAATCTAACGATTTTGAAGAGTTTCACGATGAAAAAGCTAGAGAATTTCATGCATGGAAAATGACAACTTTTTAAACTTTTTAAGCTAACACCAGAACTTCCACTTTTCCATCAGTAAATAATGTTAGACACACACATACACACATATATCAACACATTCTAATACACATACATTCTTTTTTTAAAACATTAATATATTGTCAAGAAGAGAGAACAGCATTCACAAGACTCCATTATATTATCTTACCAAATGGAGCAACACTTTCAACGTCTGGCGGCAGGTACTGTGAGCCTCAACAATCTGACCCAAGGCATGGCCCATCAAAGCAACCTTTGAACTCAGGGTCACATTGGCACCAACCAACACCCATCCTCCCCAATTTGATGGATGAGAGAACTGAGCCGAGTCTGCACCGTCTTCACTGCCAGGGACAGCGCTTTGGTGATGGCTGCACCGTCCAGCAAAGACGTACAAAGTTTTCATGAGCAGTTTGGACGCCTGATCCGGCACGGGCCATAGGGAAAACAACACGCACTGAGCCCCGGCAGATAGCAAAGCTCTCGTAAGTCCAACGACTCCGTCTGTGTTGATGCGACCAGCACGATCGTCCGTGTATCCAGAGTTAAGTACCACAAGCTTTGCCCGCAACTTCAAGTTGAGAATATCCGCAGCGGTGAGAAGGTATTCAGACAGGGACGGTCCACCCATTGCAGCTATATCACTAGCGCTGTCATCTGAATCTACCGGGGGAAATGCTGGCTGGGGCTTGAGATAAACTCCCGGGGAAAGCACGATAGAAGAGAGTTTCCATGAGATGTGCGTTGCAAAATGGATTACCTCCACTTGTTCAATCTGATGGAGGACAGCCCTTTTGTGGCCTCGGCTCCGATCAGAGGACGGCACGTGAGAAGTTCTCCGAGTATCCTGGCTTCAAATTCTGCTCCAGGGATTTCCTGAAGACGCCAATGCTGACGGATGGTGGATGTGAGACGCGGGTTGCTTACCACTAAAGCCCTGATGACTGGATGATAGGACGTCCTCTGGTATCGGCCATGTTGGCATTATGCAGCGCACTGATTGACGGTACAATGATGGATGTGTATTTTTCAAACAGAAAGCTCTCTGCCTGCTCGTCTCAACATTAGGAACGGAATGAGATACAAATCACCTTGTAAGACCAGAACAAGCTCGATCGGGTCTGAACTACCACTGCCACTGCCCCCACTAATCGATTCTTCCTCCTTCAAGTCATTGATCACAGATTCCATAGGTTCTATTAACAGCTGGTACAGTTTGGCCAGCGGAGACTTCCCAGATCCCATTTTTGAGCGTGCAGTCAGTTTCCTCGTCAAACTCCGCACACTGCCGCTGACGGAACTCGTGGCACCTATGCTCCGCATTGATCCACCGTAATTGGCACTACTGCGGATGCTTCCATTGCCATTGATACTGTTGCCAGATGTACTGAAAAGGCTGCCCAAACTGTAGCTGCTGGCATTCAGATTGTGACTGCGGTTCAACATGGCCAGGAATCCTGTGCGGTCCGAGTCCGCATTCAGCTTATCCCCAATTTCCTCCATTTGCAATTGAAAGACATCGTCTGCCTCACTGTCTGTATCACTGTAGTCATGTCCAGATAATCTGCTTGAGCTAAGACAATAGCAAGAAAACAAAGAAATCTATTAAAAAATATTGTTTTTAAGTCATGAAAAGGATAATGGCTAACTTCTAAGTTCTAAATATATGAATATACCAGATTCTGTAATAACAAAACAAGGCCTAGTTTGGACCATGTGGGGCTTTAATGCATTTCTTATTCTTTCTTTTGTTATTTTTTTGGTGGTGAAATACATGATTAAAAAATTTCAGAATTTCCTTTTCATCCCCCCCCCCTCCCCAACCCCTTTTTCGGGGTACTGATTTTCATTTAACATTTATGGAGTGACTTACATTTTGCTACTTCATCTTTTTTCACGAAATATCTG
>JAXRKP010001793.1:77500-85000 GCA_037039925.1 Doris montereyensis
ATAAAGATATCCATTCATGTATCCATCTATCCATCCACTCATCTATCCATCCATTCATCTATCCATCCATCCATCCACTCATCATCCCATTCATTCATCTATCCATTCATTCATCTATCCATCCATCTCATCTATCCATCCATTCATCTATCCATCCATTCATCTATCCATCCATTCATCCATCCATCCCATCCATTCATCCATTCATCTATCCATTCATTCATCCATTCATCTATCCATCCATTCATCCATTCATCTATCCATCCATTCATCTCATCCATTCATTCATCTATCCATCCATCCATCCATCCATTCATCTATCCATCCATTTCATCTATCCATCCATTCATCCATCTTTCGCAATTCATCTATCCATCCATTCATCTATCCATCCATTCATCTATTCATCCATTCATCCATACATCATCATCCATTCATCATCCATTCATCTTTCCATCTATCCATCCATCTATCCATTCATCATCCATCCATCTCTGTCTCCATTCATCTTCATCCATCCATTCATCTATCCATTCTATTCATCTATCCATTCATTCATCATTTATCCATCCATCCATTCATCATCCATCATTCATATATTCATCCATCCATCCATCTATCCATCCATTCATCTATCTATCCATCCATCCATCTATCCATCCATTCATCTATCCATCCATCATCTATCCATTCATTCATCTATCCATCCATTCATCTATCTATTCATCTATCCATCCACCTATCCGTCCATTCATCTATCTATCCATCTATCCATCCAGCTATCCATTCATCCATCCGTCCATTCATCTATCATCATCCAATCTATAGTCTGACGATGTGTTTATTTTCATCTCAATTGGAAAAAAGCAACACACTGTGTCCAAATGTCCAAACTGTACCAGCACACAGACATTTGACACTTAACACAGACTCACCCAGGCTGCTGTAAGCGAGTGTTTTGGCCACACCGTCGCTCATTTGGGCTGCGATGCTCAGGTGCTGCTCCTGATGGTGAACCGCTTCGTCCAAGTTGCCCAGAGACTCATGGGAAAGACCCAGGTTGCCATATGCGCGGCCTGTAATTGAACACACACGCACACGCAATACAGTTATGTAATATCATAGAAGAAAAATGAAGAGAGCGATTTCGGTGGAAAGGCTTGAAAATAAAAATAATAAAATGAGACAGGAATAATATATGACAAGATAAACAATAAAAAATGCGACTTTTTAAAAATTTTTTATACATTTCTTCTTTCTCTTGACAATCGTTCTCCTTTCTTCATCTTCTCTTGATCCCGTTTCTTCTTAATTACCACCTGCTTTTGTTGTTCTTCATTTTCTTCTTCTTCGGTTTCTTCTTCTTCTTCTCCTCCTCCTTTCCTCCTCCTCCTCCTCCTCCTTCTCCTCCTCCTCCTCCTCCTCCTCCTTTTCCTCCTTCTCCTTCTTCCTCCTCTTCCTCTTCTTCTTCTTCCTCTTCCTCTGAAAGGTCTAGATCTTCTTCTTCTTCTTCTTCTTCTTCTTCTTCCTCTTCTCTCCTCTTTTTTCCTCTGTTCCTTTTCCTCTTCCTCTTCTCTTCCTTCCTCTTCCTTCTTCTTCTTCTTCTTCTTCTTCTTCTTTTCTTCTTCTCTTCTGATTCTTCTTCTTCTTCTTCAATCTTCTTCGTCTTCTTCTTCTTCATCTTCATCTTCTTCTTATAACTTCTTCTTCTTCTTCTTCTTCTTCTTCTTCCTTCTTCTACTTCTACTTCTTCTTCTTCTTCTTCTTCTTCTTCTTCTTTTTCTTCTTCTTCTTCTTCTTACTTTTCTTCTTCTGTTTCCTTCTCATTCTTCTCACCTTTCGTCAATATCGTCGTACTTATCATTATCATCATCATTATTATAACACCATCATCGTTACTATCATCAAACCAAAGATGTCATATGCAAAGAAGCAAAACAGTTACAATTTTTGCTCCCTTTATTTCTGTATAAAGGTCGATATTGCTTGTATTTAGTGCTTCATCGACTGTATAATATACATGTATTATAATAATGATAATATGATGATGATGATAATAATAATAATAATAATAATAATAATAATAATAATAATAATAATAATAATAATAATAATAATAATAATAATAACAATAATAAATCTGAATTTAAATCTTGTCATTTTTCATTTTTCTTATATTGGCCATGGTGTATGTAATGTATTATACTCGGGTTCAATACCAACTGAATTGTGCAGCAGGCATCCACGCGCATAATATATATTATTATATTTTGCCACTATGACAAGCCTTGCATGTTCTCAGCTAGAACGCTTTTGCAATAGTACGATGCAGTAACACACATACACACAGACACACACACACACGCATCTAAAAGTGTTTTGTACTTACACTGACACGCTACACTGTTGGTTTCATCAGCGATCTTCAGGTCCATCTGATGATAGGTCAAGGCCGTGTCGTATTCGCCCATCTGCTGGTACACACCGCCCAGGCCGCAGGCAGCGTCTCCCTGACAGGTGGCGTCGCCCATCTCCTGTGCCAGGGACAGCTGATGCTCCAGACATGCGATGGCCTGTTCCAGGTTGCCCAGCAGGCTGTGGAGACAACCCAGTTCGCCGTAGGCCGAAGCTTTGGCCGTGGAGCTGTCGGTCTGGTGAGCCACGTACAGCCTCTTTTCAAAGCACACCAGCGCTTGCTGCAAGTTCCCGATAGCTTTGTGGGCATTTCCCAGACCCCTATACGCCCTGTCTTGGTCAGGAGTAAGTTGGTTTGTTGAGCGATGATCAAATGCTGCTCGTGCCATTTCACGGCTTCCTCGTAGTCTCCCAAGGCCTCGTAGCAATCGCCCAGGTTTCCGAAGGCCCTCCCTTTGTCCTGAAGCGTCGTGGGGCCGTAGTGTTGCTCCAACATGGCCAGCTGCTCTTCCAAGAGCCCAATGGCATCTTCGTATTGTCCCATGTTCATTTTGGTGATACCCAGATTCCCACACGCTTGCCCTTCCATCACATGGTCTCCTAGCTCTTTACTTCTATCCAGCATCTCTTGGTAGCATTTGAAAGCGGTGAGGAAGTTTCCCAAAGACATGTGGACGTTTCCCACGTTGCCATGAGCGCGACACTCGCCTCTGAGGTCATTGACCTCCTGACGGATGTTCAGCTCCTGAGTGTGATAGGCTAAAGATTTGTCGTACTGACCCAGCATCCGATGAGCAGAACCGAGGGCGCCATAGGCCGTGGCCAGAAGATTTGGTTCTTCACACTGTTTGGCCAAATTTAGTTGCTGTTGGTATATTTTGATAGCTTCGTTGACGTCACCCACTTTCAGCATGAGATCCCCTATGTTGCCCAGGGCACTAAGCTTTCCCGGTGTGTTCTCTAAAGCGTCCATAAGTCTAAGGCACTTTTTTGGCACTCCAAAGCATCCTCGAATCGATGTAAGGACTTATGGGCCAGGCCCAAATTGCAATAGGCACGGGCAAGGGCTAACCTATCTTTTCTGTCCCTGGCGAAGGCAAGATCCATCTCGTAGTATTTGACGGCTTCGCCGAAATTCCCCAAGTTAAAATGAACGTATCCTAAATTGAAACATGCTTTGCTCTCCCTTCAGAGTCATTGAGCTCTTTCGAGAGCGCCATGAACTGTTCGAGAAAGACACGGCACTGGAATGATTCCCCCTGGCACAATGGAAGTTGCCCAGATTGCACAAGGCACGAGCTTCACTGGGCAAGTCTTTGAGTTCCCTGGATATGCTGAGGTGAGACAAGTAATGATGAAGAGCGTTTTCAGTTTTCCCCAAGGCCTGATGCGACGGCCAGATTGCCATGAGTGGAGCCCTCCGAGTGCCGGTCGTTGACCTCTGATGAAATTTCCAGCTCCTGCTTATGCTGTTTGACAGCTAGCTCTTGTTTGCCCAGAGCGCTGTAAGCGTTGCCAATGTTACCGTAAGCCCTTCCCCTGGCTGGCCCTGTCGTGAAGGGCTTTGGCTATTTTCATGTGGACTTTGTGGAGCTTCAACGCGGCTTCGTATTCTTCCAGCTGGTGGAAAATGATGCCCAAATTAGAACAGGCTCTCCTCAGCAACTTTGTCCTTGGTCTGCAGTGCGTTGTCCAACTGTTTCTCGTGGTAGCTCTTGGCGGCCATAGTGTCGCCTGCACATCTGGCCGCGTGGCCGAGACCTTCTACGCTCTAGCTTCCAGCGTTTTGTCCTGGTTTGACTCTGCGATTTTCAGGACTTCTTTGTGGAACAACGTGGCTTTTTGGTAGTTTCTCTTGTAGTGGTAAGCGCTGCCCAAATTACTGTAAGCTCTGGCTTCTTCGACGTTGGATTTCATGCTGCGGGCGATCTTTAGGTGCTCCTGGTGACACTCACGGCGTTGTCAAAATTGCCCATTGCCAGGTACACAGCCCCAACATTGCCGATTTCCCTGGCTTCTTCCAGAATTTCTCGGGATTGTTTCAGCAGGAGAACACACTGTTTATGGCTGGCTAAGGCATTGGGGTAATCACCTGGGGTAAACAAATTAAAGAAATCAAACGTTATGTAAATGAGGACTTGAATAATACATAATGAATGAGTATTTTTTTCAAAATACAAAATACAGAAGAATAAAACTAAAGAGAAAACCTTACTTTCAAGAGAAGGAAGAAATCTCATTATAAATGTTATTCATATCCCCATTTGTGAAGACGAAAAAAGGGTGTCATTTCGTTCATCTAGTCTACAGGTACAGGAAAAGGAAACCCAAAGAAGACACTGTGATAAGCTTCAATTTTATGGACATAACGGTACTTGAGAGAAATTTACTTTCTTGAATGGGTGTGACAAAATATGTGTGTGTGAATGTGTGCCTGCGTCTGTGTGTGTGTTATGTATTTAGTACACCATCAATGTAAATTTTCCAATCAGGATGATAAAAAACATGGTAAATTATTACTAATAATAATAAGTCTAAAAAACGTTTCAAGCCGGATGGCTCACCTATAGCCGTGTACACGTGACCAAGGCATCCCAGGGCGCTGGCTGTCCACTGACCGGTTCTTGAGCTTCATGGCAAGAACCAGCTGGAAGCGGTGGTTGGCCAGAGACTCTTGTAGTGACCCTTGGTGAAGTAGGCGGAACCCAGGTTTCCATAGGCCCTCATTCGCCCTCCTGGTCGCCTGCAGATAGTATTAGGAAAAACATGAAGTTCCTTATGAAATGAGATTGGGGTGGAAGTCATTGCAATTGTCGCAATCATCATTATCATCATCATATATTAATTATTATTATTATTATTATTTTTATTATTATTATTATTATTATTATTATTATTATTATTATTATTATTATATCATTATTATTATTATTTTTATTATTATTATTTTTATTTTATCATTATTATTATTATTATTTTTATTATTTTTTATAATTGTTATTATAATAATTATTATTGTTATTATTATTATTATTATAATTATCATCATCATCATCATAATCGTTCTTATTGTTCTTATTGGTCTTATGGAATCATCATCATCATCATCATCATCATCATCATCATCATCATCATCATCATCATCATTTCCTCATCATCATCATCATCAAGTCATCATCAGAGTAGTAGTCGTTAAATTATTGATTATTATTATTATTAGTAGTAGTAGTAGTAGTAGTAGTAGTAGTAGTAGTAGTCCTGATTTAGTAGTAGTAGTAGTAGTAGTAGTAGAAGTAAAAGTAGTAGTAGTAGTAGTAGTAGTAGTAGTAGTAGTAGTAGTAGTAGTAGTAGTAGTAGTAGTAGTAGTAGTAGTAGTAGTAGTAGTAGTAGTAGTAGTAGTAATAAATCTAGTAGTAGTAGTATTGTATAAAATTGTTCATAACATAGATAATATTGATTATAAATCATTTTTCAACTATTCTCATGTGAATTTTACTCGGGGAGATAGATTTAAGATTTATATTACAGGAAGTTCTACTTCTGTGAGACATATTTTTTCATTATACGAACAGTCAAATTATGGAATAATTTACTGTTCAAAACAAAAAATGCAAACAGTATTAATTCTTTTAAAAATGCCATTGATATGGAGCTCTATAATTTAAAATATTTGTATGATGAATGAATGTACATTGTTCTTATTGATTACTATATGTTCAATCATTTTTAAAACTCCATGATTATTTTGAGATGTATGGGCATTTAAAGGTCAAATGACCTATATAGCCTCTGAAAATTGCCATCAGCATTATCAGCATTATCATCACAAGCCATTCTGAAGCCTTCGTAAACGATCTGGAGCCCATAAGTACCAAAGACTGGAAGACATAATTATTTTTTTTTGGCAGGAGGGTAAGGGAGAGGGGACTGTCTAAAATATGTTATGTAGTTAATCCCACAGTATTATCAAACGCCACTCAAATTCCGTCCCTTTCAATATTCTTGCCTACAACCAGATACTCATGTACACCAAGCTAATATCTATTTAGTATCAAGGTGAAAGAAACATTTTACAAATGAAGAAAGCAATCACAAATCGGAAACAGAACCAGAACCAACTTTGGCAACCTGTGTATAGGTGCGTGTTTACCTAATGACTTGGCAAGTTTGTGCGAACTGACTTACCTAATGACTTGGCAACCTGTGTATGAATGTGAACTGACTTACCTAATGACTTGGCAACCTGTGTTTGAATGTGAACTGACTTATCTAATGACTTGCAACATGTGTTTGAATGTGAACTGACTTCTTATGACTACGCAACTTGTGTATAGGTGCGAACTGACTTACCTCATGAAACAGCAACCTGAACTTGTGCGAACTGACTTACCTAATGACTTGGCAATTTGCGAATTTACTTACCTTAATGACTTGGCAACCTGTATTTTGAATGTGAACTGACTTACCTAACACTTGGCAACCTGTGATGGGTGCGAACTGATCTTATCTAATGACTTGGCAACCTGAAAATTCTGACTTACCTAATGACTTGGCAACCTGTGTATGGGTGCGAAATATCTTACCTAATGACTTGCAACTAAGTCTTGCTGCATGTTATATCTATTTATAAAACTTCCAGGTACAATTGCGCTGCTCAAAGCAGAGAAAACTCTGTTTCCCCTCAATTTGAGACTGCATGTTCCAACCTGAAATCATCTTGAACTTGTGCCACATTATGACAGAAACCTTAAACTTGTCACATTATGACAGAAAACCTTAAACTTTGCCACATTATGACAGAAAACCTTAAACTTGTGCCACATTATGACAGAAAACCTTAAACTTGTGCCACATTATGACAGAAAACCTTAAACTTGTGCCACATTATGACAGAAAACCTATGAACTTGTGCCACATTATGACAGAAAACGTTTGAACTTCTGCCCCTATGACAGAAAATTTACTAAAAAGATGGCAAGCATCCTATTGAACTTTAGACTTTTAGTGAAAACAGTACAATTACCTATCTATTTATAAATCTGTCTATCTTTCTATCAATTACCTATCTATTTATAAATCTGTCTA
>JAXRKP010001793.1:90000-92836 GCA_037039925.1 Doris montereyensis
CCCATCGGAGACAGACGATAAAAAGCAGGTCCTGTGTGCAGATCACAACACTATGTGCACGTTAAAGACCCTTTTGTCTTGTTTACAAGGCAGTCCGGGCAAAATTTAAACTTCTACCAAAAACCCCGAAAACCACCTTAATTATGGATGTAAATGAATTAAAATCAGACGAAATCAAATCAAATTTTGCTCTTCCAAATTGAAGTTTCCAAACATTTAGCTATTCAACACATATACAACTACCTCCCCTTCAGTGTGTCCCCCTTAAGAATGCTAAGATAATAATATAATAGAACATTTCTTTCAGCGCAACAGAAACATAACAAAATATCATATTCGACAGTATAAAAAAAACAAAACAAAAATTTCATTCATACATTTGATTAATGAGAAAATCTATCTCAGGCAATATTTATTTGTTTTGATTTTAAACACATCCACAATTAAAATTAATAATCTCACGTTTTATGGGTGGATTTTGTTTAAATATTGAACAAACTACCCTGTAAACAGCAAAGAGATCTTTGACGTGCGCGTAGTGTTGTGATCTGCCCACGGAAAATTTCTTTTGTATCGTCTGTATTCGATAAGACTAAACGTTGATCAACTTACCTACACCAGAGGGGGATAAGGTCACGGGGAGGGTTGTCGATATTGCTCGAGAAAAATAGTCAACCTATCCGGCACGAACCACAACCCTTTTGCTTAAGAGGCCAACATCTTGCCTCTGGCATGCTAACAATCACAATGATTATAAACAGTAAAGGTTGTTAAAGACCATTGCGCTCATAGAGTCGCAGCTTATCCCAGTTTCTATAGCGTGAAGCAGAACAGGTGATAATAATCACCTCCTGACAGGACCCGCTGGTCTGTCGCATGACAGCGTGTTCATCCCTCCAAGCTTGGGTGCTTGTAACCTTTTTGCACCTGTGTCGAGCGGGGGAGACGTGAGTGACAAATGTCATTCCAATAACGGAACACGACATCGCGCCTGAGCTTTGTCAGGATTCAAACCGGGACCTGATGATCCCAAGTTCAGCAACCTAACCACATAACAACACAACCGTCACAGTACACGGTAAGTAACGAAAGGTGCGTTTACTTTCAACCAGGGGACTCGGTAGTCAATAGGCAAGGTGTCGGCCAAATGGTAATGGAGTTCAGCTCCACCAAAGGCTGAACAATTTTCTCGAGTTTTTTCGAGTAAAATCTCCCCCCCCCCTCTCCCCCCTCCCCCCTGCCCCCTGATCCAGGTAGGTGGATTGACACGTCCTACTCCATCGGCGACGGACGACAAAAAAGGAGGTCCCGTGTGCAAAATTATCGAAACACTCTTATGCACGCTAAAGACCTCTTTACCGTTTACAGGGATTTTTTTAAAAATCCTACCAAAACCCGCGACATCACCTTAGTTGGAGATATACTTAAATCAAATCAAATCAAATCAAATCAAATCAAAAAAATTCTTCCACCATCTATTCTCTGCCTCTTACCCTGTAAAGGCGACCGAAGCCCCGCCTCCGCCAGACTCTCCAACAGCAAGGCGTTACCTGGTTCCTTGGACAGGCCGCTTGCGAAGGCTGCCAGGGCGTCTCCATGGCGACCCAGTTCCTGCAAGCCACGCCCTCCCGCAGGTAGGCCTGCAAAAACACAAGATAAAGAAAGAAAAAAAAAAGTAAGCTTGAATAAGTAATATAGACAATAATAAATAATTATAATAATAATAACAATAAGATGATGATGATGATGATGATGAAGATGATGATGATGATAATGATGATGATGAATGATGAATGATGCCGATGATGATAATAATAATAATAATGATGATGATGATGATGATGATGATGATGATGATGATGATGATGATGATGATGATAATGATGAACAAGAAGAACAAGAAGAACAAGAAGAACAAGAAGAACAAGAAAAAGAAGAAGAATGTATCAATACGTGTAATAAAAAGTATATGTAATAATAATCAGATTGTCAGGATGTGTGACGTCACTTGAGATCTGCCTTCTGATTGGTTATCGCATTACACGGTAAAGATAGCAGATTGGCATGTAGAAAAATCATCGCGTGCCATAAATGATTTCGTAGTAGCTAGTGCAGTGCTGACTGTATTGTAATGCTGATATTATCTACACTCTTTCCTTCCTTTTTGTCCTCCCATAGAGTTCATGCCACAGTGGAGTGAAGTCAAAGGCGAAATATGACAATAAGTGACAACTCCACTAATAAAGACAAAACAAACACGTGACGTTTCGGGTATAACCTTTCATCGGACAACAAACGAGAACTATCTAGAATCTAGATCTAAGTAATACCTCCGGCATCCCACAATGTGATGTCAGAAGAAAATCATAAAGGAGAAAGAAAGAAAGAAAAAGACAGTGATGATAAGAAACGTAGCAGAGGGGGGTGAAGAATGAGCGAGAGTGGAAGGTTCAGATCTAGAATGAAATAAAAAAATATGAAAATAAGTAAGTAATAAAAGGTGAGAAGGAGATAGAGAGAATGAGAGAAATAGAGAGAGAGAGAGAGAGAGAGAGAGAGAGAGAGAGAGAGAGAGAGAGAGAGAGAGAGAGAGAGAGAGAGAGAGAGAGAGAGAGAGAGAGAGAGAGAGAGAGAGAGAGAGAGAGAGAGAGAGAGAGAGAGAGAGAGAGAGAGAGAGAGAGAGAGAGAGAGAGAAAAAGGCAGGGAAGAAAGAAAGGGAGAGAAAGACGTGGGGAGCGGGGGAAACAAGAACGAAAAATAGGATAAATGGAATACTAGATCTATATCTCATCGGGTCTAGAAAGAAGAAATGATAGAGAATGAATGAAAGGAAGTA
>JAXRKP010001794.1:0-7500 GCA_037039925.1 Doris montereyensis
TTGACTGTTTATTAGAACAAGAATAATACAGGCAACGGTGTAAAATGACTGTTCATTAGAAGAACGATACCACATTAATTGTGTAACTTGTCTGTTCATTACAAGAACGATACTACAATTGTGTAACCTGTCTGTTCATTAGAAGAACGATACCACATTAATTGTGTAACTTGTCTGTTCATTAGAAGAACGATACCACACGTAATGTGTAACTTGTCTGTTCATTAGAAGAACGATACCACATTAATTGTGTAACTTGTATGAACCATTAGCAACGATAGCACATTAATTGTGTAACTTGTCTATTCATTAGAAGAACGATACTACAAGTAATTGTGTAAATTAGCTGTTCTTTAGAAGAACAATACTACAATAAGTGTGTACCTTGACTGTTTAATATTTACTAAAAGAACGATGCTTAGATAATTGTCTAGGATTACCTGTTCATTAAAACGTATTTGTTGATTAGGAAAACGATGCTAGGAGTAACGATGTGACTTGCCTGTTCATTAGAAGACGTTGACAACAAGTAAGAATATAACTTTATTAGCAGAACAATATTGCATGTAATCGCGTAACATGACTATCCATTAGAGGAACAATGTTGTAGATATGGTGCAGCTTTGCTTTTCTTTTCTTTTTTAACAATCATACGGGTAATTGTTCTTCATAAAACAAAACCCAATACTACGAACGATAGTGCAAATTAGATTTTTCATTTTTTTTTAAACCAATGCTATGGTTAACGGTACAATTGGGTTTTCATTAAAATAAACAATGCTACGGGTAATGGTGCAATTTGGCGTTTCATTAAAATAAACAATAATGCTATGGGTAATGGTGCAACTTGCTTTTCATTAAAATAAAAAATGCTATGGGTAATGGTGCAACTTGGCTTTTCATTAAAATAAAAATGCTATGGGTAATGGTAACTTGTTTTTCATTAAAATAAACAATGTACGGGTGATGGTGCAACTTGTCTTTTCATTAAAATAAACAATTGTACGGGTGATGGTAACTGTCTTTCATTAAAATAAACAATTGTACGGTGATGGTGCAACTTGTCATTAAAATAAACAATTGTACGGGTGATGGTGCAACTTGTCTTTTCATTAAAATAAACAATTGTACGGGTGATGGTGCAACTTGTCTTTTCATTAAAATAAACAATTGTACGGGTGATGGTGCAACTTGGCTTTTGATAAAAATGAACGATACTACAGGCAATGGTACAACTTGGCTTTTCATTAAAATAAACAATTGTACGGGTAATGGAGCAATTTGGCTTTTGATAAAAATCAACGATACTACAGCCAATGGTGCAACTTGGCTTTTCATTAAAATAAAAAATGCTATGGGTAATGGTGCAACTTGTCTTATCATTAAAATAAACAATTGTACAGGTAATGGTGCAACTTGGTGTTTCATTAAAATAAACAATGATACGGGTAATGGTGCAACTTGGTGTTTCATTAAAATAAACAATGATACGGGTAATGGTGCAACTTGGTGTTTCATTAAAATAAACAATGATACGGGTAATGGTGCAACTTGGTGTTTCATTAAAATAAACAATGATACGGGTGGTAATGGTGTGGTGTTTCATTAAAATAAATAATGATACGGTGATGGTGCAACTTGTCTTTTCATTAAAATAAACAATTGCGGCAGGCTGGTGCAACTTGTCTTTTGATAAAAATCAACAGTACTGCGGGTAATGGTACAATCTGGTTTTCTATTAAAATAAACAATGATACGTGTAATGATGTCAATGGTGTTTCATTAAAATAAACAATCATACAGGTAATGGTGTAAATTAGTGTTTCATTAAAATAATCAATGATAATGGTTAATGGTGTAACTTGGCTGCTTTCATTAAAATAAACAATGATACCGGGTAATGGTGCAACTTGATGCTTCATTAAAAGCCAAACAATGATACGGGTAATGGTGCAACTTGGCTTTTCATTAAAATAAACAATGATACGGGTAATGGTGTAACATGGCTTTTCATTAAAATAAACAATGATACGGTAATGGTGTAACATGGCTTTTTCATTAAAATAAACAATGATACGTTTCATTAAAATATCAATCCTACGGAAAAAGAGACGGGTAATTGTGTAGCTTGGTTGTTAGTTAAAAGAAATTTGCTAACTGTAATATTGTCATTTGGCTGTTTATTATCAGAATAATGTTACGGATAATGGTGTAATTTGGTTAATCGCTAGAAGAACAATGCCCTGCAATAGCACCAGTTGGCTGTTCATTAGAAGAACAATGCCACTGGTAATAGAACCAGTTGGCTGTTCATTAGAAGAACAATGCCACTGGTAATAGCACCAGTTGGCTGTTCATTAGAAGAACAATGCCACTGGTAAACAAGTTGGCCAGAAGAACAATGTGGTAATAGCACCAGTTGGCTGTTCATTAGAAGAACAATGCCACTGGTAATAGCACCAGTTGGCTGTTCATTAGAAGAACAATGCCACGGGTAATAGCACCATTTGGCTGTTTATTAGAAGAACAATGCCACTGGTAATAGCACCAGTTGGCTGTTCATTGAAGAACAATGCCACTGGTAATAGCACCAGTTGGCTGTTCATTAGAAGAACAATGCCACGGGTAATGGCAGCAGTTGGCTGTTCATTACAAGAACAATGCCACTGGTACAGCACCAGTTGGCTGTTCATTAGAAGAACAATGCCACTGGTAATAAAGTAATTCGGTTGGTTGTTCATTAGGTAGTTGAACAATGCCACTGGTAATAGCACCAGCGGCTGTTCATTGTAGAAGAACAATGCCACGGGTAATAGCACCAGTTGGTTGGTCCATTAGAAGAACAATGCCACTGGTAATAGCACCAGTTGGCTGTTCATTAGAAGTAACAATGCCACTGGTAATAGCACCAGTTGGCTGTTCATTAGAAGAACAATGCCACGGGTATGCAGCAGTTGGCTGTTCATTACAAGAACAATGCCACGGGTAATAGCACCAGCTAAGGTTCATTAGAAGAACAATGCCATGTAATAGCATCATTTGGCTGTTCATTAGAGAACAATGCCACTGGTAATAGCACCATTTAGCTGTTCATTAGAACAACAAAGCCACGGGTAATAGCACCATTTGGCTGCTCATTAGTTCAATGCCACGGGTAATAGCACCATTTGGCTGCTCATTAGAAGAATGTCACGGGTAATAGCACCATTTGGCTGTTCATTAGATCAATGCCACGGGTAATAACACTATTTGGTTGTTCATTAGAGGAACAATGCTACAGGTAATGGCATCATTTGGCTGTTCATTAGAAGAACAATGCCACTGGTAATAGCACCATTTGGCTGTTCATTAGAAGAACAATGCCACTGGTAATAGCACCATTTGGCTGTTCATTAGAAGACCAATGTCACTGGTAATAGCACCATTTGGCTGTTCATTACAAGAACAATCCCACGGGTAATAGCACCATTTGGCTGTTCATTAGAAGAACACTGTCACGGGTAATAGCACCATTTGGCTGTTCATTAGAAGAACAATGCCACGGGTAATAGCACCCTTTGGCTGTTCATCAGAAGAACAATGTCACGGGTAATAGCACCATTTGGCTGTTCATTAGAAGAACAATGCCACGGGTAATAGCACCATTTGGCTGTTCATTAGAAGAACAATGTCACGGGTAATAGCATCATTTGGCTGTTCATTAGAAGGACAATATCACGGGTAATAGCACTATTTGGCTGTTCATTAGAAGAACAATGTCACAGGTAATAGCATCATTTGGCTGTTCATTAGAAAAAACAATGTCACGGGTAATAGCACCATTTGGCTGTTCATTAGAAGAACAATGTCACGGGAAATAGCACCATTTGGCTGTTCATTAGAAAAAACAATGTCACGGGTAATAGCACCATTTGGCTGTTCATTAGAAAAAACAATGTCACGGGTAATAGTATCATTTGGCTGTTCATTAGAAGAACAATGTCACGGGTAATAGTATCATTTGGCTGTTCATTACAAGAACAATGTCATGGGAAATAGCACCATTTGGCTGTTCATTAGAAAAAACAATGTCACGGGTAATAGCACCATTTGGCTGTTCATCAGAAGAACAATGTCACGGGTAATAGCACCATTTGGCTGTTCATTAGAAAAAACAATGTCACGGGTAATAGCACCATTTGGCTGTTCATTAGAAAAAACAATGTCACGGGTAATAGTATCATTTGGCTGTTCATTAGAAGAACAATGTCACGGGTAATAGTATCATTTGGCTGTTCATTACAAGAACAATGTCACGGGAAATAGCACCATTTGGCTGTTCATTAGAAGAACAATGCCACGGGTAATAGCACCAGTTGGCTGTTCATTAGAAGAACAATGCCACGGGTAATAGCACCATTTGGCTGTTTATTAGAAGAACAATAACATAGATAATAGCACCAGTTGGCTGTTCATTAGAAGAATAATGCAACGGGTAATAGCACCATTTGGCTGTTCATTAGAAGAATAATGCAACGGGTAATAGCACCATTTGAGTGTTCATTAGAAGAATAATGCAACGGGTAATAGCACCATTTGGCTGTTCATTAGAAGAACAATGCCACCACAGGTATTAGCTTACTTCGTTGCTCATTAGAACAACAGCAGGTACGGTGCCATTTGGATGTTCATTAGAAGAGCAATGCTATGGGTAATGATGTAATTTTTGCTGTTCATTAGAAGAACAATGCTATGGGTAATGATGTAATTTGGCTTTTCATTAGAAGAACAATACTATGGGTAATGATGTATTTGGCTGTTCATTAGAAGAACAATGCTATGGGTAATGATGTAATTCTGGCTGTTCATTAGAGGAACAATGCTATGGGTAATGATGTAATTTGGCTGTTCATTAGAAGAACAATGCTATGGGTAATGATGTAATTTGGCTGTTCATTAGAAGAACAATGCTATGGGTAATGAGTAATCGCTGTTTATTAGAAGAACAATGCTATATAATAGGTTATTTGGATGTTCATTAGAAGAGCAATGCTATGGGTAATGATGTAATTTGGCTGTTCATTAGAAGAACAATGCTATGGGTAATGGTGTCATTTGGATGTCCATTAGAAGAATAATGCCATGGGTAATGACGTACTTTTGCTGTTCATTAGAAGAACAATGCTATGGGTAATGATGTTATTTGAATGTTCATTAGAAGAACAATGCTATGGGTATGATTTAATTAGGCTGTTCATTAGAAGAACAATGCTATGGGTAATGATGTAATTTGGCTTTTCATTAGAAGAACAATGCTATGGGTAATGGTGTAATTTGCCTCTTCATTAGAAGAACAATGATATGGGTAATGATGTAATTCGGCTGTTCATTAGAAGAACAATACTATGGGTAATTATGTTATTTTGATGTTCACTAGAAGAACAATATATTGGTAATGGTGTAATTGGGATGTTCATGAAAAAAACAATGCTTAGGGTAAGGGTGTAATTTGGATGTTCATGAAAAAAACAATGCTTAGGGTAAGGGTGTAATTTGGATGTTCTGTGAATAATGGTGCCATTTGGCTGTTGGTTAGATGAATAATGCAGTGAATAATGGTGTAATTTTACTGTTGGTTTGAAGAATAAGGCTGTGAATAATGGTATCACTTGACTGTTTATTAGAAGAACACTGCTATGAGTAATGGTGTAAAATGGCTGTACATTATCAGAACACTGCTACGGGTAATAGTGCAAAATGGCTGTACATTATCAGAACACTGCTACGGGTAATGGTGCAAAATGGCTGTATTTTAGAAGAACACTGCTATGAGTAATGGTGTAAAATGGCTGTATTTTAGAAGAACACTGCTATGAGTAATGGTGTAAAATGGCTGTATTTTAGAAGAACAATGCTACGGGTAATGGTGTAAAATGGCTGTACATTATCAGAACACTGCTACGGGTAATAGTGCAAAATGGCTGTACATTATCAGAACACTGCTACGGGTAATAGTGCAAAATGGCTGTACATTATCAGAACACTGCTACGGGTAATAGTGCAAAATGGCTGTACATTATCAGAACACTGGTACGGGTAATAGTGTAAAATGGTTGTATTTTAGAAGAACACTGCTACGGGTAATGGTGCAAAATGGCTGTACATTATCAGAACACTGCTACGGGTAATAGTGCAAAATGGCTGTACATTATCAGAACACTGCTACGGGTAATAGTGCAAAATGGCTGTACATTATCAGAACACTGCTAAGGGGGTAATAGTGCAAAATGGCTGTACATTATCAGAACACTGCTACGGGTAATAGTGCAAAATGGCTGTACATTATCAGAACACTGCTACGGGTAATGGTGCAAAATGGCTGTATTTTAGAAGAACAATGATATGAATAATGGTGTAAAATGGCTGTATTTTAGAAGAACAATGCTATGAGTAATGGTGCAAAATGGCTGTATTTTAGAAGAACAATGCTACGAGTAATGGTGTAAAATGACTGTATTTTAGAAAAGCAATGCTACGAGTATTGGTGTAAAATGGCTGTACATTAGAAGAAAAATGCTACGAGTAATGGTGTAAAATGGCTGTGCATTAGAAGAACAACGCTATGGGTAATGGTGTAAAATGGCGGTGCATTAGAAGAACAACGCTATGGGTAATGGTGTAAAATGGCCGTGCATTAGAAGAACAACGCTATAAGTTAATGGTGTAAAATGTTTCGTGTGAACCTTCATCAGCAACACGTAGACGCAAAAAGGTAACGCAAAGTGCGAACAGGGCGAGAAGTTAAATATCGAGTGGCCGAAGGCGTAACGACACACCCGTAACAATTTCCATCACCAAAGCTAACCAGACCATCTGCAATTCCCATCTCTCTCGTTCTCGCATCTCATCTCTCTCTCTCCTCTCTCTCGTCTCTCTCATCTCTCTATCTCTCGTCTCGGCACTCTCTCGTACTCGTTCCTCTCTCTCCTTCTTCTCTCTCTCGTCCTCTCTCATCTCTCTCATCTCTCTCTCTCTCTCTCTCACTCTACTCTCTCTCTCTCCTCTCTCCATCTCCCCCTCTCCCTCCCTCTACTCCCCTCCCCTCCCCTCCCTCCCTCAGCCCTCCCTCCCTCCCTCACCCGCCTCCCTCCCTCCCTCCCTCCCTCTCGTCTACTC
Source organism: Doris montereyensis (assembly GCA_037039925.1). NCBI lineage: Eukaryota > Metazoa > Mollusca > Gastropoda > Nudibranchia > Dorididae > Doris > Doris montereyensis. Next base: position 7,156 of record JAXRKP010001794.1, read on the forward strand.
TCTCTCCTCTCTCACTCTCATCCCTCTCTCTCTCTCTCTCTCTCTCTCTCTCTCTCTCTTCACTCTCTCACTCTCTCTCTCTCTCTCTCTCTCGCTCTCTCGTCTCTTTCCATCAACAAAGTTAGCCTGACAATCACAACTTTCCATCAGCAAAGATAGCGCTGACTATCACATTTTCCATGTCAACAAAACAAGCCTGACAATCCACAATTTTCATCAACACAAGCCAGACTGACAATCACTACTTAACGTCAACAAAACTAGACTGACAATAACACTTAACATCAACACAAGACAGCCTAGACAATAACACTTAACATCAATCAAAAACTAGTCCTGACAATC
>JAXRKP010001794.1:12500-92681 GCA_037039925.1 Doris montereyensis
ATCGCAGTTCATCGGAGTTAGGCGTGTTGTCATCGCAGCTCATCTGGAGTTAAGTGTGTTGTCATCGCAGTCTATCGGAGTTAAGTGTGTTGTCATCGTCTATCAGAGTTATGTGTTGTCACTGCAGTCTATCGGAGTTAGGTGTGTTGTCATCGCAGTCTATCGGAGTTGTATGTGTTGTCATCGCACCTTCATCGAGCGGCGTGTTGTCATCGCAGTCTATCGGAGTTAAGCGTGTTGTCATCGCAGTCTATCGGAGTTAGGGCGTGTTGTCATCGCAGTCTATCGCAGTTAGGCGTGTTGTCATCGCAGTTCATTCTGGAGTTAAGTGTTGTCATCGCAGTTCATCGGAGCTAAGTGTGTTGTCATCGCAGTCTATCGGAGTTAGGTGTGTTGTCATCGCAGTCTATCAGAGTTAGGTGTGTTGTCATCGCAGTCTATCGGAGTTAAGTGTTGTCATCGCAGTCTATCGGAGTTAAGTGTGTTGTCATCGCAGTCTATCAGAATTAAGGTGTTGTCATCGCAGTCTATCGGAGTTATGTGTTGTCATGACAGTCTAATTGAGTTAAGTGTGTTGTCATCGCAGTTCATCGGAGTTAGGTGTGTTGTCATCGCAGTCTATCGAGTTAGGGTGTTTTCATCACAGTCATCGGAGTTAAGTGTGTTGTCATCGCAGTCTATCGGAGTTAAGTGTGTTGTCATCGCAGTCTATCGGAGTTAGGTGTGTTGTCATCACAGTATATCGGAGTTGTGTGTTGTCATCGCAGTCTATCGGAGTTGTGGTGTTGTCATCACAGTCTATCGGAGTTATGTTGTCATCGCAGTCATATCGGAGTTACGTGTGTTGTCATGGCAGTCTATCGGAGTTAGGTGTGTTGTCATCACAGTCTATCGGAGTTAGTGTGTTGGTCGCAGTTCATCGGAGTTAGGTGTGTTGTCATCACAGTCTGTCGGAGTTAGGTGTGTTGTCATCGCAGTCTATCGGAGCAGTGTTGTCATCGCAGTCTATCGGAATTAGGTGTGTTGTCATCGCAGTCTATCGGAATTAGGTGTGTTGTCATCGCGACAGTCTATCGGAGTGAGGCGTTGTCATCGCAGTCTATCTGAGTTAAGTGTGTTGTCATCGCAGTCTATCAGAGTTAGGTGTGTTGTCATCGCAGTTTATTGGAGTTAGGTGCGTTGTCATCGCAGTCTATCTGAGTTAAGTGTGTTGTCATGGCAGCCTATCTGAGTTAAGTTGTTGTCATTGCAGTCTATCTGAGTTAATCCGTGCTGTCATCGCAACTGAGTGCTGTTCATCGCAGTCTATCGGAGTTAAGTCTGTTGTCATCGCAGTTTATCGGAATTAGATTGTTGTCATCGCAGTCTATCGGAGTTAAGTCTGTTGTCATCGCAGTCTATTGGAGTTAAGCGTGTTGTCATCGCAGTCTATCTGAGCGATGTTGTCATCGCAGTCTATTGGAGTTAGTGTTGTCATCGAGTCTATCTGGAGTTAAGTCTGTTGTCATCGCAGTCTATTGGAGTTAGTCTGTTGTCATCGCAGTCTATTGGAGTTAAGTGCGTGTTGTCATCGCAGTCTATCTGAGTTAAGTGCGTTGTCATCGCAGTCTATCGGAGTTAGTGTGTTGTCATCGCAGTCTATCTGAGTTAAGTATTATCGCAGTCTATCTGAGCGCCTTCTTCATCTCCCATCGGAGTTAAGTCTGTTGTCATCGCAGTCTATCGGAGTTAGGCGTGCTGTCATCGCAGTCTATCTGAGTTGGTGTGTTGGTCATGAGCAGCCCTATCTGAGTCTATCGGAGTTAGATGTTGTCATCGCAGTCTATCTGAGTTAGATGTGTTGTCATCGCAGTTTATCTGAGTTAGAGTCTGTTGTCATCGCAGTCTATCGGAGTTAGATGTGTTGTCATCGCAGTCTATCGGAGTTAGGCCTGTTGTCATCGCAGCAGTCTATCGGAGTTAGGCCTGTTGTCATCGCAGTCTATCGGAGTTAGATGTGTTGTCATCGCAGTCTATCGGAGTTAGATGTGTTGTCATCGCAGTCTATCTGAGTTAGGCCTGTTGTCATCGCAGTCTATCTGAGTTAAGTGTGTTGTCATCGCAGTCTATCGAGTTAAGTGCGTGTTGTCATGGCAGTCTATCGGAGTTAGTTCATCGCAGTGTGTTGTCATCGCAGTCTATTGGAGTTAGACGTGTTGTCATCGCAGTCTATCGGAGTTAAGTGTGTTGTCATCGCAGTCTATCGGAGTTAGGCGTGTTGTCATCGCAGTCTATCTGAATTAAGTGTGTTGTCATCGCAGTCTATCAGAGTTAAGTGTGTTGTCATCGCAGTCCATTCGGAGTTAGGTGTGTTGTCATCGCAGTCTATTGAGTATGTGTGTTGTCATCACAGTCTATCTGAATTAAGTGTGTTGTCATCGCAGTCTATCGGAGTTAAGTGTGTTGTCATCGCAGTCTATTGAGTTAGAGTGTGTTGTCATCGCAGTCTATTGAGTTAGAGTGTGTTGTCATCGCAGTCTATCTGAGTTATGCTGTCATCGCAGTCTATCGGAGTTAGGCGTGTTGTCATCGCAGTCTATTGAGTTAAACGTTCGTTTGCTTTTCCGTTTTGTTTTGTATCTCAACGATAAAAAAAGAGTATATCAACTAGACAAAAAGAGTATCTCAACTAGAAAAAGAGTATCTCAACTAGGCAAAAAGAGTATTCAACTAGACAAAAAGAGTATCTCCAAGAGAGACAAAAGGATATCGCAACGCAAGAAAAAAGAGTATCTCAAGGGAGAAAAGGGATATCTCAACGGAAATAAAAAGGATGTCTCAACGAAAATAAAAGGGATATCTCAAAGAGAGAAAAGGGAGTATTCAACGGGAGAAAAAGGAGTATATCAACGAGAGAAAAAGGAGTATTTCATTCAGAGAAAAGGAGTATCTCAACGAGAATAAAAATGTATATCTCAACGAGCGAAAAAAACAAACTCAATGAGAAAATAAAGAATTCCTCGTTTCGTCTCTCTCTCTTCTCTCTCTCTCTCTCTCTCTCTCTCTCTCTCTCTCTCTCTCTCTCTCTCTCTCTCTCTCTCTCTCTCTCTCTCTCTCTCTCTCTCTCTCTCTCTCTCTCTCTCTCTCTCTCTCTCTCTCTCTCTCTCTCTCTCTCTCTCTCTCTCTCTCTCTCTCTCTCTCTCTCTCTCTCTCTCTCTCTCTCTCTCTCTCTCTCTCTCTCTCTCTCTCTCTCTATCTCTCTCTCTCTCTCTCTCTCTCTCTCTCTCTCTCTCTCTCTCTCTCTCTCTCGCTCTCTCTCTCTCTCTCTCTCTCTCTCTCTCTCTCTCTCTCTCTCTCTCTCTCGCTCTCTCTCTCTCTCTCTCCTTCTCTACTCTCTCTCTCTCTCACTCTCTCTCACTCTCCCTCTCTCTGTCTCTCTCTGTCTCTCTCTCTCTGTCTCTGTCTCTCTGTCTCTCTCTCTCTCTCTCTCTGTCTCTCTCTCTCTCTCTCTCTCTCTCTCTCTCTCTCTCTCTCTCTCTCTCTCTCTCTCTCTCTCTCTCTCTCTCTCTCTCTCTCTCTCTCTCTCTCTCTCTCTCTCTCTCTCTCTCTCTCTCTCTCTCTCTCTCTCTCTCTCTCTCTCTCTCTCTCTCTCTCTCTCTCTCTCTCTCTCTCTCTCTCTCTCTCTCTCTCTCTCTCTCTTTCTTCTCTCTCTCTCAATGAGAAAAGAAACAGTATTCAAAGTGAAAAGAAAGAGTATCTCAATTTGAAAAAGAGTATCTCAACAAGAAAAGACAGAGTATCTCAATGTGAAAAGAAAGAGTATTCAACAAGAAAAGAAAGAGTATCTCAACAAGAAAAGAAAGATTATCTCAATGAGAAAAGATAGAGTATCTAAACAAGAAAAAAGAGTATCTCAATGTGAAAAGAAAGAGTATTTCAATGTGAAAAGAAAGAGTATCTCTCCAATGTAGTGAAGAATATCTCAATGTGAAAAGAAAAGAGTATCTTAAAAGAAAGAGTATCTCAACAAGAAAAGAAAGAGCATCTCAACAAGAAAAAGAAAGAGATCTCAACAAGAAAAGAAAGAATGTCAACAAGAAAAGAAAGAGTATCTCAAGAAAAAGAAATGTATCTGAAAAGAAAGAGCATCTCAATGAAAAGAAAGAGCATCTCAATGAGAAAAGAAAGAGAGAAAGAGAAAGAAAGTAAGAGCATCCCAATGTGAAAGAAAGAGTATCTCAACAAGAAAAGAAAGAGTACCTCAATGTGAAAAGAAACAGTATCTCAATATGAAAAGAAAGAGTATCTCAATATGAAAAGATAAGAAAAGAAAGAGTATCTCAACAAAAAAGAAAGAGTATCCCAACAAAAAAAAGAGTATCTCAACAAAAAAAGAGCATCTCAACAAGAAAAGAAAGAGTATCAAAAAGAAAGAGTATCAACAAGAAAAGAAAAAGAGTATCTCAACAAAAAGAAAGAAGAAACAAGAAAGAAAAGTATCCCAAAAAGAAAAGAAAGAGTATCTCAATGTGAAAAGATAGAGTATCTGAAAAGAAAAGTATGTCAATATAAAAAGAAGGATCTCAATGTGAAGAAAGAGTATCTCAACAAGAAAGAAAGAGTATCTCAACAAGAAAAGAAAGAGTATCTCTACAAGAAAAGAAAAGGTACAAGAAAAGAAAGAGTATCTCAACGAGAAAGAAAGAGTGTCTCAATGTGAAAAGAAAGAGTATCTCAATGAGAAAAAGAAAAGAATATCTGAAAAGAAAGAGTATCTCAATATGAAAAGAAAGAGTATCTCAAAAGAAAAGAAAGAGTATCAATGTGAAAATAAATAGTATCTCAACAAGAAAAGAAACAGTATCTCAATGACAACAAAGAGTATCTCAACAAGAAAAGAAAGAGTATCTCAACAAGAAAAGAAAGAGTATTTCAACAAGAAAAAAAAGAGTATCTCAACAAGAAAAGAAAGAGTATCTCAATGAGAAAAGAAAGAAGAGGCTCTCAACAAGAAAAAGAAAGAGTATCTCAACAAGAAAAGAAAGAGTATCTCAACAAGAAACGAAAAGAATAAAGAGTATTCTCAATGTGAAAAGAAAGAGTATCTCAATGAGAAAAGATAGAGTATCTCAAAGAGAAAAGAAAGAGTATCTCAACGAGAAAAGAAAAGAGATTCAATGAGAAAAAAGGAGTATCTCAATGTGAAAAGAAAGAAGAATATCTTCACCAAAAAAAACGAGAATAAAAAGAAAGGAGAAAAAGGGATATCTCAACAAGAAAAGGATATCTCAAGGAGAATAAAAAAGAATCTCAAGGAAAATAAGAAGGATATCTCAAGGATAAAAAGTATCCCAACGAGAATAAAAAGGGATATCTCTTAACGCAAGAAAAAAAAAGAAGGAGAAAAAGGGATATCTCAACGGAAAGAAAAGGGATGTCTCAACGAAAATAAAAAGGGATATCTCAAGAGAAAGGAGTATCCCAACGGGAGAAAAAGGAGTATCTCAACGAAAGAAAAAGGAAACAACGAGAGAAAAGGAGTATCTCAACGAGAATAAAAAGGATATCTCAAAGAAAAAAAAACTCAATGAGAAAATAAAGAATCTCAACCTCTCGTCTTCTCTCTCTCTCTCTCTCTCTCTCTCTCTCTCTCTCTCTCTCTCTCTCTCTCTCTCTCTCTCTCTCTCTCTCTCTCTCTCTCTCTCTCTCTCTCTCTCTCTCTCTCTCTCTCTCTCTCTCTCTCTCTCTCTCTCTCTCTCTCTCTCTCTCTCTCTCTCTCTCTCTCTCTCTCTCTCTCTCTCTCTCTCTCTCTCTCTCTCTCTCTCTCTCTCTCTCTCTCTCTCTCTCTCTCTCTCTCTCTTCTCTCTCTCTTTCACTCTCAATTTGAAAAAAAGAGTATCTCAAAAGAAAAGAAAGAGTATCTAAAAAGAACAAGAAAAGAAAAGACAGAGTATCTCAACGTGAAAAGAAAGAGTATCTCAACAAGAAAAGAAAAGATTATCTCAATTAGAAAAGATAGAGTATCTAAATAAGAAAAGAAAGAGTATCTCAATGTGAAAAGAAAAGAGTATCTCAATGAGAAAAAAGAAAGTATATCTCTATGAGAAAAGAAAGAAAGAAAAAAAAGTATCTCAACAAGAAAACAAAGAGGATTTCAATGTGAAAAGAAAAAGTATCTCAATGTGAAAAGAAAGAGTATCCCAAGGAGAAAGAAAAGAAAGAGAATATCTCAATGGGAAAAGATAGACATCTGTCAGAAGAGAAAGAATTCCCAACAAGAAAAGAAAGAGTATCTCAACAAGAAAAAAAAAGAAAGAGTATCTCAACAAGAAAAGAAAGAGTATCTCAACAAAAAAGATCTCAAGAAAAGATAGAGCATCTCAATGTGAAAAGAAAAGAGTATCTCAACAAGAAAAGAAAGAGTATCCCAACAAGAAAAAAAGAGTATCTCAATGTGAAAAGAAAAAGTATCTCAATGAGAAAAGAAGGAACGAAAAAGAAAGAAAAGAATAGAGTATCTCAACAAGAAAAGAAAAAGTATCCAACAAAAAAAGAAAGGGTATTTCAATGTGAAAAGAAAGAGTATTCTCAAGTTGAAAAGAAAGAGTATCCCAACAAGAAAAGAAAGAGTATCTCAACAAGAAAAGAAATAGCCCTACAAGAAAGAAAGAGTGTCTCAATGTGAACAAGAAACAAAGAGTATCTCAACAAGAAAGGAAAGAGTATCTCAATGTGAAAAACAAGTATCCCAACAAGAAAAGAAAGAGAAAAGAAAGAGTATCTCAATGTGAAGAGAAAGCACTATCTTAAGAAAAGAAAGAGTATCTAAACAAGAAAAAAGAAAGAGTATCTCAATGAAGAGAAAGAGAAAAAGAAAGAGTGTCTCAAGAAAAGAAAGACTACTCAACAAGAAAAGAAAGAGTATCTTAACAAGAAAAGAAAGAGAATCTCAATGTGAAAAGAAAGAGTATCTCAAAAGAAAGAATATCTCAACAAGAAAAGAAAAGATTAGTTCAACAAGAAAAAGAAAGAGTATCTCAACAAGAAAAGAAAGAGTGTCTCAATGAGAAAAGAAAAAGAGTATCTCAATAAGAAAAAGAAAGAAAGAAAGAAAGAGTATCTCAATGAGAAAAGAAAGAGTATCTCAACAAGAAAAGAAAGAGTATCTCAATGAAAAGAAAGAGTATCTCAAGAAAAGAAAGAGTATCTCAACAAGAAAAGAAAGAGTATCTCAACAAGAAAATAAAGTATTCAATGTCAACAATGTGAAAAGAAAGAGTATCTCAACAATGTGAAAAGAAAGAGTATCTCAATGTGAAAAGAAAGAGTATCTCAATGTGAAAAGAAAGGAGTGTCTCAACAAGAAAAGAAAGAGTATCTCAACAAGAAAAGAAAGAGTATCTCAATGTGAAAATAAAGAGATCTCAATGTGAAAAGAAAGACTATCTCAATGTGAAAAGAAAGAGTATCTCAATGAGAAAAGAAAAAGAGTATCTCTTAATAGAAAAGGAAAGAGCATTCAAGAAAAGAAAGAGTATTCAACAAAAAAGAAAGAGGTATCTCAACAAGAAAAAAGAGTATCTCAGCAAGAAAAAGAAAGAGTATCTCAATGAGAAAAAGAAAGAGTATCTCAATGAGAAAAAGAAATAGTATATCAACAAGAAAGAAAGAGTATCTCATTGAGAAAAGAAAAGGTCTGAACGAGAAAAGAAAGAGTATCTCAATGTGAAAAGAAAGAATATCTCAATGTGAAAAGAAAGAGATCGCAATGACAAAAAGAAAGAGTATCTCAACAAGAAAAAAAAAAAAAAGAAAGAGTATCTCAACAAGAAAAGAAAGAGTATCACAACAAGAAAAAAAGGGATATCTCATTGAGAAAAGAAAGAGTTTATCTCAAGGAAAAGAAAAATATCTCAATGAAAAAAAGAGTATCTAACGAGAAAAGAGGATAAATAAGAAAAGAAAGAGTATCTCAACGAGAAAAGAAAGAGTATCTCAAACAAGAAAAAAAGAGTATCTCAACAAGAAAAAAAAAAGAAAAAAAGAGTAACTCAATGCAACGGAAAAGAAAGAGATGTCTCAACAAGAAAGAAAGAAAAGGGATATCTCAAAGAGAGAAGAAGGAGTATCCCAACGGAGAAAAGAAAGAGTATCTCAACAAGAAAGGAAAGAGTAAGAAAAAGAAAGATTATATCAACGAAAAGAAAAAGGAGTATCTCAATGAGAAAAGAAAGAAAAAAAGAAAAAAACGTATCTCAACGTGAAAAGATAGGGATATCTCAACGAGAAAAAAAGAAAATCTCAATGAGAAAAGAAAGAGCATGTCAACCTCAATGAGAAAAGAAAGAGATTCAATGTGAAAAGAAAGAGACCAAGTTGAAAAAAAGAGTATCCCAAAAAGAAAAGAAAGAGTATCTCAACTCTCTCTCTCTCTCTCTCTCAATGTGAAAAGAAAGAGTCTCTCAACAAGAAAAGAAAGAGTATCTCTCTCTCTCTCTATCTCAATCTGAAAAGAAAGAGTATCTCAACAAGAAAAGGCAGAGTATCTCAATGTCTCTCTCTCTCTATCTCAACAAGAAAAAGAAAGAGTCTCTGAATGAGAAAAGATCTCTATCTAATCTCTCTATCTGTAATGTGAAAAGAAAGAGTCTTCAATCTCTCTCTCTCTATCTCTCAGAAAAGAAAGACTATCTCAACACTCTCTCTATCTCAACTAGAAAACAAAGAGGATCTCAATGTGAAAAGAAAGAGTATCTCAACAAAAAGAAAGAGTATTTCAATGAGAAAAGAAAGAGTATCTCTCTGAAAAGAAAGAATATCTCAATGTGGAAAAGATAGAGTATCTCATTAGAAGAGAAAAGAGTCTGTCAACAAGAAAAGTCTGTCTTCTACAAGAAAAGAAAGAGTATTCCAATGTGAAAAGAAAGAGTATCTCAACAAGAAAAGAAAGAGTATCTCAACAAGAAAAGAAAGAGTATCTCTCCAATGCAAAAAGAAAGAGTATCTCAACACGAAAAGAAAGAGTATCTCTCAACAAGAAAAGAAAGAGTATCTCCAATGTGAAAAGATAAAGTATCTCAATGAGAAAAAAGAGTATCTCAACAAGAAAAAGAAAGAGTATCTCAACAAGAAAAGAAAGAGTATCTCAATGTGAAAAGAAAGATTATCTCAATGTGAAAAGAAAAAGTATCTCAATGAGAAAAGAAAGAGTCCGTCAATGTGAAAAGAAAGAGTATCTCAATGTGAAAAGATAGAGTATCTCTCTGAGAAAAGAAAGGAGTATTCCAATGTGAAAAGAAAGAGTATCTCAAGAAAAGAAAGAGGATTCAACAAGAAAAGAAAGAGTATCTCAACAAGAAAAAGAAAGAGTATCTCAATGTGAAAAAGATAGACTATCTTAACGAAAAGAAAGAGTATCTCTCAATTTGAAGAAAAGAGTATCTCAACAAGAAAAGAAAGAGTATTCCCAACAAGAAAGGAAAGAGTATCTCAATGTGGAAAAGAAAGAGTATTTCAACAAGAAAAGACAGAGTATCTCAACAAGAAAATAAAGAAAAGAAAGATAGACTATCTTAATGACAAAAAGAACAAGTATCTCAAAAGAAAAGAAAACTATTCAACAAGAAAAGAAAGATTATTCAATGTGAAAAGAGAGTATCTCAACAAGAAAAGAATTAAGTCAACAAGAAAAGAAAGATTATCTCAACAAGAAAAGAAAGAGTATCTCAAAAGAAAAGAAAGACTATCTCAATGAGAAAAGAAAGAGTATCTCAATAAGAAAAGAAAGAGTATCTCAATCATTCAACAAGAAAACAAAGAGGATTTCAATGTGAAAAGAAAGAGTATCTCAATGTGAAAAGAAAAGATATCTCAATGAGAAAAGAAGAAAGAGTATCTCAATGTGAAAAGAAAGAATATCTCAATGTGAAAAGAAAGAAAAGATAGAGTATCTCATTGAGAAAAGAAAGAGTACCTCAACAAGAAAAAGAAAGAGATCTCAATGAGAAAGAAAGAGTATTCAAGAAAAAAGAAAGAGTATCTCAATGTGAAAAGAAAGAGTATCTCAACAAGAAAAGAAAGAGTATCTCAATGTGAAAAGAAAGAGTATCTCAACAAGAAAAGAAAGAGTATCTCAATGAGAAAAGAAAGAGCATCTCAATGTGAAAAGAAAGATTATCTCAACAAGAAAAGAAAGATTATCTCGAAAAGAAAGAGTCTTATGTGAAAAGATAGAGTATCTAAATAAGAAAAGAAAGAGTATCTCAATGAGAAAAGATAGGAGTATCTCAATGAGAAAAGAAAGAGTATCTCAATGTGAAAAGAAAAGAGTATTCCCAAGTTGAAAAGAAAGAGAAAAGAAAGACTATCTACAACACGAAAAGATAGTATACTCCAACACAAAAAGATAGAGATCTTTAACTAGGAAACAAAGAACAAAGAAAACAAAGAGGATTTGAACAAAATAAGAAAGAGTATTTCAATGAGAAAAGAAAGAAAGTATCTCAATGAAAAGAAAGAAAAGAAAAAAGAGTATCTCATTGTGAAGAGAAAGAGTATCTCAACAAAAAAAAGAAAGAGAATGAGAAAAGAAAGAGTATCTCAATTCAAGAAAGAAAGAGTATTCCAACAAGAAAAGAAAGAATATCTCAATGTGAAAAGAAAGAGTATCTCAATGTAAAAAGAAAGAGAAAAGAAAGAGTATCTCAACAAGAAAAGAAAGAGTATCTCAATGTGAAAAGATAGAGTATCTCAATGAGAAAAAAGAGAATTACAACAAGAAAAGAAAGAGTATCTCAACAATGTAAGAAAATAAAGAGTATCTCAATGTGAAAAGAAAGAGTATCTCAACGAAAAGAAAGAGAAAAGAAAGAGTATCTCAATGTGAAAAGAAAGAGTAAAAAAAAAAAGAAAGAGTATCTCAACAAGAAAAAAAAAGAGTATCTCAACAAGAAAAGAAAAGATTATCTCAACAAGAAAAGAAAGAGTATCTCAATGAAAAGATAGAACAAGAAAAGAAAGAGTATCTCAGCAAGAAAAGAAAGAGTATCTCAACAAGAAAAAGAAAGAGTCTGTCAATGAGAAAAGAAAGAGTATCTGAACGAGAAAAGAAAGAGTATCTCAATGAGAAAAGAAAGAGTATCTCAACAAAAAAGAAAGAGATCTCAATGAGAAAAGAAAGAGTATCTCAACAAGAAAAGAAAAGGGTATCTACAACAAGAAAAGAAAAGTATTTCAATACGAAAAGAAAGAGTATCTCTATGTGAAAAGAAAGAGTATCTCAATGTGAAAAGAAAAAGTATCTCAATGTAAAAAGAAAGAGTATCTCACAAGAAAAGAAAGAGTGTCTCAATATGAAAAGAAAGAGCATCTCAACAAGAAAGAAACAGTATCTCAATGTGAAAAGAAAGAGTATCTCAATGTGAAAAGAAAGAAAGATCTCAATGAAAGAAAGAGTATCTCAACAAAAAAAGAGAGAGTATCTCAACAAGAAAAAATAAAAAGAGAAAAGAAAGAGTATCTCAATGAGTAAAGAAAGAGTAAAAGAAAAAGTATCTCAACAAGAAAAGAAAGAGTATCTCAACAAAGAAAAGAAAGAGTATCTCAATGTGAAACGAAAGAGTATCTGAATGAGAAAAGAAAGAGTATATCAACAAGAAAAGAAAGAGTATCTCACTGAGAAAAGAAATAGTATCTCAATGTGAAGAAGAAAGAATATCTCAACAAAAAGAAAGAGTATCTCAAGAGAAAAAGAAAGAGTATCTCAACAAGAAAAGAAAGAGTATCTCAACAAGAAAAGAAAGAGTATCAGAACAAGAAAAGAAAGAGTATTTCAATGTGAAAAGAAAGAGAATCTCTATGTGAAAAGAAAGAGTATCTCAACAAGGAAAGAAATAGTATCTCAATGTGAAAAGAAAGAGCATTCAATGTCAATATGAAAAGAAAGAATATCTCCATATGAAAAGAAAGAATATCTCAATATGAAAAGAAAGAATATCTCAATGTATCTCAACAAGAAAAAAGAGTATCTCAACATGAAAAGAAAGAGTATCTCAACAAGAAAATAAAAGAAAGAGTATCTCAATGAGAAAAGAAAGAGTATCTCAATGTGAAAAGGAAGAATATCTCAATGAGAAAAGATAGAATATCTTCAACAAGAAAAGAAAGAGTATCTAAAAAACGTATCTCAATGAGAAAAGGGAGTATCTCAATCAAGTAAAGAAAGAGTCAACAAGAAAAGAAAGAGTATCTCAATGTGAAAAGAAAGAATGTGAAAAGAAAGACTATCTAGAATCAATTGAAAAGAAATATAATCTCAACGAGAAAAGAAAGAGTATCTCAATGAGAAAAGAAAGAGTATCTCAACAAGAAAGAAAAGAGTATCTCAACAAGAAAAGAAAGAGTATCTAAATGAGAAAAGAAAGAGTATCTCAACAAGAAAAGAAAGAGTATCTCAATGTGGAGTATCTTAATGTGGAAAGAAAGAGTATCTCAACAAGAAAAGAAAGAGTATCTCAACAAGAAAAGAAAGAGTATCTCAACAAGAAAGAAAGAGTAATGTGAAAAGAAAGTATCTCAATGTGAAAAGAAAGAGTATCTCAAAGAGAGAAAAGAAAGAGTATCTCAATGAGAAAAAGGAGTATCTCAATGTGAAAAGAAAGAGTATATCAAGAGTAAAGAAAGAGTATTCAACAAGAAAAAAAGAAAAGATAAATCTCCAATGTGAAAAGAAAGAGTATCTCAATGAGAAAAGAAAGAGTCAATCTCAACACGAGAAAAGAAAGAGTATCTCAACAAGAAAAACAAAGTATTTAAACAAGAAAAGAAAGAGTATCTCAATGTGAAAAGAAAGAGTATCTCTCAATGTGAAAAGAAAGAGTCTCTCAAAAAGAAAAGAAAGAGTATTTCAATGTGAAAAGAAAGAGTATCTCAATGAAAAGAAAAGAAAGAGTATCTCAATGACAACAAAGAGAGAAAAGAAAGAGTATCTCAAAAAAGAAAAGAAAGAGTATCTCAATAAGAAAAGAAAAGTATGTGAAAAGAAAAGAAAAGAAAGAGTATCTCAATCAATATCTTCACCAAAAAAAGAGAACGTGAAAGAGTATCTCAATGAGAAAAAGAAAGAGTATCTCACAAGAAAAGAAAAAAGAGTATCTCAACAAGAAAAGAAAGAGTATCTCAACGAAAGAAAAGAAAAGTATCTCAATGTGAAAAGAAAGAGTAAAGAAATCTCAATGAGAAAAAGAAAGAGTATCTCAATGTGAAAAGAAAGAGTATCTCAAAGAAAGAAAGAGTATCTCAATGAGAAAAGAAAGAGTATCTCAACAAGAAAAGAAAAAGAAAGAGTATCTCAACAAGAAAAAGAAAGAGTATCTCAATGAGAAAGAAAGAGTATCTAAACAAGTCAACACAAAAAGAAAAAAAAAGAGTATCTCAATGAGAAAAGAAAGAAAGAGTATCTCAATGTGAAAAGAAAGAGTATCTCAATGTGAAAAGAAAGAGTATCTAAATGTGAAAAGATAGAGTATCTCAATGTGAAAAGAAAGAGTATCTCAATGTGAAAAGAAAGAGTATCTCAACAAGAAAAGAAAGAGTATCTCAATGTGAAAAGAAAGAGTATCTCAACAAGAAAAGAAAGAGTATCTCAACAAGAAAAGAAAGAGTATCTCAATGTGAAAAGAAGAGTATCTCAACAAGAAAAGAAAGAGTATCTCAATGTGAAAAAGAAAGAGTATCTCAATGTGAAAAAGAAAGAGTATCTCAATGAAACAAAAAAGAAAAGAGTATCTCAACAAGAAAAGATAGAGTATCTCAATGAGAAAAGAAAGAGTATCTCAACAAGAAAAGAAAGAGTATCTCAACAAGAACAAAAAGAGTATCTCAACAAGAAAAGAAAAGAAAGAGTATCTCAATGAGAAAAGAAAGAGTAAATCTCAATGAGAAAAGAAGAAAAGAAAGAGTATCTCAATGTGAGAAAAGAAAGAGTATCTCAATGTGAAAAGAAAGAGTATCTCAACAAGTATCTTAAAAGAAAGATAGTATCTCAACAAGAAAAAGAAAGAAGAAAAAAAGAGTATCTCAATGAGAAAAGAAAGAGTATCTCAACAAGAAAGAGAAAGAGTTTCTCAACAATGGAAAAGAAATAGTATCTCAATAAGAAAAGAAAGACTATCTCAACAAGAAAAGAAGAGGATCTCAACAAGAAAAGAAAGAGTATCTCAACAAGAAAAGAAAGAGTATCTCAACGTGTGAAAAGAAAAGAAAGAGTATCTCAACAAGAAAAGAAAGAGTAGTATCTCAATGAGAAAAGAAAGAGTATCTCAATGAAAAGAAAGAGTATCTAAACAACAAAAGAAAGAGTATCTCATTGTGAAAAGAAAGAGTATCTCAATGTGAAAAGAAAGAGTATCTCAATGTGAAAAGAAAGAGTATCTCAACAAGAAAAGAAAGAGTATCTCAATGTGAAAAGAAAGAGTATCTCAATGTGGAAAAGAAAGAGTATCTCAAACAAGTATCTTAAAAGAAAAATAGAGTATCTCAATGAGAAAAGAAAGAGTATCTCAATGAAGAAAAAAAAGAGTATCTCAACAAGAAAAGAAAGAGTATCTCAAATGAGAAAAGAAAGAGTATCTCACTCAAGAAGAAAAGAAAAGAGTATCTCAATGTGAAAAGAAAGAGTATCTCAAATGAGAAAGAAAGAGTATCTCAATGTGTGAACAGAAAAGAAAGAGTATCTTGATGTGAAAAGAAAGAGTATCTCAACAAAAGAAAGAGAAAAGAAATATTATCTCAATGTGAAAAGAAAGAGTATCTCAATGAGAAAAGAAAGAGTATCTCAATGTGAAAAGAAAGAGGATCTCAATGTGAAAAAAGAAAGAGTATCTCAATGTGAGAAAGAAAGAGTATCTCAGCAAGAAAAGAAAGAGTATCTCAATCAACAAGAAAAGAAAGAAAAGAAAGAAAGAGTATCTCAAACAAAAAGAAAAGAAAGAAAGCATCTCAACAAGAAAAGAAAGAGTATCTCAATGAGAAAAGAAAGAGTATCTCAACAAGAAAAGAAAGAGTATCTCAACAATCTCAATTTGAAAAGAAAGAGTATCTCAATGTGAAAAGAAAAAGTATCTCAATGAGAAAAAAGAAAGAGTATCTCAATGTGAAAAGATAATCTCAATGAGAAAAGAAAGAGTATCTCAATGTGAAAAGAAAGAGTATCTCAATGTGAAAAGAAAGAGTATCTCAACAAAAGAAAGAGAAAAGAAAGAGTATTTCAACAAGAAAAAAAGAAAGAGTATCTCAAGAAAAGAAAGAGTATGTCAATGTGAAAGAAAGAGTGAAAAGAAAGAGTATCTCAATGTGAAAAGAAAGAGTATCTCAAGATAGAGAAAAGAAAGAGTATCTCAATGTGAAAAGAAAGAGTATCTCAATGAGAAAAGAAAGAGTATCTCAATGTGAAAAGAAAGAGTATCCCAACAAGAAAAGAAAGATTATCTCAATGTGAAAAGAGAAAAGTATCTCAATGAGAAAAGAAAGAGTCTGTCAAGTGTGAAAAGAAAGAGTATCTCATTGAGAAAAGAAAGAGTATCTCAATGAGAAAAGAAAGAGTATCTCAACAAGAAAAGAAAGAGTATTTCAACAAAGAAAAGAAAGAGTATCTCAACAAGAGAAAAGAAAGAGTATCTCAATGAGAAAAGAAAGAGTATCTCAATGTGAAAAGAAAGAGTATCTCAACGAGAAAAGAAAGAGTATCTCAATAAGAAAAGAAAGAGTATCTCAATGTGAAAAGAAAGAGTATCTCAACAAGAAAAAGAAAGAGTATCTCAATGAGAAAGAAAGAGTATCTGAATGAGAAAAGACAGAGTATCTCAAATGAAAAGAAAGAGTATCTCAATGAAAAGAAAGAGTATCTCAATGAGAAAAAGATAGAGTATCTAAACAAGAAAAAGAAAGAGGATCTCAATGAAAAAGAAAGAGTATCTCAACAAGAAAAGAAAGAGTATCTCAATGAGAAAAGAAAGACTATCTCACATGCAAAGAAAGAGTATTCAATGAGAAAAGATAGAGTATCTCAATAGAAAAGAAAGATGATCTCAATGTGAAAAGAAAGAGTATCTCAATGTGAAAAGAAAAAGTATCTCAAAAAAGAAAGAGTATCTCAATGTGAAAAGAAAGAGTATCTCAATGTGAGTATCTCAAAAGAAAGAGTATCTCAATGAAAAGAAAGAATATCTCAATGTGAAAAAATAGATTATCTCATTGTGAAGAGAAAGAGTATCTCAACAAAAAGAAGAGTATCTCAACAAGAAAAGAAAGAGTATCTCCAATGTGAAAAGAAAGAGTATCTCAACAAGAAAAGAAAGAGTAGTATCTCAACAAGAAAAAGAAAGAGTATCTCAAGGTGAAAAAAAGAGTATCTCAATGCAAAAAGAAAGAGTATCCAATGAGAAAAGAAAGAGTATCAACAAGAAAGAAAGAGTATCTCAACAAGAAAAGAAAGAGTATCTCAATGTGAAAAGAAAGATTATCTCAATGTGAAAAGAAAGAGTATCTCAATGAGAAAAAGAAAGAGTCTGTCAATGTGAAAAGATAATCTCAATGAGAAAAGAAAGAGTATCTCAATGTGAAAAAGAAAGAGTATCTCAAGTTGAGAAAAGATGGAGTATTTCAATGTGAAAAGAAAGAGTAGTCGAAAAAGAAAGAACAAGTCAATGTGAAGAAAGAGTATCTCAATCAACAAGAAAAGAAAGAGTATCTCAATGTGAAAAGAAAGAGAAAAGAAAAAAGAGTATCTCAAGGTGAAAAGAAAGAGCATCTCAATGTGAAAAGAAAGAGTATCTCAACAAGAAAAGAAAGAGTATCTCAACAAGAAAAGAAAGAGTATCTCAATGTGAAAAGAAAGAGTATCTTCAAGAAAGAAGTATATCTCAACAAGAAAAGAAAGAGTATCTCAATCACAACAAAAAAGAAAGAGTCAATGTCAATGAGAAAAGAAAGAGTATCTCAACAACAAAAGAAAAGTATCAACAAGAAAAGAGTATCTCAATGTGAGAAAATGTGAAAAGAGTATCTCAATGTGAAAAGAAAGAGTATCTCAAGTTGAAAGAAAGAAAGAGTATCCCAACAATGTGAAAAGAAAGAGTATTTCAACAAGAAAAACATGTGAAAAGAGTATCTCAACAAGAAAAGAAAGAGTATCTCAATGAGTAAAGAAAGAGTATCTCAATGTGAAAAGAATGAGTATCTCAACAAGAAAAGAAAGAGTATCTCAATATAAAAAAGAAAGAGTATCTCAACAAGAAAAGAAAGAGTATCTCAACAAGAAAAGAAAGAGTATCTCAATGAAAGAAAAAGAAAAAGAGTATCTGAATGAGAAAAAGAAAGAGTATCTCAACAATGAAAAGAAAGAGTATCTCAATGTGAAAAGAAAGAGTATCTCAATGTGATATCTCAAAAGAAAGAGTATCTCAACAAGAAAAGAAAAAGTATCTCAACATGAAAATAAAGAGTATCTCAATGAGACCAAAAGAAAGAATATCTCAATGTGAAAAAGAAAGAGTATCTCAACAAGAATGACTAACAAGAAAAGAAAGACTATCTCAATGAGAAAAGAAAGAGTATCTTCAAGGTGAAAAGATAGAGTATCTCAACAAGAAAAGAAAGAGTATCTCAACAATGTGAAAAGAAAGAGTATCTCAATGTGAAAAGAAAGATTATCGAAATGTGAAAAGAAAAAGTATCTCAATGAGAAAAGAAAGAGTCTGTCAATGTGAAAAGAGAGTATCTCTCAATGGAGAAAAGAAAAAGAGCATTCAATGTAAAAAGAAAGAGTATCTCAAGTTGAAAAGAAAGAGTATCCAAACAAGAAAAGAAAGAGTATCTCAACAAGAAAAGAAAGATTATCTCAATGTGAAAAATGACTATCTTAACGACAAAAAGAAAGAGTATCTCAACAAGAAAAGAAAGAGTATCTCAACAAGAAAAGAAAGAGTATCTCAAACAAGAAAAGTGAAAAGAAAGGAAAGATTATCTCAACAAGAAAAAGAAATAGTATCTCAACAAGAAAAGAAAGAGTATCTCAACAAGAAAAGAAAGAGTATTTCAAAAGAAAAAGAAAGATTCTGTCAAAAGATAGAGAAAAGAAAAAGAGTGTATCTCAGCAAAAAAAGAAAGAGTATCTCAATGAGAAAAGAAAGGAGTATCTCAATGTGAAAAGAAAAGTATCTCAAAGAGTATCTCAATGTGAAAAGAAGAATAGAGTATCCCAACAAGAAAAGAAAGAGTATCTCAACAAGAAAACAAAAGAGTATTCAACGAGAATAGAAAGAGTATCTCAATGAGAAAAGAAACAGTATCTCAATGAGTGTATATCCCAAGAAGATAGAGTATCTCAACGAGAAAAGATAGAGTATCTCAATAGTACCTCCTTAACAAAAAAAGAAAGAGGATCTCAATGTAAAGAAAGAGAAAAGAAAGAGTATCTGGAACAAAATAAGAAAGAGTATTTCAATGAGAAAAGAAAGAGTATCTCAATGTGAAAAGAAAGAATATCTCAATGTGAAAAGATAGAGTATCTCAGTGTGTGGAAAAGAAAGAAAATTCAACAAGAAAAGAAAGAGTATCTAAACAAGAATATCTTCAACAAGAAAAGAAAAAACGAGAAGAAAAAAAGAGTATCTCAATGTGAAAAAAAGAGTATCTCAACAAGAAAAAAAGGGATATCTAAACAAAAGAAAAGAAAGAGTATCACAACAAGAAAAGAAAGAGTATCTCAACAAGAAAAGAAAGAGTATCTCTCAGCAAGAAAAGAAAGTAGATATCTAAAACAAGGAAAGAAAGAGTATATCAATGCGAAAGAAAGAGATCTCAATGTGAAAAGAAAGAGTATCTGAATGTGAAAAGAAAGAGTATCCCAACGTGAAAAGAAAAAATGTGAAAAGAAAAAGTATCTCAATGAGAGAAAGAAAGGGTATCTCAATGTGAAAAAAAAAGAGTATCTCAATGAAAAGAAAGAGGAGAAAAAGGGATATCTCAATGTGAAAAGAAAGAACGAAAGAGACAAAGAGTATCTCAACGCAAGAAAAAAGGAGTATCTCAAGGAAAAGAAAGGGATATCTCAACGAGTATCTCAACAAGACAGCACAAAAAGAGTATCTCAACAAGAAAGGAAAGAGCATTCAATGTGAAAAGAAAAGAGTATCTCAATGAGGGAGAAAAGAAAGAGTATCTTGAACGAGAAAAAGAAAAACGAGAGAAAGAAAGGGTATTTCAACTTAATGTGAAAAGAAAGAAAAAAGGAGTATCTCAAATAAGAAAGAAAAGAAAAGGTATCTCAACGAGAAAAGAAAGGGTATTTCGAGAAAAGAAAAGAGTATCTCAAGAAAAGAAGGAGTATCTCAACGGAGAAAAAAGGATATCTCAACAAAAGAAAGAGTATCTCAACAAGAAAAAAAGAGTATCTCAATGTGAAAAGAAAAGAATCAAAATGTGAAAAGAAAAAGTATCTCAATGTGAAAAGAAAGAGTATCTCAACGGGAGAAAAGGAGTATCTCAACAAGAAAAAAAAGGAGTATATCAACGAGAGAAAAGGAGTATCTCAATGTGAAAAGATAGAGAAAAAGGAGTATCTCAAAGAGAAAAGAAAGGGATATCTCAACAAGAGAAAGAGAAACCCAACCAATGAGAAAAGAAAGAATTTCTAAACTCTCGTCTTCTCTCTCTTCTCTCTCTCTCTCAACACTCTCTCTCAAGAAAAGAAAGAGTATCTCAATGTGAAAGATAGGGAGACCTCTGTCTCTCTCTCTCTCTTCTCTCTGAGAAAAGAAAGAGTATCTCAACAAGAAAAGAAAGAGTATCTCAACAAGAAAAGAAAGAGTATCTCAATCTCTAAAGAAAAAGTATCTCAATGTGAAAAAAAGAATATTTCAATGAGAAAACAAATATATCTCAATGTTAAAAGATAGAGTATCTCAATGGCAAAGAAAAGAGTATCTCAATGAAAAGAAAGAGTCTCAATGTGAAAAGAAAGAGTATCTCTCTGAGAAAAGATGGAGTATCTCAATCTCTCTCTCTCTCTCTCTCTGGGCCAGAAAAGAAAGAACATCTCAACTCAACGTGAAAAGAAAGAGTATCTCAACAAGAAAAGGAAGAATATCTCACAAAAAAAGAAAAAGTATCTCAACTCTCTCTCAATCTCTCTCTCTATCTCAATGAGAAAATAAAGAGACCTCAATGTGAAAAGAAAAAGTATCTCAATGTGAAAAGAAAGAGTATCTCAATTTGAAAAGAAAGAGTATTCAACAAGAAAAAGATAGAGAAAAGAAAGAGTATCTCAATGTGAAAAGAAAGAGTATCTCAATGTGTGAAAAGAAAGAGTATCTAACAATGTGAAAAGAAAGAGTATCTCAACAAGAAAAGAAAGAGTATCTCAACAAGAAACAAAAAGAGTATCTCAACAAGAAAAGAAAGAGTATCTCAATGTGAAAAGAAAGAGTATCTCAATGTGAGAAAAGAAAGAGTATCTCAACAATGTGAAAAGAAAGAGTATCTCAATGTGAAAAGAAAAAGTATCTCAATGTGAAAAGAAAGAGTATCTCATTGTGAAAAGAAAGAGTATCTCAACAAGAAAACAAAAGAATCTCAACGAGAAAGAAAGAGTATCTCAATGAGAAATGAAACAGTATCTCAATGAAAAGAAAGAGTATCCCCAACTGAGAAAAGAAAAGAGTATCTCAAATGTGAAAAAGAAAGAGTATCTCAACAAGAAAAGAAGAAAAAAGAAAAGAAAAAGTATGTCAAAGAAAAGAAAAAGAAAGAAAAGAAATAATATCTCAACACGAAAAGAAAGAGTATCTCAACAAGAAAAGAAAGAGTATTCTCAATGAGAAAGGGAAGAGTATCTGAAAAGATCAACAAGAAAAAGAAAGAGTATCTCAATGTGAAAAGAAAGAGCATCTCAATGAGAAAAGAAAGAAAACAAAGAATATCTCAACAAGAAAAGAAAGAGTATCTCAACACGAAAAGAAAGAGTATCTCAATTTGAAAAGAAAAGATTATCTCAATGTGAAAAGAAAAAGTATCTCAATGAGAAAAGAAAGAGTGAATGTGAAAAAGAAAGACTATCTAAATTTGAAAAGAAATATAATCTGAAAAAAGAAAAGAGAATGGGAAAAGAAAGAGTACCTCAACAAGAAAAGAAAGAGTATCTCAATGAGTCAACAAGAAAAGAAAAAGTATCTCAATGAAAAAGAAAAAAAGAAAAAAAGAATATCTCAATGAGAAAACAAAGAGTATCTCAATGTGAAAGGAAAGAGTATCTCAATGTGAAAAGATAGAGTATCTGAAACAATGGCAAAAGAAAGAGTATCTCAATGTGAAAAGAAAGAGTATCTCAATGTGAAAAGAAAGAGTATCTCAATGAGAAAAGATGGAGTATCTCAATGTGAAAAGAAAGACTATCTCAGTGAGAAAAGAAAGAACATCTCAACAAGAAAAGAAAAAAGAGTATATCAATGTGAAAAGAAAGAGTATCTCAACAAGAAAAAGGAAGAATATCTCAAACAACTGAAAAAAAAGAAAAGTATCTCAACAAGAAAAGAAAGAGTATGTCAATGTGAAAAGAAAGAGTATCTCAATGAGAAAAGAAAGAGTATCTCAATGTGAAAAGAAAGAGTATCTCAATGTGAAAAGAAAGAGTATCTCAAAGTGAAAAGAAAGAGTATCTTAACAAGAAAAGATAGAGTATCTCAATGAGAAAAGATAGAGTATCTCAATGTGAAAAGAAAGAGTATCTCAATGTGAAAAGAAAGAGTATCTTAACAAGAAAAGATAGTGTATCTCAACAAGAAAAGAGAAAGAGTATCTCAACAAGAAAACAAAAAGAGTATCACAACAAGAAAAGAAACAGTATCTCAATGAGTAAAGAAAGAGTATCTCAATATCAAAAGAAAGAGTATCTCAACAAGAAAAGAAAGAGTATCTCATCGAGAAAAGAAAGAGTATCTCAATGAAAAAAATATAGAGTATCTGAACAATGTGAAAAGAGAAAAGAAAGAGTATCTCAATTTGAAAAGAAATAGTATCTCAGTGTGAAAAGAAAGAGTATCTCAACAAGAAAAGAAAGAGTATCTCAACAAGAAAAAAAGTATCTCAACAAGAAAAGAAAGAGTAATCTCAACAAGAATAGAAAGAGTATCTCAATGTGAAAAGAAAGAGTATCTCAACAAGAAAAGAAAGAGTATCTCAACAAGAAAAGAAAGAGTATCAACAAGAAAAGAAAGAGTATCTCAACAAGAAAAGAAAGAGTATCTCAGCAAGAAAAGAAAGAGTATCTAAACAAGGAAAGAAAGAGTATATCAATGCGAAAAGAAAGAGTATCTCAATGTGAAAAGAAAGAGTATCTGAATGTGAAAAGAAAGAGTATCTAAATGAAAAGAAAGAGTATCTCAATGTGAAAAGAAAAAGTATCTCAATGTGAAAAGAAAGAGTATCTCAATGTGAAAAGAAAGAGTATCTCAATGTGAAAAGAAAGAGTGTCTCAATGTAAAAAGAAAGAGTATCTCAACAAGAAAAGAAAGTGTATCTCAATGTGAAAAGAAAGAGCATTTCAATGTGAAAAGAAAGAAAAGAAAGAAAGAGTATCTCAATGTGAAAAGAAAGAGTATCTCAAAGTGAAAAGAAAGAGTATCTTAACAAGAAAAGATAGAGTATCTCAATGAGAAAAGAAAGAGTATCTCAATGAGAAAAGAAGAGTATCTCAACAAGAAAATCAACAAGAAAAAAGAGTATCTCAACAAGAAAAGAAAGAGTATCTCAATGTGAAAAGAAAGAGTATCTCAATGAGTAAAGAAAGAGTATCTCAACAAGAAAAGAAAGAGTGTCTCAATATAAAAAGAAAGAGTATCTGAACGAGAAAAGAAAAAGTATCTCAAGAAGAAAAGAAAGAGTATCTCAATGACAAAAGAAAGAGTATCTGAACAAGAAAAGAAAGAGTTTCTCAATGTGAAAAGAAATAGTATCTTAATGTGAAAAGAAAGACTATCTCAACAAGAAAAGAAGAAGTATCTCCACAAGATAAGAAAGAGTATCTCAATGTGAAAAGAAAGAGTATCTCAGTGTGAAAAGAAAGAGTATCTCAACGAGAAAAGAAAGAGTATCTCAATGTGCAAAGAAAGAGTATCTCAATGAGAAAAGAAAGAGTATCTCAACAACAAAAGAAAGAGTATCTCAACAAGAAAAGATAGAGTATCTCAATGTGAAAAGAAAAAGTATCTCAATGTGAAAAGAAAAAGTATCTCAATGTGAAAAGAAAGAGTATCTCAATGTGAAAAGAAAGAGTGTCTCAATGTAAAAAGAAAGAGTATCTCAACAAGAAAAGAAAGAGTATCTCAATGTGAAAAGAAAGAGTATCTCAACGAGAAAAGAAAGAGTATCTCAATGTGAAAAGAAAGAGTATCTCATTGTGAAAAGAAAGAGTATCTCAACAAGAAAAGAAAAGAGTATCTCAACAAGAAAAGAAAGAGTATCTCAATGAGAAAAGATAGAGTATCTCAATGTGAAAAGAAAGAGTATCTCAATGAGAAAAGAAAGAGTATCTCAATGCAAAAGAAAGAGTATCTCAAAGAAAAGAAAGAGTATCTCAATGAAGAAAAGAAAGAGTATCTCAATGTGAACAGGAAAAGAAAGAGCATCTCAACAAGAAAAGAAAGAGTATCTCAACAAGAAAAGAAAGAGTATCTCAATGTGAAAAGAAAGAGTATCTCAATGAGAAAAGAAAGAGTATCTCAATGAGAAAAGAAAGAATATTTCAATGAGAAAAGAAAGAGTATCTCAAGAAAAGAAAGAGTATCTCAATGTGAAAAGAAAGAGTATCTCAATGTGAAAAGAAAGAGTATCTCAATGAAAAGAGTATCTCAAAAAAAAAGAAAGAGTATCTCAATGTGAAAAGAAAGTATCTCAGTATCTCAACAAGAAAAGAAAGAGTATCTCATATCAAGAAAAGAAAGAGTATCTCAACAAGAAAAGAAAGAGTATCTCAACAATCTGAAAAGAAAGAATATCTCAATGTGAAAAGAAAGAGTATCTCAAAGAAAAGAAAGAGTATCTCAATGTGAAAAGAAAGAGTATCTCAATGTGAAAAGAAAGAGTATCTCAATGTGAAAAGAAAGAGTATCTCAACAAGAAAAGAAAGAGTATCTCAATGAGAAAAGAAAGAGTATCTCAAGAAAGTGAAAAGAAAGAGTATCTCAACAAGAAAAGAAAGAGTATCTCAACAAGAAAAGAAAGAGTATCTCAACAAGAAAAGAAAGAGTATCTCAACAAGAAAAAGAAAAGTATCTCAAAAGAAAAGAAAGAGTATCTCAACAAGAAAAGAAAGAGTATCTCAATGTGAAAAGAAAGAGTATCTCAATGTGAAAAGAAAGAGTATCTCAATGTGAAAAGAAAGAGTATCTCAATGTGAAAAGAAAGAGTATCTCAAGTTGAAAAGAAAGAGTATCCAAACAAGAAAAAGAAAGAGTATCTCAACAAGAAAAGAAAGAGTATCTCAATGTGAAAAGAAAGAGTATCTCAACGAGAAAAGAAAGAGTATCTCAACAAGAAAAGAAAGAGTATCTCAACAAGAAAAGAAAGAGTATCTCAACAAGAAAAAAGAAAGAGTATCTCAACAAGAAAAGAAAGAGTATCTCAATGAGAAAAAGAAAGAGTATCTCAACAAGAAAAGAAAGAGTATCTCAACAATCTGAACAAAAAGAAAGAGTATCTCAACAAGAAAAGAAAGATTATCTTAATGTGAAAAGAAAGAGTATCTCAATGTGAAAAGAAAAGAGTATCTCAATGCAAAAAAGAAAGAGTATCTCAATGAGAAAAGAAAGAGTATCTCAATGTGAAAAGAAAGAGTATCTCAATAAAGAAAAGAAAGAAAGTATCTCAATGTGAGAAAGAAAGATTATCTTAACAGAAAGAGTATCTCAACAAAAAGAAAGAGTATCTCAATGTGAAAAGAAAGAGTATCTCAACAAGAAAAGAAAGAGTATCTCAATGTGAAAAGAGAAAAAAAAGAGTATCTCAACAAGAAAAGAAAGAGTATCTCAATGAGAAAAGAAAGAGTATCTCAATGAGAAAAGAAAGAGTATCTCAATGTGAAAAGAAAGAGTATCTCAATGAGAAAAGAAAGAGTATCTCAAAAGAAAAGAAAGAGTATCTCAACAAGAAAAGAAAGAGTATCTCAACAAGAAAAGAAAGAGTATCTCAATGAGAAAAGAAAGAGTATCTGAACAAGAAAAGAAAAGAAAGAGTATCTGAAAAGAAAGAATGTGAAAAGAAAGAGTATCTCAAACAAGAAAAGAAAGAGTATCTCAAATAGAGTAAAGAAAGAGTATCTCAATGTGAAAAGAAAGAGTATCTCAATGTGAAAAGAAAGAGTATCTCAACAAGAAAAGAAAGAGTATCTCAATCAGTAAAGAAAGAGTGTGTTAATGTGAAAAAAAGAAAGAGTATCTCAATGAGAAAAGAAAGAGTATCTGAATGTGAAGAAAGAGTATCTCAACAAGAAAAGAAAGAGTATATCAACAAGAAAAGAAAGAGTATCTCAATGTGAAAAGAAAGAGTATCTCAACAAGAAAAGAAAGAGTATCTCAACAAGAAAAGAAAGAGTATCTCAATGTGAAAAGAAAGAGTATCTCAACAAGAAAAGAAAGAGTATCTCAACAAGAAAAGAAAGAGTATCTCAACAATAAAAGAAAAGAAAGAGTATCTCAATGTGAAAAGAAAGAGTATCTCAATGAGAAAAGAAAGAGTATGTCAATGTGAAAAGAAAGAGTATCTCAATGTGAAAAGAAAGAGTATCTCAATGTGAAAAGAAAAGAGTATCTCAATGTGAAAAGAAAGAGTATCTCAATGAGAAAAGAAAGAGTCTGTCAATGTGAAAAGAAAGAGTATCTCAATGTGAAAAGATAGAGTATCTCAATGAGAAAAGAAAGAGTATCTCAATGTGAAAAGAAAGAGTATCTCAACAACAAAAGAAAGAGTATCTCAAAAAAAAAGTTAGAGTATCTCAATGTGAAAAGAAAGAGTATCTCAATGTATTCCCAACAAAAAAGAAAGAGTATCTCAACAAGAAAAGAAAGAGTATCTCAATGTGAAAAGAAAGAGTATCTCAACAAGAAAAGAAAGAGTATCTCAATGAGTAAAGAAAGAGTATCTCAATGTGAAATGAGAAAGAGTATCTCAATGTAAGAAAAGAAAGAGTATCTCAATGTGAAAAGATAGAGTATCTCAATGAGAAAAGAGAATCTCAATGTAAAAAAGAGTATCTCAATGTGAAAAGAAAGAGTATCTCAATGTGAAAAGAAAGAGTATCTCAATGCGAAAAGAAAGAGTATCTCAATGAAAAGAAAGAAAAGAAAAGAAAGAGTATCTCAATGAAAAAAGAAAGAGTATATCTCAACAAGAAAAGAAAGAGTATCTCAACAAAAAAAGAAAGAGTATTTCAACAAGAAAACAAAAAGAGTATCACAACAAGAAAAGAAAGAGTATCTCAACAAGAAAAGAAAGAGTATCTCAATGAGAAAAGATAGAGTATCTCAACAAGAAAAGAAAGAGTATCTCAATGAGAAAACAAAGAGTATCTCAACGAGAAAAGAAAGAGTATCTCAACGTGAAAAGAAAGAGTATCTCAATGTGAAAAGAAAGAGTATCTCAACAAAAAAGAAAGAGTATCTCAACAAGAAAAAAAAAGTATCTGAACAAGAAAGAAAGAGTATCTCAACAAGAACAAAAAAGTATCTGAACAAGAAAAGAAAGAGTATCTCAATGAGAAAAGAAAGAGTATCTCAATGTGAAAAGATAGAGTATCTCAACAAAAAAACAAAGAGGATCTCAATATGAAAAGAAAGAGTATCTCAATGTGAAAAGAAAGTGTATCTCAATGAGAAAAGAAAGAGTATCTCAATGAGAGAAGAAAAAGTATCTCAATGAGAAAAGAAAGAGTATCTCAATGTGAAAAGAAATAGTATCTCAATAAGAAAAGAAAGAGTATCTCAACAAGAAAAGAAAGAGTATCTCAAGGTGAAAGAAAAAAGTATCTGAACAAGAAAAGAAAGAGTATCTCAACAAGAAAAGAAAGAGTATCTCAACAAGAAAAGAAAGAGTATCTCAATGTGAAAAGAAAGAGGATCTCAATGTGAAAAGAAAAGTATCTCAATGAGAAAAGAAAGAGTCTGTCAATGTGAAAAGATAATCTCAATGAGAAAAGAAAGAGTATCTCAACAAGAAAAGAAAGAAAGAGTATCTCAACAAGAAAAAAAGGAGTAGAAAAAGAAAGAGTATCTCAATGTGTATCTCAATGAAAAGAAAGAGTATCTCAATGTGAAAAGATAGAGTATCTCAATGTGAAAAGAAAGAGTATCTCAATGAGAAAAGAAATCTCAACAAGAAAAGAAAGAGACCTCAACAAGAAAAGAAAGTATCCAAGTATCTCAATGAGAAAAGAAAAAATAGAGTATCTCAAGAAAGTGAAAAGAAAGAGTATCTCCCAACAAGAAAAGAAAGAGTATCTCAACAAGAAAAGAAAGAGTATCTCAACAAGAAAAAGAAATAGGATCTCAACAAGAAAAGAAAGAGTATCTCAATGTGAAAAGAAAGAGTATCTCAATAAGAAAAGAAAGAGTATCTCAATGAGAAAAGAAAGAGTGAAAGAAAGAGTATCTCAATGTGAAAAGAAAGAGTATCTCAATGTGGAAAGAAAGAGACAAGAAAAGAAAGAGTATCTCAACAAGAAAAGAAAGAGTATCTCAACAAGAAAAGAAAGAGTATTCAACACGAAAAGATAGACTATTCCAAAAAGAAAACAAAGAGTATCTCAATGTGAAAAGAAAGACTATCTTAACGACAAAAAGAAAGAGTATCTCAATTCAAAGAAAAGAAAGAGTATCTCAATGTGAAAAGAAAGAAAGGAAAGATTATCTCAACAAGAAAAAGAAAGAGTATCTCAAGAAAAGAAACAAGAAAAGAAAGAGTATCTCAACAAGAAAAAGAAAGAGTATCTCAACAAGAAAAGAAAGAGTATCTGTGAAAAAGAAAGAACAACAAAAAAGAAAGAGTATCTCAATGTGAAAAGAAAGAGTATCTCAATGAAAAGAAAAGAAAGAGTATCTCAATGTGAAAAGAAAGAGTATCTCAATGTGAAAAGAAAGAGTATCTCAACAAGAAAAGAAAGAGTATCTCAATTAGAAAAGAAAGAATATCTCAACAATCTCAAAAGATAGAGTATCTCAATGAGAAAAGAAAGTCAATGTGAAAAGAAAGATTATCTCAATGAGAAAAGAAAAGTATCTCAATGAGAAAAGATAGAAAAAAAGAGTATCTCAATGAGAAAAGATAGAGTATCTCATTGAAAAGAGAAAAGAAAGAGTATCTCAATGTGAAAAGAAAGAGTATCTCAATGTTGAAAAGAAAGAGTATCTCAATGAGAAAAGAAAGAGTATCTCAAGAAAGAGTATCTGAATGTGAAAAGAAAGAGTCTCACAACAAAAGAAAAGAAAGAGTATCTCAACAAGAAGAAAAGAAAGAGTATCTCAATGTGAAAAGAAAGAGTATCTCAACAAGAAAAAGAAAGAGTATCTCAATAAAAAAGAAAGAGTATCTCAACAAGAAAAGGAAGAATATCTCAAAAAGAAAAAAGAAGAGTATCTCAATGAGAAAAGAAAGAGTATCTCAATGAGAAAAGAAAGAGTATCTCAATGTGAAAAGAAAGAGTATCTCAATGTGAAAAGAAAGAGTATCTCAACAAGAAAAGAAAGAGTATCTCAACAAGAAAAGAAAAGTATCTGAATCTCAATGAGAAAACAAAAGACAATGTGAAAAGAAAGATTATCTCAATGTGAAAAAAAAGATTGAAAAGAAAGAGTATCTCAATGAGAAAAGAGAGAGTATCTCAACAAGAAAAGATAGAGTATCTCAACAAGAAAAGAAAGAGTATCTCAATGTGAAAAGAAAGAGTATCTCAATGCAAGAAAAGAAAGAGTATCTCACAAGAAAAGAAAGAGTACAATGTGAAAAGAAAAGAAAGAGTATCTCAATGAGAAAAGAAAGAGTATCTCAATGTGAAAAGATGAGAGTATCTCAATGTTGAAAAAAAAGAGTATCTCAATGTGAAAAGAAAGAGTATCTCAACAAGAAAAGAAAGAGTATCTCTACAAGAAAAGAAAGAGTATCTCAATGAGAAAAGAAAGAGTATCTCAATGAAATATATATCAATGTGAAAAGAAAGACAAAAAAAAGAAAGAATCAACAAGAAAACAAAAAGAGTATCACAACAAGAAAAGAAAGAGTATCTCAACAAGAAAAGAAAGAGTATCTCAATGTGAAAAGAAAGAGTATCTCAACAAAAAATGAAAAGAAAGAGTATCTCAACAAGAAAAGAAAGAGTATCTCAGTATCTGAACAAGAAAAGAAAGAGTATCTCAATGTGAAAAGAAAGACATCTCTTGAAAAGAAAGAGTATCTCAAATGAGAAAAGAAAGAGTATCTCAATGTGAAAAGAAAGAGTATCTTAATGACAGAAAAGAAAGAGTATCTCAATGTGAAAAGAAAGAGTATCTTAACAAGAAAAGAAAGAGTATCTCAACAAGAAAAGAAAGAGTATCTCAACAAGAAAAGAAAGAGTATCTCAACAAGAAAAGAAAGAGTATCTCAATGTGAAAAGAAAGAGTATCTCAACAAGAAAAGAAAGAGTATCTCAAACAAGAAAAGAAAGAGTATCTCAACAAGAAAAGAAAGAGTATCTCAATAAAGAAAGAGTAGAAAAGAAAGACTATCTCAAGAAAAGAAATAACCCCAAGAAAAGAAAGAGTATCTCAAAAAGAAAAGAAAGAGTATCTCAACAAGAAGAGAAAGAGTATCATTCAACAAGAAAAGAAAAGAAAAGAAAGAGTATCTCAACAAGAAAAGAAAGAGTATCTCAACAAGAAAAAAGAAAGAGTATCTCAACAAGAAAAGAAAGAGTATCTCAACAAGAAAAAGAAAGAGTATCTCAAGAAAAGAAATGTATCTCAACAAGAAAGGGAAAGAAAAGAAAGAGTATCTTAACAAGAAAAGATAGAGTATCTCAACAAGAAAAAAAGATTATCTTCAATGGGAAAAGAAAGAGTATCTCAATGAGAAAAGAAAGAGTATCTCAATGTGAAAAGAAAGAGTATCTCAATGTGAAAAGAATGAGTATCTCAACAAGAAAAGATAGAGTATCTCAATGAGAAAAAAGTAAGCAACAAAAAAGAGTATCTCAACAAGAAAAGAAAGAGTATCTCAACAAGAAAAAAAAAGAGTATCTCAACAAGAAAAGAAAGAGTATCTCAATGTGAAAAGAAAAACAGTATCTCAATGAGTCAACAAGAAAAGAAAGAGTATCAACCAATGAAAAGATAGAGTATCTCAACAAGAAAAGAAAGAGTATCTCAATGTGAAAAGAAAAGAGTATCTCAACAAAAAAAGAAAGAGTATCTCAACAAGAAAAGAAAGAGTATCTCAACAAGAAAAGAAAGAGTATCTCAACAAGAAAAGAAAGAGTATCTCAATGTGAAAAGAAAGAGTATCTCAAATGAAAAGAAGTATCAACAAGAAAAGAAAGAGTATCTCAATAAGAAAAGAAAGAGTATCTCAACAAGAAAAGAAAGAGTATCTCAATGTGAAAAGAAAGAGTATCTCAACGAGAAAAAGAAAGAGTATCTCAAAATGTGAAAAATGTCAACAAGAAAAAGAAAGAGTATCTCAATGTGAAAAGAAAGAGTATCTCAATGTGAAAAGAAAGAGTATCTCAATGTGAAAAGAAAGAGTATCTCAATGAGAAAAGATAGAGTATCTCAACAAGAAAAGAAAGAGTATCTCAATGTGAAAAGAAAGAGTATCTCAATGTGAAAAGAAAGAGTATCTCAATCAAGAAAAGAAAGAGTATCTCAACAAGAAAAGAAAGAGTATCTCAATGTGAAAAGAAAGAGTATCTCAATGAAAAAAGAAAGAGTATCTCAATGAGAAAAGAAAGAGTATCCTCAATGTGAAAAGAAAGAGTATCTCAACAAGAAAAGAAAGAGTATCTCAATGAGAAAAGAAAGAGTATCTCAATGTGAAAAGAAAGAGTATCTCAATGTGAAAAGAAAGAGTATCTCAATGTGAAAAGAAAGAGTATCTCAACAAGAAAAGAAAAAAAAGAGTATCTCAATGTGAAAAGATAGAGTATCTCAACAAGAAAAGAAAGAGTATCTCAACAAGAAAAGAAAGAGTATCTCAACAAGAAAAGAAAGAGTATCTCAATGTGAAAAGAAATAGTATCTCAACAAGAAAAAAAGAGTATCTCAACAAGAAAAAGAAAGAGTATCTCAACGCAAGAAAAGAAAGAGTATCTCAATGTGAAAAGAAAGAGTATCTCAATCTCGAAGAAAAGAAAGAGTATCTCAACAAGAAAAGAAAAAGTATCTCAATGAGAAAAGAAAGAGTATCTCAATGAGAAAAGAAAGAGTATCTCAATGTGAAAAGAAAGAGTATCTCAATGTGAAAAGAAAGAGTATCTCAAGGAGAAAAGAAAGAGTATCTCAACAAGAAAAGAAAAAGTATCTCAACAAGAAAAGATAGAGTATCTCAATGAGAAAAGAAAGAGTATCTCAATGTGAATAGCAAGAGAGTATCTCAATGTGAAAAGATAGAGTATCTCAATCAGTAAAGAAAGAGTATGTCAATGTGAAAAGAAAGAGTATCTCAATGTGAAAAGAAAGAGTATCTCAAAGAGAAAAGACTGAATGTGAAAAGAAAGAGTATCTCAACAACAAAAGAAAAAGTATCTCAACAAGAAAAGATAGAGTATCTCAATGAGAAAAGAAAGAGTATGTCAATGTGAAAAGAAAGAGTATCTCAATGTGAAAAGAAAGAGTATCTCAACAAGAAAACAAAAGAGTATCTCAATGAGTAAAGAAAGAGTATCTCAATGTGAAAAGAAAGAGTATCTCAA
Source organism: Doris montereyensis (assembly GCA_037039925.1). NCBI lineage: Eukaryota > Metazoa > Mollusca > Gastropoda > Nudibranchia > Dorididae > Doris > Doris montereyensis. The sequence continues at coordinate 44,467 of JAXRKP010001794.1, forward strand.
TGAGAAAACAAAGAGTATCTCAATGTGAAAAGATAGAGTATCTCAATGAGAAAAGAAAGAGTATCTCAATGTGAAAAGAAAGAGTATCTCAATGTGAAAAGAAAGAGTATCTCAATGAGAAAAGAAAGAGTATCTCAACAAGAAAAGAAAGAGTATCTCAATGTGAAAAGAAAGAGTATCTCAACAAGAAAAGAAAGAGTATCTCAACAGGAAAAGAAAGAGTATGTCAATGTGAAAAGAAAAAGTATCTCAATGAGAAAAGAAAGAGTATCTCAATGTGAAAAGAAAGAGTATCTCAATGTGAAAAGAAAGAGTATCTCAATATGAAAAGAAAGAGTATCTCAATGAGAAAAAAGAGTATCTCAACAAGAAAAGAAAGAGTATCTCAACAAGAAAACAAAGAGAGTATCACAACAAGAAAAGAAAGAGTATCTCAATGAGTAAAGAAAGAGTATCTCAATGTGAAAAGATAGAGTATCTCAACGAGAAAAGAAAGAGTATCTCAATGTGAAAAGAAAGAGTATCTCAACAAGAAAAGAAAGAGTATCTCAACAAGAAAAGAAAGAGTATCTCAATGAGAAAAGAAAGAGTATCTGAACGAAAAAGAAAGAGTATCTCAACAAGAAAAGAAATAGTATCTCAATGTGAAAAGAAAAAGTATCTCAACAAGAAAAGAAAGAGTATCTCAACAAGACAGAAAAAAAAGTATCTGAACAAGAAAAGAAAAGAGTATCTCAACAAGAAAAGAAAGAGTATCTCAATGTGAAAAGAAAGAGTATCTCAACAAGAAAAGAAAGAGTATCTCAATGTGAAAAGAAAGATATCTCAATGTGAAAAGAAAGAGAATCTCAATGTGAAAAGATAGAGTATCTCAACAAGAAAAGAAAGAGTATCTCAATGTGAAAAAGAAAGAATATCTCAATGCGAAAAGATAGAGTATCTCAATGAGAAAAGAAAGCGTATCTGAACGAGAAAAGAAAGAGTATCTCAATGTGAAAAGAAAGAGTATCTCAACAAGAAAGGAAAGAGTATCTCAACAAGAAAAGATAGAGTATCTCAACAAGAAAAGATAGAGTATCACAACAAGAAAAGATAGAGTATCACAACAAGAAAAAGATAGAGTATCACAACAAGAAAAGATAGAGTATCTCAACAAGAAAAGAAAGAGTATCTCAACAAGAAAAGATAGAGTATCACAACAAGAAAAGAAAGAGTATCTCAACAAGAAAAGATAGAGTATCTCAACAAGAAAAAGAAAGAGTATCTCAACAAGAAAAGAAAGAGTATCTCAACAAGAAAAGATAGAGTATCTCAACAAGAAAAGACAGAGTATCTCAACAAGAAAAGAAAGAGTATCTCAACAAGAAAAGAAAGAGTATCTCAATGAGTAAAGAAAGAGTATCTCAATGTGAAAAAGATAGAGTATCTCAACGAGAAATGAAAGAGTATCTCAATATAAAAAGAAAGAGTATCTCAACAAGAAAAGAAAGAGTATTTCAACAAGAAAAGAAAGAGTATTTCAACAAAAAAAGAAAAAGTATCTCAACAAGAAAAAGAAAGAGTATCTCAAGAAGAAAAGAAAGAGTATCTCAATATGAAAAGAAATAATATCTCAACAAGAAAAGAAAGAGTATCTCAATGAGAAAAGAAAGAGTATCTGAACAAGAAAGAAAGAGTATCTCAACAAGAAAAGAAAGAGTATCTCAACAAGAAAATAAAAAGTATCTCAATGTGAAAGGAAAGCGTATCTCAATGTGAAAGGAAAGAGTATCTCAATGTGAAAAGAAAGAGTATCTCAATGTGAAAAGAAACAGTATCTCAACGAGAAAAGAAAGAGTATCTCAACAACAAAAGAAAAAGTATCTCAACAAGAAAAGATAGAGTATCTCAATGAGAAAAGAAAGAGTATCTCAATGCGAAAAGATAGAGTATCTGAATGTGAAAAGAAAGAGTATCTCAACGAGAAAACAAAGAGTATCTTGAATGTGAAAAGAAAGAGTATCTCAACAGAAAAGAAAGAGTATCTCAATGAGTAAAGATAGAGTATCTCAATGTGAAAAGAAAGAGTATCTCAATGAGAAAACAAAGAGTATCTCAATGTGAAAAGATAGAGTATCTCAATGGGAAAAGAAAGAGTATCTCAATGTGAATAGAAAGAGTATCTCATTGTGAAAAGAAAGAGTATCTCAACAAGAAAAGAAAGAGTATCTCAATGTGAAAAGAAAAAGTATCTCAATGTGAAAAGATAGAGTATCTCAATGAGCAAAAAAAGAGTATCTCAATGTGAAAAGAAAGAGTATGTCAATGTGAAAAGAAAGAGTATCTCAATGTGAAAAGAAAGAGTATCTCAAGAAGAAAAGAAAGAGTATCTCAATGTGAAAAGAAAGAGTATCTCAATGTGAAAAGAAAGAGTATCTCAATGAAAAAGAAAGAGTATCTCAATGTGAACAGAAAGAGTATGTCAATGAGAAAAGAAAGAGTATCTCAACAACAAAAGAAAGAGTATCTCAACAAGAAAAGATAGAGTATCTCAATGTGAAAAGAAAGAGGATCTCAATGTGAAAAGAAAGAGTATCTCAATGTGAAAAGGAAGAGTATCTCAATGTGAAAAGAAAGAGTGTCTCAATGTGAAAAGAAAGAGTATCTCAACACGAAAAGAAAGTGTATCTCAATGTGAAAAGAAAGAGTGTCTCAATGTGAAAAGAAAGAGTATCTCAACACGAAAAGAAAGTGTATCTCAATGTGAAAAGAAAGAGCATTTCAATATGAAAAGAAAGACTATCTCAACAAAAAGAAAGAGTATCTCAATGTGGAAAGAAAGAGTATCTCAATGAGAAAAGAAAGAGTATCTCAACAAGAAAAGAAAGAGCATCTCAACAAGAAAACAAAAGAGTATCTCAACAAGAAACGAAAGAGTATCTCAATGAGTAAAGAAAGAGTATCTCAATTTGAAAAGATAGAGTATCTCAATGTGAAAAGAAAGAGTATCTTAACAAGAAAAGTTAGAGTATCTCAATGAGAAAAGAAAGAGTATCTCAACAAAAAAGAAAGAGTATCTCAACAAGCAAAGAAAGAGTATCTCAACAAGAAAAGATAGAGTATCTCAACAAGAAAAGAAAGAGTATCTCAACAAGAAAAGAAAGAGTATCTCAACAAGAAAATAAAAAAGAGTATCTCAACAAGAAAAGAAAGAGTATCTCAATGAGTAAAGAAAGAGTATCTCAAAGTGAAAAGATAGAGTATCTCAACGAGAAAAGAAAGAGTAATCACTATCAAAAAGAAAGAGTATCTCAACAAGAAAAGAAAGAGTATCTCAACAAGAAAAGAAAGAGTATCTCAATGAGAAAAGAAAGAGTATCTGAACAAGAAAAGAAAAAGTATCTCAACAAGAAAAGAAACAGTATCTCAATGACAAAAAGAAAGAGTATATTAACGAGAAAAGAAAGAGTATGTCAATGTGAAAAGAAATAGTATCTTAATGTGAAAAGAAAGACTATCTCAACAAGAAAAGAAAGAGTATCTCAAGAAGAAAAGAAAGAGTATCTCAATGTGAAAAGAAATAATATCTCAACAAGTAAAGAAATAGTATCTCAACAAGAAAAGAAAGAGTATCTCAATGAGAAAAGAAAGAATATCTGAACATGAAAAGAAAGAGTATATCAATAAGAAAAGAAAGAGTATCTCAACAAGAACAGAAAAAATATCTCAATGTGAAAAGAAATAGTATCTCAATGTGAAAGGAAAGAGTATCTCAACAAAAAAGAAAGAGTATCTCAATGTGAAAATAAAGAGTATCTCAATGAATAGAAAGAGTATCTCAATGTGAAAAGATAGAGTATCTCAATGTGAAAGAAAGAGTATCTCAACGTGAAAAGAAAGAGTATCTGAATGTGAAAAGAAAGAGTATCTCAAAAGAGAAAAGAAAGAGTATCTCAACAGGGAAAAGAAAAGTATCTCAACAAGAAAAGATAGAGTATCTCAATGAGAAAAGAAAGAGTATGTCAATGTGAAAGAAAGAGTATCTCAATGTGAAAAGAAAGAGTATCTGATCAAGAAAAGAAAGAGTATCTCAATGAGTAAAGAAAAAGTATCTCAATGTGAAAAGAAAGAGTATCTCAATGAGAAAACAAAGAGTATCTCAATGTGAAAAGATAGAGTATCTCAATGGGAAAAGAAAGAGTATCTCAATGTGAAAAGAAAGAGTATCTCAATGTGAAAAGAAAGAGTATCTCAATGCGAAAAGATAGAGTATCTCAATGTGAAAAGAAAGAGTATCTCAATGAGAAAACAAAGAGTATCTCAACAAGAAAAGAAAGAGTATCTCAATGTGCAAAGAAAGAGTATCTCAACAAGAAAAGAAAGAGTATCTCAACAGGAAACGAAAGAGTATGTCAATGTGAAAAGAAAAAGTATCTCAATGAGAAAAGAAAGAGTATCTCAATGTGAAAAGAAAGAGTATCTCAATGTGAAAAGAAAGAGTATCTCAATCAGAAAAAGAGAGTATCTCAACAAGAAAAGAAAGAGTATCTCAACAAGAAAACAAAGAGAGTATCACAACAAGAAAAGAAAGAGTATCTCAATGAGTAAAGAAAGAGTATCTCAATGTGAAAAGAAAGAGTATCTCAACAAGAAAGGAAAGAGTATCTAACAAGAACAGAAAGAGTATCTCAACAAGAAAGAAAGAGTATCTCAATGTGAAAAGAAAGAGTATCTCAACAAGAAAGAAATAGTATCTTAACAAGAAACGAAGAGTATCTCAACAAGAAAAGAAAGAGTATCTCAATGTGAAAAGAAAGAGTATCTCAAAAAGAAAAGAAAGAGTATCTCAATGTGAAAAGAAAGAGTATCTCAAAGGAAAAAGAAAGAGTATCTCAATGTGAAAAGAAAGAGTATCTCAATGTGAAAAGAAAGAGTATCTCAAAGGAAAAGAAAAGAGTATCTCAATGAGAAAAGAAAGAGTATCTCAATGAGAAAAAGAAAGTATCTCAACAAGAAAAGAAAGAGTATATTTACAAGAAAAAAAAAAGGGTATCTCAACAAGAAAAGAAAGAGTACCTCAATGAATAAAGAAAGAGTATCTCAATGGGAAAAGATAGAGTATCTCAATGAATAAAACAAAAGAGTATCTCAAGGAATAAAGAAAGAGTATCTCAATGAATAAAGAAAGAGTATCTCAATGAATAAAGTAAGAGTGTCTCAATGAATAAAGAAAGAGTATCTGAATGAATAAGGAAAGAGTATCTCAATGAATAAAGAAAGAGTATCTCAATGAGTAGAGTATCTCAATGTGAAAAGATAGAGTATCTCAGCGAGAAAAGAAAGAGTATCTCAACAAGAAAAGAAAGAGTATCTCAATTAGAAAAGAAAGAGTATCTGAACGAGAAAAGACAGAGTATCTCAATGGGAAAAGAACTAGTACCTCAATGTGAAAAGAAAGAGTATCTCAACAAAGAAAGAAAGAGTATCTCAATAAGAAAAAAAAAGTATCACAACAAGAAAAAGAAAGAGTATCTCAACAAGAAAAGAAAGAGTATCTCAATATGAAAAGAAATAATATCTCAACAAGAAAAGAAAGAGTATCTCAATGAGAAAAGAAAGAGTATCTCAACGAGAAAAGAAAGAGTATCTCAATGTGAAAAGAAAGAGTATCTCAATGTGAAAAGAAAGAGGATCTCAATGTGAAAAGAAAGAGTATCTAAATGTGAAAAAGAAAGAGTATCTCAATGTGAAAAGATAGATTATCTCAATGAGAAAAGATAGAGTATCTCAATGTGAAAAGAAAGAGCATCTCAATGTGAAAAGATAGAGTATCTCAATGTGAAAAGATAGAGTATCTCAATGTGAAAAGATAGAGCATCTCAATGTGAAAAGAAAAAGAGTATCTCAATGTGAAAAGATAGAGCATCTCAATGTGAAAAGATAAGTATCTCAATGTGAAAAGATAGAGCATCTCAATGTGAAAAGAAAGAGTAACTCAATGTGAAAAGATAGAGTATCTCAATGTGAAAAGATAGAGCATCTCAATGTGAAAAGAAAGAGCATCTCAATGTGAAAAGATAGAGTATCTCAACAAGAAAAGATAGAGTATCTCAACAAGAAAAGATAGAGTATCTCAAGAAGAAAGAAAAGTATCTCAATGTGAAAAGAAATAATATCTCAACAAGAAAAGAAATAGTATCTCAACAAGAAAAGAAAGAGTATCTCAATGAGAAAAGAAAGAGTATCTGAACATGAAAAGAAAAAGTATCTCAATAAGAAAAGAAAGAGTATCTCAACAAGAATAGAAAAAATATCTCAATGTGAAAAGAAAGCGCATCTCAATGTGAAAGGAAAGAGTATCTCAATGTGAAAAGAAAGAGTATCTCAATGTGAAAATAAAGAGTATCTCAAGGAGAAAAGAAAGAGTATCTCAACAACAAAAGAAAAAGTATCTCAACAAGAAAAGATAGAGTATCTCAATGAGAAAAAAGAAAGAGTATGTCAATGTGAATAGCAAGAGTATCTCAATGTGAAAAGATAGAGTATCTCAATCGGTAAAGGAAGAGTATGTCAACGTGAAAACAAAGAGTATCTGAATGTGAAAAAGAAAGAGTATCTCAAAGAGAAAAGACAGAGTATCTCAACAACAAAAGAAAAAAGTATCTCAACAAGAAAAGTTAGAGTATCTCAATGAGAAAAGAAAGAGTATGTCAATGTGAAAAGAAAGAGTATCTCAATGTGAAAAGAAAGAGTATCTGAACCAGAAAACAAAAGTATCTCAATGAGTAAAGAAAGAATATCTCAATGTGAAAAGAAAGAGTATCTCAATGAGAAAACAAAGAGTATCTCAATGTGAAAAAGATAGAGTATCTCAATGGGAAAAGAAAGTGTATCTCAATGTGAAAAGAAAGAGTATCTCAATGTGAAAAGAAAGAGTATCTCAATGAGAAAAGAAAGAGTATCTCAACAAGAAAGAAAGAGTATCTCAATGTGAAAAGAAAAAGTATCTCAACAAGAAAAGAAAGAGTATCTCAACAGGAAACGAAAGAGTATGTCAATGTGAAAAGAAAAAGTATCTCAATGAGAAAAAGAAAGAGTATCTCAATGTGGAAAAGAAAGAGTATCTCAATGTGAAAAGAAAGAGTATCTCAATATGAAAAGAAAGAGTATCTCAATGAGAAAAGAGAGTATCTCAACAAGAAAAGAAAGAGTATCTCAACAAGAAAACAAAGAGAGTATCACAACAAGAAAAAGAAAGAGTATCTCAATGAGTAAAGAAAGAGTATCTCAATGTGAAAAGATAGAGTATCTCAACGAGAAAGAAAGAGTATCTCAATGTGAAAAGAAAGAGTATCTCAACAAGAAAAGAAAGAGTATCTCAACAAGAAAAGAAAGAGTATCTCAATGAGAAAAGAAAGAGTATCTGAACGAGAAAAGAAAGAGTATCTCAATGTGAAAAGAAATAGTATCTCAATGTGAAAAGAAAAACTATCTCAACAAGAAAAGAAAGAGTATCTCAACAAGAAAGAAAAAAGTATCTGAACAAGAAAAGAAAGGGTATCTCAACAAGAATAGAAAGAGTATCTCAATGTGAAAAGAAAGAGTATCTCAACAAGAATAGAAAGAGTATCTCAATGTGGAAAAGAAAGATCATCTCAATGTGAAAAGAAAGAGAATCTCAATGTGAAAAGATAGAGTATCTCAATGTGAAAGAAAGAGTATCTCAATGTGAAAAGAAAGAATATCTCAATGTGAAAAGATAGAGTATCTGAATGAGAAAAGAAAGAGTATCTCAACGAGAAAAGAAAGAGTATCTCAATGTGAAAAGAAAGAGTATCTCAACAAGAAAGGAAAGAGTATCTCAACAAGAAAAGATAGAGTATCTCAACAAGAAAAGATAGAGTATCACAACAAGAAAAGATAGAGTATCACAACAAGAAAAGATAGAGTATCACAACAAGAAAAGATAGAGTATCTCAACAAGAAAAGAAAGAGTATCTCAGCAAGAAAAGATAGGAGTATCTCAACAAGAAAAAGAAAGAGTATCTCAACAAGAAAAGATAGAGTATCTCAACAAGAAAAAGAAAGAGTATCTCAACAAGAAAAGAAAGAGTATCTCAACAAGAAAAGATAGAGTATCTCAACAAGAAAAGACAGAGTATCTCAACAAGAAAAGAAAGAGTATCTCAACAAGAAAAGAAAGAGTATCTCAATGAGTAAAGAAAGAGTATCTCAATGTGAAAAGATAGAGTATCTCAACGAGAAATGAAAGAGTATCTCAATATAAAAAGAAAGAGTATCTCAACAAGAAAAAAAAGAGTATTTCAACAAGAAAAGAAAGAGTATTTCAACAAAAAAAGAAAAAGTATCTCAACAAGAAAAGAAAGAGTATCTCAAGAAGAAAAGAAAGAGTATCTCAATATGAAAAGAAATAATATCTCAACAAGAAAAGAAAAGTATCTCAATGAGAAAAGAAAGAGTATCTGAACAAGAAAGGAAAGAGTATCTCAACAAGAAAAGAAAGAGTATCTCAACAAGAAAATAAAAAGGGTATCTCAATGTGAAAGGAAAGCGTATCTCAATGTGAAAGGAAAAGAGTATCTCAATGTGAAAAGAAAGAGTATCTCAATGTGAAAAGAAACAGTATCTCAACGAGAAAACAAAGAGTATCTCAACAACAAAAGAAAAAGTATCTCAACAAGAAAAGATAGAGTATCTCAATGAGAAAAGAAAGAGTATCTCAATGCGAAAAGATAGAGTATCTGAATGTGAAAAGAAAGAGTATCTCAATGTGAAAAGAAAGAGTATCTTGATGTGAATATCTCAACAGGAAAAGAAAGAGTATCTCAATGAGAAAAGATAGAGTATCTTAATGTGAAAAGAAAGAGTATCTCAACAGGAAAAGAAAGAGTATCTCAATGAGAAAAGATAGAGTATCTCAATGGGAAAAGAAAGAGTATCTCAATGTGAAAACAAAGAGTATCTCAATGTGAAAAGAAAGAGTATCTCAACAAGAAAAGAAAGGATATCTCAATGTGAAAAGAAAAAGTATCTCAATGTGAAAAGATAAGTATGTCAATCTCAAAAAGAGTATGAAAAGAAAGAGTATCTCAATGTGAAAAGAAAAGTATCTCAATGTGAAAAGAAAGAGTATCTCAAGAAGAAAAGAAAGAGTATCTCAATGTGAAAAGAAAGAGTATCTCAATGTGAAAGAAAGAGTATCTCAATGAAAAAGAAAGAGTATCTCAATGTGAACAGAAAGAGTACCTGAATGAGAAAAGAAAGAGTATCTCAACAACAAAAGAAAGAGTATCTCAATAAGAAAAGATAGAGTACCTCAATGTGAAAAGAAAGAGGATCTCAATGTGAAAAGAAAGAGTATCTCAATGTGAAAAGGAAGAGTATCTCAATGTGAAAAAGAAAGAGTGTCTCAATGTGAAAAGAAAGAGTATCTCAACACGAAAAGAAAGTGTATCTCAATGTAGTGTCTCAGTATCTCAAAGAAAAGAAAGTGTATCTCAATGTGAAAAAGAAAGAGCATTTCAATATGAAAAGAAAGACTATCTCAATGTAAAAAGAAAGAGTATCTCAATGTGGAAAGAAAGAGTATCTCAATGAGAAAAGAAAGAGTATCTCAACAAGAAAAGAAAGAGCATCTCAACAAGAAAACAAAAAGAGTATCTCAACAAGAAACGAAAGAGTATCTCAATGAGTAAAGAAAGAGTATCTCAATTTGAAAAGATAGAGTATCTCAATGAAAAAGAAAGAGTATCTCAACAAAAAAAGAAAGAGTATCTCAACAAGCAAAGTATCTCAAAAGCAAAGGAAGAGTATCTCAACAAGAAAAGATAGAGTATCTCAACAAGAAAAGAAAGAGTATCTCAACAAGAAAAGAAAGAGTATCTCAACAAGAAAATAAAAAGAGTATCTCAACAAGAAAAGAAAGAGTATCTCAATGAGTAAAGAAAGAGTATCTCAAAGTGAAAAGATAGAGTATCTCAACGAGAAAAGAAAGAGTAACTCAATATCAAAAGAAAGAGTATCTCAACAAGAAAAGAAAGAGTATCTCAACAAGAAAAGAAAGAGTATCTCAATGAGAAAAAGAAAGAGTATCTGAACAAGAAAAGAAAAAGTATCTCAACAAGAAAAGAAAGAGTATCTCAATGACAAAAGAAAAGAGTATATTAACGAGAAAAGAAAGAGTATCTCAATGTGAAAAGAAATAGTATCTTAATGTGAAAAGAAAGACTATCTCAACAAGAAAAGAAAGAGTATCTCAAGAAGAAAAGAAAGAGTATCTCAATGTGAAAAGAAATAGTATCTCAATAAAGAGTATCTCAACAAGAAAAGAAAGAGTATCTCAATGAGAAAAAGAAAGAATATCTCAACATGAAAAGAAAGAGTATCTCAATAAGAAAAGAAAGAGTATCTCAACAAGAACAGAAAAAATATCTCAATGTGAAAAGAAAGCGTATCTCAATGTGAAAGGAAAGAGTATCTCAATGTGAAAAGAAAGAGTATCTCAATGTGAAAATAAAGAGTATGTCAATGTGAATAGAAAGAGTATCTCAATGTGAAAAGAAAGAGTATCTCAATCGGTAAAGAAAGAGTATGTCAACGTGAAAAGAAAGAGTATCTCAATGTGAAAGAAAGAGTATCTCAAAGAGAAAAGAAAGAGTATCTCAACAGCAAAAGAAAAAGTATCTCAACAAGAAAAGATAGAGTATCTCAATGAGAAAAGAAAGAGTATGTCAATGTGAAAAGAAAGAGTATCTCAATGTGAAAAGAAAGAGTATCTGATCAAGAAAAGAAAGAGTATCTCAATGAGTAAAAAAAAGTATCTCAATGTGAAAAGAAAGAGTATCTCAATAAAAAACAAAGAGTATCTCAATGTGAAAAGATAGAGTATCTCAATGGGAAAAGAAAGAGTATCTCAATGTGAATAGAAAGAGTATCTCAATGTGAAAAGAAAAGAGTATCTCAATGTGAAAAGAAAGAGTATCTCAATGTGAAAAGAAAGAGTATCTCAATGAGAAAACAAAGAGTATCTCAACAAGAAAAGAAAGAGTATCTCAATGTGAAAGAAAGAGTATCTCAACAAGAAAAGAAAGAGTATCTCAACAGGAAACGAAAGAGTATGTCAATGTGAAAAGAAAAAGTATCTCAATGAGAAAAGAAAGAGTATCTCAATGTAAAAAGAAAGAGTATCTCAATGTGAAAAGAAAGAGTATCTCAATCAGAAAAGAGAGTATCTCAACAAGAAAAGAAAGAGTATCAACAAGAAAACAAAAGAGTATCTCAACATGAAAAGAAAGAGTATCTCAATGAGTAAAGAAAGAGTATCTCAATGTGAAAAGAAAGAGTATCTCAACAAGAAAAGAAAGAGTATCTTCAATGAGAACAGAAAGAGTATCTCAACAAGAAAAGAAAGAGTATCTCAATGTGAAAAGAAAGAGTATTCAACAAGAAAAGAAATAGTATCTTAACAAGAAACGAAGAGTATCTCAACAAGAAAAGAAAGAGTATCTCAATGTGAAAAGAAAGAGTATCTCAAAAAGAAAAGAAAGAGTATCTCAATGTGAAAAGAAAGAGTATCTCAAAGGGAAAAGAAAGAGTATCTCAATGTGAAAAGAAAGAGTATCTCAATGTGAAAAGAAAGAGTATCTCAAAGGGAAAAGAAAGAGTATCTCAATGAGAAAAGAAAGAGTATCTCAATGAGAAAAGAGAAAGTATCTCAACAAGAAAAGAAAGACATATTTACAAGAAAACAAAAAGTATCTCAACAAGAAAAGAAAGAGTATCTCAATGAAAAAGAAAGAGTATCTCAATGGGAAAAGATAGAGTATCTCAATGAATAAAGAAAGAGTATCTCAAGGAAAAAGAAAGAGTATCTCAATGAATAAAGAAAAGAAATGAATAAAGTAAGATCTCAATGAATAAAGAAAGAGTATCTGAATGAATAAGGAAAGAGTATCTCAATGAATAAAGAAAGAGTATCTCAATGAGTAGAGTATCTCAATGTGAAAAGATAGAGTATCTCAACGAGAAAAGAAAGAGTATCTCAACAAGAAAAGAAAGAGTATCTCAATTAGAAAAGAAAGAGTATCTCAACGAGAAAAGACAGAGTATCAGAGAATCAATGGGAAAAGAACTAGTACCTCAATGTGAAAAGAAAGATTTCAACAAAGAAAGAAAGAGTATCTCAATAAGAAAAAAAAAGTATCACAACAAGAAAAGAAAGAGTATCTCAACAAGAAAAGAAAGAGTATCTCAATATGAAAAGAAATAATATCTCAACAAGAAAAGAAAGAGTATCTCAATGAGAAAAGAAAGAGTATCTGAACAAGAAAGGAAAGATTATCTCAACAAGAAAAGAAAGAGTATCTCAACAAGAAAATAAAAAGGGTATCTCAATGTGAAAGGAAAGCGTATCTCAATGTGAAAGGAAAGAGTATCGCAATGTGAAAAGAAAGAGTATCTCAATGTGAAAAGAAACAGTATCTCAACGAGAAAAGAAAGAGTATCTCAACAACAAAAGAAAAAGTATCTCAACAAGAAAAGATAGAGTATCTCAATGAGAAAAGAAAGAGTATGTCAATGTGAAAAGAAAGAGTATCTCAATGTGAAAAGATAGAGTATCTGAATGTGAAAAGAAAGAGTATCTCAACGAGAAAAGAAAGAGTATCTTAATGTGAAAAGAAAGAGTATCTCAACAGGAAAAGAAAGAGTATCTCAATGAGTAAAGATAGAGTATCTCAATGTGAAAAGAAAGAGTATCTCAATGAGAAAACAAAGAGTATCTCAATGTGAAAAGATAGAGTATCTCAATGGGAAAAGAAAGGGTATCTCAATGTGAAAAGAAAGAGTATCTCAATGTGAAAAGAAAGAGTATCTCAACAAGAAAAGAAAGAGTATCTCAATGTGAAAAGAAAAAGTATCTCAATGTGAAAAGAAAGAGTATCTCAATGAGAAAAAAAAGAGTATGTCAATGTGAAAAGAAAGAGTATGTCAATGTGAAAAGAAAGAGTATCTCAATGTGAAAAGAAAGAGTATCTCAACAAGAAAAGAAAGAGTATCTCAATGTGAAAAGAAAGAGTATCTCAATGTGAAAAGAAAGAGTATCTCAATGAGTAAAAAAAGAGTATGTCAATGTGAAAAGAAAGTGTATGTCAATCTGAAAAAGAAAGAGTACTCAACGAGAAAAGAAAGAGTATCTCAATGTGAAAAGAAAGAGTATCTGAATGAGAAAAGAAAGAGTATCTCAACAAAAAAGAAAGAGTATCTCAACAAGAAAAGATAGAGTCTCAATGTGAAAAGAAAGACGATCTCAATGTGAAAAGAAAGAGTGTCTCAATGTGAAAAGAAAGAGTATCTCAACACGAAAAGAAAGTGCATCTCAATGTGAAAAGAAAGAGCATTTCAATATGAAAAGAAAGACTATCTCAATGTAAAAAGAAAGAGTATCTCAATGTGGAAAGAAAGAGTATCTCAATGAGAAAAGAAAGAGTATCTCAACAAGAAAAGAAAGAGCATCTCAACAAGAAAACAAAAAGAGTATCTCAACAAGAAACGAAAGAGTATCTCAATGAGTAAAGAAAGAGTATCTCAATTTGAAAAGATAGAGTATCTCAATGAAAAGAAAGAGTATCTTAACAAGAAAAGATAGAGTATTTCAATGAGAAAAGAAAGAGTATCTCAACAAAAAAAGAAAGAGTATCTCAACAAGCAAAGGAAGAGTATCTCAACAAGAAAAGATAGAGTATCTCAACAAGAAAAGAAAGAGTATCTCAACAAGAAAAGAAAGAGTATCTCAACAAGAAAATAAAAGAGTATCTCAACAAGAAAAGAAAGAGTATCTCAATGAGTAAAAAGAAAGAGTATCTCAAAGTGAAAAGATAGAGTATCTCAACGAGAAAAGAAAGAGTAACTCACTATCAAAAGAAAGAGTTTCTCAACAAGAAAAGAAAGAGTATCTCAACAAGAAAAGAAAGAGTATCTCAATGAGAAAAGAAAGAGTATCTGAACGAGAAAAGAAAAAGTATCTCAACAAGAAAAGAAAGAGTATCTCAATGACAAAAGAAAGAGTATATTAACGAGAAAAGAAAGAGTATCTCAATGTGAAAAGAAATAGTATCTTAATGTGAAAAGAAAGACTATCTCAACAAGAAAAGAAAGAGTATCTCAAAGAAGAAAAGAAAGAGTATCTCAATGTGAAAAGAAATAATATCTCAACAAGTAAAGAAATAGTATCTCAACAAGAAAAGAAAGAGTATCTCAATGAGAAAAGAAAGAATATCTGAACATGAAAAGAAAGAGTATATCAATAAGAAAAGAAAGAATCTCAACAAGAACAGAAAAAATATCTCAATGTGAAAAGAAAGAGTATCTCAATGTGAAAGGAAAGAGTATCTCAATGTGAAAAGAAAGAGTATCTCAATGTGAAAATAAAGAGTATCTCAAGGAGAAAAGAAAGAGTATCTCAACAAAAAAGGAAAAAGTATCTCAACAAGAAAAGAAAGAGTATCTCAATGAGAAAAGAAAGAGTATGTCAATGTGAATAGAAAGAGTATCTCAATGTGAAAAGATAGAGTATCTCAACGATAAAGAAAGAGTATGTCAATGTGAAAAGAAAGAGTATCTGAATGTGAAAAGAAAGAGTATCTCAAAAGAAAAGAAAGAGTATCTCAACAGCAAAAGAAAAAGTATCTCAACAAGAAAAGATAGAGTATCTCAATGAGAAAAGAAAGAGTATGTCAATGTGAAAAGAAAGAGTATCTCAATGTGAAAAGAAAGAGTATCTGATCAAGAAAAGAAAGAGTATCTCAATGAGTAAAGAAAAAAGTATCTCAATGTGAAAAGAAAGAGTATCTCAATGAGAAAACAAAGAGTATCTCAATGTGAAAAGATAGAGTATCTCAATGGGAAAAGAAAGAGTATCTCAATGTGAATAGAAAGAGTATCTCAATGTGAAAAGAAAGAGTATCTCAATGCGAAAAGATAGAGTATCTCAATGTGAAAAGAAAGAGTATCTCAATGAGAAAACAAAGAGTATCTCAACAAGAAAAGAAAGAGTATCTCAATGTGCAAAGAAAGAGTATCTCAACAAGAAAAGAAAGAGTATCTCAACAGGAAACGAAAGAGTATGTCAATGTGAAAAAAAAAGTATCTCAATGAGAAAAGAAAGAGTATCTCAATGTGAAAAGAAAGAGTATCTCAATGTGAAAAGAAAGAGTATCTCAATCAGAAAAGAGAGTATCTCAACAAGAAAAGAAAGAGTATCTCAACAAGAAAACAAAGAGAGTATCACAACAAGAAAAGAAAGAGTATCTCAATGAGTAAAGAAAGAGTATCTCAATGTGAAAAGAAAGAGTATCTCAACAAGAAAGGAAAGAGTATCTTAACAAGAAAGAAAGAGTATCTCAACAAGAAAAGAAAGAGTATCTCAATGTGAAAAGAAAGAGTATCTCAACAAGAAAAAGAAATAGTATCTTAACAAGAACACGAAGAGTATCTCAACAAGAAAAGAAAGAGTATCTCAATGAGAAAAGAAAGAGTATCTCAACAAGAAAAGAAAGAGTATCTCAATGTGAAAAGAAAGAGTATCTCAAAGGGAAAAGAAAGAGTATCTCAATGTGAAAAGAAAGAGTATCTCAATGTGAAAAGAAAGAGTATCTCAAAGGGAAAAGAAAGAGTATCTCAATGAGAAAAGAAAGAGTATCTCAATGAGAAAAGAGAAAGTATCTCAACAAGAAAAGAAAAGAGTATATTTACAAGAAAACAAAAAGGGTATCTCAACAAGAAAAGAAAGAGTATCTCAATGTGAAAAGAAAGAGTATCTCAACAAGAAAAGAAAGAGTATCTCAATGTGAAAAGAAAGAGTATCTCAAAGGGAAAAAGAAAGAGTATCTCAATGTGAAAAGAAAGAGTATCTCAATGAATAAAGAAAGAGTATCTCAATGGGAAAAGATAGAGTATCTCAATGAATAAAGAAAGAGTATCTCAAGGAATAAAGAAAGAGTATCTCAATGAATAAAGAAAGAGTATCTCAATGAATAAAGTAAGAGTGTCTCAATGAATAAAGAAAGAGTATCTGAATGAATAAGGAAAGAGTATCTCAATGAATAAAGAAAGAGTATCTCAATGAGTAGAGTATCTCAATGTGAAAAGATAGAGTATCTCAACGAGAAAAGAAAGAGTATCTCAACAAGAAAAGAAAGAGTATCTGAACGAGAAAAGACAGAGTATCTCAATGGGAAAAGAACTAGTACCTCAATGTGAAAAAGAAAGAGTATCTCAACAAAGAAAGAAAGAGTATCTCAATAAGAAAAGAAAGAGTATCTCAACAAGAAAAGAAAGAGTATCTCAATATGAAAAGAAATAATATCTCAACAAGAAAAGAAAGAGTATCTCAATGAGAAAAGAAAGAGTATCTGAACAAGAAAGGAAAGATTATCTCAACAAGAAAAGAAAGAGTATCTCAACAAGAAAATAAAAAGGGTATCTCAATGTGAAAGGAAAGCGTATCTCAATGTGAAAGGAAAGAGTATCGCAATGTGAAAAGAAAGAGTATCTCAATGTGAAAAGAAACAGTATCTCAACGAGAAAAGAAAGAGTATCTCAACAACAAAAGAAAAAGTATCTCAACAAGAAAAGATAGAGTATCTCAATGAGAAAAGATAGAGTATCTGAATGTGAAAAGAAAGAGTATCTCAACGAGAAAAGAAAGAGTATCTTAATGTGAAAAGAAAGAGTATCTCAACAGGAAAAGAAAGAGTATCTCAATGAGTAAAGATAGAGTATCTCAATGTGAAAAGAAAGAGTATCTCAATGAGAAAACAAAGAGTATCTCAATGTGAAAAGATAGAGTATCTCAATGGGAAAAGAAAGGGTATCTCAATGTGAAAAGAAAGAGTATCTCAATGTGAAAAGAAAGAGTATCTCAACAAGAAAAGAAAGAGTATCTCAATGTGAAAAGAAAAAGTATCTCAATGTGAAAAGATAGAGTATGTCAATGAGAAAAAAAAGAGTATGTCAATGTGAAAAGAAAGAGTATCTCAACAAGAAAAGAAAGAGTATCTCAATGTGAAAAGAAAGAGTATCTCAATGTGAAAAGAAAGAGTATCTCAATGAGAAAAAAAGAGTATGTCAATATGAAAAGAAAGTGTATGTCAATGTGAAAAGAAAGAGTATCTCAACGAGAAAAGAAAGAGTATCTCAATGTGAAAAGAAAGAGTATCTGAATGAGAAAAGAAAGAGTATCTCAACAACAAAAGAAAGAGTATCTCAACAAGAAAAGATAGAGTATCTCAATGTGAAAAGAAAGAGGATCTCAATGTGAAAAGAAAGAGTATCTCAATGTGAAAAGGAAGAGTATCTCAATGTGAAAAGAAAGAGTGTCTCAATGTGAAAAGAAAGAGTATCTCAACAAGAAAAGAAAGAGCATCTCAACAAGAAAACAAAAAGAGTATCTCAACAAGAAACGAAAGAGTATCTCAATGAGTAAAGAAAGAGTATCTCAATTTGAAAAGATAGAGTATCTCAATGTGAAAAGAAAGAGTATCTTAACAAGAAAAGATAGAGTATCTCAATGAGAAAAGAAAGAGTATCTCAACAAAAAAAGAAAGAGTATCTCAACAAGCAAAAGAAAGAGTATCTCAACAAGAAAAGATAGAGTATCTCAACAAGAAAAGAAAGAGTATCTCAACAAGAAAAGAAAGAGTATCTCAACAAGAAAATAAAAAGAGTATCTCGACAAGAAAAGAAAGAGTATCTCAACAAGAACAGAAAAAATATCTCAATGTGAAAAGAAGGCGTATCTCAATGTGAAAGGAAAGAGTATCTCAATGTGAAAAGAAAGAGTATCTAAAGGAGAAAAGAAAGAGTATCTCAACAACAAAACAAAAAGTATCTCAACAAGAAAAGAAAGAGTATCTCAATGAGAAAAGAAAAAGAGTATGTCAATGTGAATAGAAAGAGTATCTCAATGTGAAAAGATAGAGTATCTCAATCGGTAAAGAAAGAGTATGTCAACGTGAAAAGAAAGAGTATCTGAATGTGAAAAGAAAGAGTATCTCAAAGAGAAAAGAAAGAGTAACTCAACAGCAAAAGAAAAAGTATCTCAACAAGAAACGATAGAGTATCTCAATGAGAAAAGAAAGAGTATGTCAATGTGAAAAGAAAGAGTATCTCAATGTGAAAAGAAAGAGTATCTGATCAAGAAAAGAAAGAGTATCTCAATGAGTAAAGAAAAAGTATCTCAATGTGAAAAAAGAAAGAGTATCTCAATGAGAAAACAAAGAGTATCTCAATGTGAAAAGATAGAGTATCTCAATGGGAAAAGAAAGAGTATCTCAATGTGAAAAGAAAGAGTATCTCAATGTGAAAAGAAAGAGTATCTCAATGCGAAAAGATAGAGTATCTCAATGTGAAAAGAAAGAGTATCTCAATGAGAAAACAAAGAGTATCTCAACAAGAAAAGAAAGAGTATCTCAATGTGCAAAGAAAGAGTATCTCAACAAGAAAAAGAAAGAGTATCTCAACAGGAAACGAAAGAGTATGTCAATGTGAAAGAAAAAGTATCTCAATGAGAAAAGAAAGAGTATCTCAATGTGAAAAGAAAGAGTATCTCAATGTGAAAAGAAAGAGTATCTCAATCAGAAAAGAGAGTATCTCAACAAGAAAAGAAAGAGTATCTCAACAAGAAAACAAAGACAGTATCACAACAAGAAAAGAAAGAGTATCTCAATGAGTAAAGAAAGAGTATCTCAATGTGAAAAGAAAGAGTATCTCAACAAGAAAGGAAAGAGTATCTTAACAAGAACAGAAAGAGTATCTCAACAAGAAAAGAAAGAGTATCTCAATGTGAAAAGAAAGAGTATCCCAACAAGAAAAGAAATAGTATCTTAACAAGAACAGGAAGAGTATCTCAATAAGAAAAGAAAGAGTATCTCAATGTGAAAAGAAAGAGTATCTCAACAAGAAAAGAAAGAGTATCTCAATGTGAAAAGAAAGAGTATCTCAAAGGGAAAAGAAAGAGTATCTCAATGTGAAAAGAAAGAGTATCTCAATGTGAAAAGAAAGAGTATCTCAAAGGGAAAGAAAGAGTATCTCAATGAGAAAAGAAAGAGTATCTCAATGAGAAAAGAGAAAGTATCTCAACAAGAAAAGAAAGAGTATATTTACAAGAAAACAAAAAGAGTATCTCAACAAGAAAAGAAAGAGTATCTCAATGAATAAAGAAAGAGTATCTCAATGGGAAACGATAGAGTATCTCAATGAATAAAGAAAGAGTATCTCAATGAATAAAGAAAGAGTATCTCAATGAATAAAGAAAGAGTATCTCAATGAATAAAGTAAGAGTGTCTCAATGAATAAAGAAAGAGTATCTCAATGAATAAAGATAGAGTATCTCAACGAGAAAAGGAAGAGTATCTCAACAAGAAAAGAAAGAGTATCTCAATTAGAAAAGAAAGAGTATCTGAAAGAGAAAAGACAGAGTATCTCAATGGGAAAACAAAGAGTACCTCAATGTGAAAAGAAAAAGTATCTCAACAAGAAAAGAAAGAGTATCTCAACAAGAAAAAAATGTGAAAAGATAGAGTATCTCAATGAGTTAAGAAAGAGTATCTCAATGTGAAAAGAAAGAGTATCTCAACGAAAAAAGAAAGAGTATCTCAATATAAAACGAAAGAGTATCTCAATGACAAAAGAAAGAGTATCTGAACAAGAAAAGAAAGAGTATCTCAAAGTGAAAAGAAATAGTATCTTAATGTGAAATGAAAGACTATCTCAACAAGAAAAGAAAGAGTATTTCAATAAGAAAAGAAAAAGTATCTCAACAAGAAAAGAAAGAGTATCTCAAGAAGAAAAGAAAGAGTATCTCAATGTGACAAGAAATAATATCTCAACAAGAAAAGAAAGAGTATCTCAACAAGAAAAGAAAGAGTATCTCAATGAGAAAAGAAAGAGTATCTGAACATGAAAAGAAAGAGTATCTCAACAAGAAAAGAAAGAGTATCTCAACAAGAAAAGAAAGAGTATCTCAATGTGAAAAGAAAGCGTATCTCAATGTGAAAGGAAAGAGTATCTCATTGTGAAAAGAAAGAGTATCTCAATGTGAAAAGAAAGAGTATCTCAACGAGAAAAGAAAGAGTATCTCAACAAGAAAAGAAAGAGTATCTCAATGTGAAAAGAAAGAGTATGTCAATGTGAAAAGAAAGAGTATCTCAATGTGAAAAGATAGAGTATCTGAATCAGTAAAGAAAGAGTATGTCAATGTGAAAAGAAAGAGTATCTAAATGTGAAAAGAAAGAGTATCTCAACGAGAAAAGAAAGAGTATCTGAATGTGAAAAGAAAGAGTATCTCAACTAGAAAAGAAAGAGTATCTCAACAACAAAAGAAAAAGTATCTCAACAAGAAAAGATAGAGTATCTCAATGAGAAATGAAAGAGTATGTCAATGTGAAAAGAAAGAGTATCTCAATGTGAAAAGATAGAGTATCTGAATCAGTAAAGAAAGAGTATGTCAATGTGAAAAGAAAGAGTATCTAAATGTGAAAAGAAAGAGTATCTCAACGAGAAAAGAAAGAGTATCTCAATTTGAAAAGAAAGAGTATCTCAACTAGAAAAGAAAGAGTGAGTATCTCAACAACAAAAGAAAAGGTATCTCAATGTGCAAAGAAAGAGTATCTCAACAAGAAAAGAATGAATATCTCAACAAACAAAGAAAGAGTATCTCAACAGGAAAAGAAAGAGTATGTCAATGTGAAAAGAAAAAGTATCTCAATGAGAAAAGAAAGAGTATCTCAATGTGAAAAGAAAGAGTATCTCAATGTGAAAAGAAAGAGTATCTCAATGTGAAAAGAAAGAGTATCTCAATGAGAAACGAGAGAGTATCTCAACAAGAAAAGAAAGAGTATCTCAACAAGAAAACAAAAAGAGTATCACAACAAGAAAAGAAAGAGTATCGCAATGAGAAAAGAAAGAATATCTGAACGAGAAAAGAAAGAGTATCTCAATGTGAAAAGAAATAGTATCTCAATGTGAAAAGAAAGAGTATCTCAACAAGAAAAGAAAGAGTATCTCAACAAGAATAGAAAGAGTATCTCAATGTGAAAAGAAAGAGTATCTCAACAAGAAAGAGTATCTCAACAAGAAAAGAAAGAGTATCTCAATGTGAAAAGAAAGAGTATCTCAATGTGAAAAGAAAGAGCATCTCAATGTGAAAAGAAAGAGTATCTCAATGTGAAAAGAAAGAGTATCTCAATTTGAAAAGAAAGAGTATCTCAATAAGAAAAGAAAGAGTATCTCAATAAGAAAAGGAAGACTATCTCAATGTGAAAAGAAGGAGTATCTCAATGTGAAAAGAAAGAGTTTCTCAATGTGAAAAGAAAGAGTATCTCAATAAGAAAAGAAAGAGTATCTCAAAGTGAAAAGATAGAGTATCTCAATGAGAAAAGAAAGAGTATCTCAATGTGAAAAGAAAGAGTATCTCAACTAGAAAAAGAAAGAGTATCTCAACAACAAAAGAAAAAGTATCTCAACAAGAAAAGATAGAGTATCTCAATGAGAAAAGAAAGAGTATGTCAATGTGAAAAGAAAGAGTATCTCAATGTAAAAAAAGAAAGAGTATCTCAAAAAGAAAAGAAAGAGTATCTCAATGAGTAAAGAAAGAAAATCTCAATGTGAAAAGAAAGAGTATCTCAATGAGAAAACAAAGAGTATCTCAATGTGAAAAGATAGAGTATCTCAATGGGAAAAGAAAGAGTATCTCAATGTGAAAAGAAAGAGTATCTCAATGCGAAAAGATAGAGTACCTTCAATGTGAAAAAAGAGTATCTCAATGAGAAAAGAAAGAGTATCTCAACAAGACAAGAAAGAGTATCTCAATGTACAAAGAAAGAGTATCTCAACAAGAAAAGAAAGAATATCTCAACAAAAAAAGAAAGAGTATCTCAACAGGAAAAGAAAGAGTATGTCAATGTGAAAAGAGAAAGTATCTCAATGAGAAAAGAAAGAGTATCTCAATGTGAAAAGAAAGAGTATCTCAATGTGAAAAGAAAGAGTATCTCAATGTGAAAAGAAAGAGTATCTCAACAAAAAAGAGAGAGTATCTCAACAAGAAAAGAAAGAGTATCTCAACAAGAAAACAAAAAGAGTATCACAACAAGAAAAGAAAGAGTATCTCAATGAGAAAAGAAAGAGTATCTGAACGAGAAAAGAAAGAGTATCTCAAGGTGAAAAGAAATAGTATCTCAATGTGAAAAGAAAGAGTATCTGAACAAGAAAAGAAAGAGTATCTCAACAAGAATAGAAAGAGTATCTCAATGTGAAAAGAAAGAGTATCTCAACAAGAAAAAGAAAGAGTATCTCAATGTGAAAAGAAAGAGTATCTCAATTTGAAAAGAAAGAGTATCTCAATGAGAAAAGAAAGAGTATCTCAATGAGAAAAGAAAGAGCATCTCAATGAGAAAAGAAAGAGTATCTCAATGTGAAAAGAAAGAGTATCTCATTGTGAAAAGAAACAGTATCTCAATGTGAAAAGAAAGACTATCTCAATGTGAAAAGAAACAGTATCTCAATGTGGAAAGAAAGAGTATCTCAATGTGAAAAGAAAGAGTATC
This sequence comes from Doris montereyensis, assembly GCA_037039925.1. Lineage (NCBI taxonomy): Eukaryota > Metazoa > Mollusca > Gastropoda > Nudibranchia > Dorididae > Doris > Doris montereyensis. The sequence goes on from JAXRKP010001794.1 coordinate 67,068, forward strand.
TCAATGAGAAAAGAAAGAGCATCTCAATGAGAAAAGAAAGAGTATCTCAATGTGAAAAGATAGAGTATCTCAATGAGAAAAGAAAGAATATCTCAATGTGAAAAGAAAGAGTATTTCAATGAGAAAAGATAGAGTATCTCAATGTGAAAAGATAGAGTATCTCAATGTGAAAAGAAAGAGTATCTCAATGTGAAAAGAAAGAGTATCTCAACAAAAAAAGAAAGAGTATCTCAATGTGAAAAGAAAGAGCATCTCAACAAGAAAAGAAAGAGTATCTCAACAAGAAAACAAAAAGAGTATCTCAATGAGTAAAGAAAGAGTATCTCAATGTGAAAAGAAACAGTATCTCAACGAGAAAAGAAAGAGTATCTCAATATAAAACGAAAGAGTATCTCAACAAGAACAGAAAGAGTATCTCAACAAGAAAAGAAAGAGTATCTTAATGAGCAAAGAAAGAGTATCTGAACGAGAAAGGAAAGAGTGTCTCAATGTGAAAGGAAAGAGTATCTCAATGTGAAAAGAAAGAGTATCTCAATGTGAAAAGAAAGAGTATCTTAAACGAGAAAAGAAAGAGTATCTCCACAAGAAAAGATAGAGTATCTCAATGAGAAAAGAAAGAGTATGTCAATGTGAAAAGAAAGATTATCTCAATGTGAAAAGATAGAGTATCTGAATCAGTAAAGAAACAGTATGTCAATGTGAAAAGAAAGAGTATCTAAATGTGAAAAGAAAGAGTATCTCAATGAGAAAACAAAGAGTATCTCAATGAGAAAAGATAGAGTATGTCAATGTGAAAAGAAAGAGTATCTCAATGTGAAAAGAAAGAGTATCTCAATGTGAAAAGAAAGAGTATCTTAACAAGAAAAAATGGAGTATCTCAATGAGAAAAGAGAGAGTATCTCAACAAGAAAAGAAAGAGTATCTCAACAAGAAAAAGAAAGAGTATCTCAACAAGAAAAGAAAGAGTATTTCACCAAGAAAAGAAAGAGTATCTCAACAAGAAAAGAAAGAGTATTTCAACAAGAAAATAAAAAGTATCTCAACAAGAAAAGAAAGAGTATCTCAAGAAGAAAAGGAAGAGTATCTCAATGTGAAAAGAAATAATATCTTAACAAGAAAAGAAAGAGTATCTCAACAAGAAAAGAAAGAGTATCTCAATGAGAAAAGAAAGAATATCTGAATGTGAAAAGAAAGAGTATCTCAATGAAATAAGAGAGACTATCTCAACAAGAACAGAAAGAGTATCTCAATAAGAAAAGAAAGAGTATCTTAATGAGAAAAGAAAGAGTATCTGAACGAGAAAAGAAAGAGTATCTCAATGTGAAAAGAAAGCGTATCTCAATGTGAAAGGAAAGAGTATCTCAATGTGAAAAGAAAGAGTATCTCAATGTCAAAAGAAAGAGTATCTCAACGAGAAAAGAAAGAGTATCTCAACAAGAAAAGATAGAGTATCTCAATGAGAAAAGAAAGAGTATGTCAATGTGAAAAGAAAGAGTATCTCAATGTGAAAAGATAGAGTATCTGAATCAGTAAAGAAAGAGTATGTCAATGTGAAAAGAAAGAGTATCTAAATGTGAAAAGAAAGAGTATCTCAACGAGAAAAAGAAAGAGTATCTCAATGTGAAAAGAAAGAGTATCTCAACTAGAAAAGAAAGAGTATCTCAACAACAAAAGAAAAAGTATCTCAACAAGAAAAGATAGAGTATCTCAATGAGAAAAGAAAGAGAAGGTCAATGTTAAAAGAAAGAGTATCTCAATGTAAAAAGAAAGAGTATCTCAACAAGAAAAGAAAGAGTATCTCAATGAGTAAAGAAAGAAAATCTCAATGTGAAAAGAAAGAGTATCTCAATGAGAAAACAAAGAGTATCTCAATGTGAAAAGATAGAGTATCTCAATGGGAAAAGAAAGAGTATCTCAATGTGAAAAGAAAGAGTATCTCAATGCGAAAAGATAGAGTACCTTCAATGTGAAAAAAAGAGTATCTCAATGAGAAAAAGAAAGAGTATCTCAACAAGACAAGAAAAAGTATCTCAATGTACAAAGAAAGAGTATCTCAACAAGAAAAAGAAAGAATATCTCAACAAAAAAAGAAAGAGTATCTCAACAGGAAAAGAAAGAGTATGTCAATGAAAAGAAAAAGCATCTCAATGAGAAAAGAAAGAGTATCTCAATGTGAAAAGAAAGAGTATCTCAATGTGAAAAGAAAGAGTATCTGAATGAAAAGAAAGAGTATCTCAATGAAACAAGAAAGAGTATCTCAACAAGAAAAGAAAGAGTATCTATACAAGAAAACAAAAGAGTATCACAACAAGAAAAGAAAGAGTATCTCAATGAGAAAAGAAAGAGTATCTGAACGAGAAAAGAAAGAGTATCTCAAGGTGAAAAGAAATAGTATCTCAATGTGAAAAGAAAGAGTATCTCAACAAGAAAAGAAAGAGTATCTCAATGTGCAAAGAAAGAGTATCTCAATGTGAAAAGAAAGAGTATCTCAATGAGAAAAGAAAGAGTATCTCAATGAGAAAAGAAAGAGCATCTCAATGAGAAAAGAAAGAGTATCTCAATGTGAAAAGAAAGAGTATCTCAATGAGAAAACAAAGAGTATCTCAATGAGAAAAGATAGAGTATCTCAATGTGAAAAGAAAGAGTATCTCAATGTGAAAAAAAAGAGTATCTCAATGTGAAAAAGAAAGAGTATCTTAACAAGAAAAAAATGGAGTATCTCAATGAGAAAAGAGAGAGTATCTCAACAAGAAAAGAAAGAGTATCTCAACAAGAAAAGAAAGAGTATCTCAACAAGAAAAGAAAGAGTATTTCACCAAGAAAAGAAAGAGTATCTCAACAAGAAAAGAAAGAGTATTTCAACAAGAAAATAAAAAGTATCTCAACAAGAAAAGAAAGAGTATCTCAAGAAGAAAAGGAAGAGTATCTCAATGTGAAAAGAAATAATATCTTAACAAGAAAAGAAAGAGTATCTCAACAAGAAAAGAAAGAGTATCTCAATGAGAAAAGAAAGAGTATCTGAATGTGAAAAGAAAGAGTATCTCAATGAAATAAGAGAGAGTATCTCAACAAGAACACAAAGAGTATCTCAATAAGAAAAGAAAGAGTATCTTAATGAGAAAAGAAAGAGTATCTGAACGAGAAAAGAAAGAGTATCTCAATGTGAAAAGAAAGCGTATCTCAATGTGAAAGGAAAGAGTATCTCAATGTGAAAAGAAAGAGTATCTCAATGTCAAAAGAAAGAGTATCTCAACGAGAAAAGAAAGAGTATCTCAACAAGAAAAGATAGAGTATCTCAATGAGAAAAGAAAGAGTATGTCAATGTGAAAAGAAAGAGTATCTCAATGTGAAAAGATAGAGTATCTGAATCAGTAAAGAAAGAGTATGTCAATGTGAAAAGAAAGAGTATCTAAATGTGAAAAGAAAGAGTATCTCAACGAGAAAAGAAAGAGTATCTCAATGTGAAAAGAAAGAGTATCTCAACTAGAAAAGAAAGAGTATCTCAACAACAAAAGAAAAAGTATCTCAACAAGAAAAGATAGAGTATCTCAATGAGAAAAGAAAGAGTAGGTCAATGTTAAAAGAAAGAGTATCTCAATGTAAAAAGAAAGAGTATCTCAACAAGAAAAGAAAGAGTATCTCAATGAGTAAAGAAAGAAAATCTCAATGTGAAAAGAAAGAGTATCTCAATGAGAAAACAAAGAGTATCTCAATGTGAAAAGATAGAGTATCTCAATGGGAAAAGAAAGAGTATCTCAATGTGAAAAGAAAGAGTATCTCAATGCGAAAAGATAGAGTACCTTCAATGTGAAAAAAGAGTATCTCAATGAGAAAAGAAAGAGTATCTCAACAAGACAAGAAAAAGTATCTCAATGTACAAAGAAAGAGTATCTCAACAAGAAAAGAAAGAATATCTCAACAAAAAAAGAAAAAGTATCTCAACAGGAAAAGAAAGAGTATGTCAATGTGAAAAGAAAAAGTATCTCAATGAGAAAAAGAAAGAGTATCTCAATGTGAAAAGAAAGAGTATCTCAATGTGAAAAGAAAGAGTATCTGAATGTGAAAAGAAAAGAGTATCTCAATGAAATAAGAGAGAGTATCTCAACAAGAAAAGAAAGAGTATCTATACAAGAAAACAAAAAGAGTATCACAACAAGAAAAGAAAGAGTATCTCAATGAGAAAAGAAAAAGTATCTGAACGAGAAAAGAAAGAGTATCTCAAGGTGAAAAGAAATAGTATCTCAATGTGAAAAGAAAGAGTATCTCAACAAGAAAAGAAAGAGTATCTCAATGTGCAAAGAAAGAGTATCTCAATGTGAAAAGAAAGAGTATCTCAATGAGAAAAGAAAGAGTATCTCAATGAGAAAAGAAAGAGCATCTCAATGAGAAAAGAAAGAGTATCTCAATGTGAAAAGAAAGAGTATCTCATTGTGAAAAGAAACAGTATCTCAATGTGAAAAGAAAGAGTATCTCAATGTGAAAAAGAAACAGTATCTCAATGTGAAAAGAAAGAGTATCTCAATGAGAAAAGAAAGAGCATCTCAATGAGAAAAGAAAGAGTATCTCAATGTGAAAAGATAGAGTATCTCAATGAGAAAAGAAAGAATATCTCAATGTGAAAAGAAAGAGTATTTCAATGAGAAAAGATAGAGTATCTCAATGTGAAAAGATAGAGTATCTCAATGTGAAAAGAAAGAGTATCTAAATGTGAAAAGAAAGAGTATCTCAACAAGAAAAGAAAGAGTATCTCAATGTGAAAAGAAAGAGCATCTCAACAAGAAAAGAAAGAGTATCTCAACAAGAAAACAAAAAGAGTATCTCAATGAGTAAAGAAAGAGTATCTCAATGTGAAAAGAAACAGTATCTCAACGAGAAAAGAAAGAGTATCTCAATATAAAACGAAAGAGTATCTCAACAAGAACAGAAAGAGTATCTCAACAAGAAAAGAAAGAGTATCTTAATGAGAAAAGAAAGAGTATCTGAACGAGAAAAGAAAGAGTATCTCAATGTGAAAGGAAAGAGTATCTCAATGTGAAAAGAAAGAGTATCTCAACAAGAAAAGATAGAGTATCTCAATGAGAAAAGAAAGAGTATGTCAATGTGAAAAGAAAGATTATCTCAATGTGAAAAGATAGAGTATCTGAATCAGTAAAGAAACAGTATGTCAATGTGAAAAGAAAGAGTGTTTAAATGTGAAAAGAAAGAGTATCTCAATGAGAAAACAAAGAGTATCTCAATGAGAAAAGATAGAGTTTGTCAATGTGAAAAGAAAGAGTATCTCAATGTGAAAAGAAAGAGTATCTCAACAAGAAAAGAAAGATTATCTCAATGAGTAAAGAAAGAAAAATCGCAATGTGAAAAGAAAGAGTATCTCAATGAAAAAAACAAAGAGTATCTCAATGTGAAAAGATAGAGTATCTCAATGGGAAAAGAAAGAGTATCTCAATGTGAAAAGAAAGAGTATCTCTATGTGAAAAGAAAGAGTATCTCAATGCGAAAAGATAGAGTACCTCAATGTGAAAAAAGAGTATCTCAATGAGAAAAAAAAGAGTATCTCAACAAGACAAGAAAGAGTATCTCAATGTGCAAAGAAAGAGTATCTCAACAAGAAAAGAAAGAATATCTCAACAAAAAAAAAGAAAGATTATCTCAACAGGAAAAGAAAGAGTATCTCAATGTGAAAAGAAAGAGTATCTCAATGTGAAAAGAAAGAGTATCTCAATGAGAAAAGAGAGAGTATCTCAACAAGAAAACAAAAGAGTATCACAACAAGAAAAGAAAGAGTATCTGAATGAGAAAAGAAAGAGTATCTGAACGAGAAAAGAAAGAGTATCTCAATGTGAAAAGAAATAGTATCTCAACAAGAAAAGAAAGAGTATCTCAACAAGAAAAGAAAGAGTATCTCAAACAGAAAAGAAAGAGTATCTCAATGAGAAAAGAAAGAGTATCTCCACAAGAAAAGAAAGAGTATCTCAACAAGAAAAGAAAGAGTATCTCAACAAGAAAAGAAAGAGTACTTCAATGTGAAAAGAAAGATTATCTCAATGTGAAAAGAAAGAGTATCTCAATGTGAAGAGAAAGAGTATCTCAATGTGAAAAAGAAAGAGTATCTTAACAAGAAAAGATAGAGTATCTCAATGTGAAAAGAGAGAGTATCTCAACAAGAAAAGAAAGAGTATCTCAACAAGAAAACAAAAAGAGTATCTCAATGAGTAAAGAAAGAGTATCTCAATGTGAAAAGAAAGAGTATCTCAACGAGAAAAGAAAGAGTATCTCAATATAAAACGAAAGAGTATCTCAACAAGAACAGAAAAGAGTATCTCAATTAGAAAAAAGAGTATCTTAATGAGAAAAGAAAGAGTATCTGAACGAGAAAAGAAAGAGTATCTCAATGTGAAAAGAAAGCGTATCTCAATGTGAAAGGAAAGAGTATCTCAATGTGAAAAGAAAGAGTATCTCAATGTCAAAAGAAAGAGTATCTCAACGAGAAAAGAAAGAGTATCTCAACAAGAAAAGATAGAGTATCTCAATGAGAAAAGAAAGAGTATGTCAATGTGAAAAGAAAGAGTATCTCAATGTGAAAAGATAGAGTATCTGAATCAGTAAAGAAAGAGTATGTCAATGTGAAAAGAAAGAGTATCTAAATGTGAAAAAGAAAGAGTATCTCAACGAGAAAAGAAAGAGTATCTCAATGTGAAAAGAAAGAGTATCTCAACTAGAAAAGAAAGAGTATCTCAACAACAAAGAAAAAGTATCTCAACAAGAAAAGATAGAGTATCTCAATGAGAAAAGAAAGAGTAGGTCAATGTTAAAAGAAAGAGTATCTCAATGTAAAAGAAAGAGTATCTCAACAAGAAAAGAAAGAGTATCTCAATGAGTAAAGAAAGAAAATCTCAATGTGAAAAGAAAGAGTATCTCAATGAGAAAACAAAGAGTATCTCAATGTGAAAAGATAGAGTATCTCAATGGGAAAAGAAAGAGTATCTCAATGTGAAAAGAAAGAGTATCTCAATGCGAAAAGATAGAGTACCTTCAATGTGAAAAAAGAGTATCTCAATGAGAAAAGAAAGAGTATCTCAACAAGACAAGAAAAAAAGTATCTCAATGTACAAAGAAAGAGTATCTCAACAAGAAAAGAAAGAATATCTCAACAAAAAAAGAAAAAAGTATCTCAACAGGAAAAGAAAGAGTATGTCAATGTGAAAAGAAAAAGTATCTCAATGAGAAAAGAAAGAGTATCTCAATGTGAAAAGAAAGAGTATCTCAATGTGAAAAGAAAGAGTATCTGAATGTGAAAAGAAAGAGTATCTCAATGAAATAAGAGAGAGTATCTCAACAAGAAAAGAAAGAGTATCTATACAAGAAAACAAAAAGAGTATCACAACAAGAAAAGAAAGAGTATCTCAATGAGAAAAGAAAAAGTATCTGAACGAGAAAAGAAAGAGTATCTCAAGGTGAAAAGAAATAGTATCTCAATGTGAAAAGAAAGAGTATCTCAACAAGAAAAGAAAGAGTATCTCAATGTGCAAAGAAAGAGTATCTCAATGTGAAAAGAAAGAGTATCTCAATCAGAAAAGAAAGAGTATCTCAATGAGAAAAGAAAGAGCATCTCAATGAGAAAAGAAAGAGTATCTCAATGTGAAAAGAAAGAGTATCTCATTGTGAAAAGAAACAGTATCTCAATGTGAAAAGAAAGAGTATCTCAATGTGAAAAGAAACAGTATCTCAATGTGAAAAGAAAGAGTATCTCAATGAGAAAAGAAAGAGCATCTCAATGAGAAAAGAAAGAGTATCTCAATGTGAAAAGATAGAGTATATCAATGAGAAAAGAAAGAATATCTCAATGTGAAAAGAAAGAGTATTTCAATGAGAAAAGATAGAGTATCTCAATGTGAAAAGATAGAGTATCTCAATGTGAAAAGAAAGAGTATCTAAATGTGAAAAGAAAGAGTGTCTCAACAAGAAAAGAAAGAGTATCTCAATGTGAAAAGAAAGAGCATCTCAACAAGAAAAGAAAGAGTATCTCAACAAGAAAACAAAAAGAGTATCTCAATGAGTAAAAAGAAAGAGTATCTCAATGTGAAAAGAAACAGTATCTCAACGAGAAAAGAAAGAGTATCTCAATATAAAACGAAAGAGTATCTCAACAAGAACAGAAAGAGTATCTCAACAAGAAAAGAAAGAGTATCTTAATGAGAAAAGAAAGAGTATCTGAACGAGAAAAGAAAGAGTATCTCAATGTGAAAGGAAAGAGTATCTCAATGTGAAAAGAAAGAGTATCTCAATGTGAAAAGAAAGAGTATCTTAAACAAGAAAAGAAAGAGTATCTCAACAAGAAAAGATAGAGTATCTCAATGTGAAAAGAAAGAGTATCTCAATGTGAAAAGAAAGAGTATCTAAATGTGAAAAGAAAGAGTATCTCAACGAGAAAAGAAAGAGTATCTCAATGAGAAAAGAAAGAGTATCTCAATGAGAAAAGAAAGAGCATCTCAATGAGAAAGAAAGAGTATCTCAATGTGAAAAGAAAGAGTATCTCAATGAGAAAACAAAGAGTATCTCAATGAGAAAAGATAGAGTATGTCAATGTGAAAAGAAAGAGTATCTCAATGTGAAAAAAAAGAGTATCTCAATGTGAAAAGAAAGAGTATCTTAACAAGAAAAAATGGAGTATCTCAATGAGAAAAGAGAGAGTATCTCAACAAGAAAAGAAAGAGTATCTCAACAAGAAAAGAAAGAGTATCTCAACAAGAAAAGAAAGAGTATTTCACCAAGAAAAGAAAGAGTATCTCAACAAGAAAAGAAAGAGTATTTCAACAAGAAAAGAAAAAGTATCTCAACAAGAAAAGAAAGAGTATCTCAAGAAGAAAAGGAAGAGTATCTCAATGTGAAAAGAAATAATATCTTAACAAGAAAAGAAAGAGTATCTCAACAAGAAAAGAAAGAGTATCTCAATGAGAAAAGAAAGAGTATCTGAATGTGAAAAGAAAGAGTATCTCAATGAAATAAGAGAGAGTATCTCAACAAGAACAAGAAAGAGTATCTCAATAAGAAAAGAAAGAGTATCTTAATGAGAAAAGAAAGAGTATCTGAACGAGAAAAGAAAGAGTATCTCAATGTGAAAAGAAAGCGTATCTCAATGTGAAAGGAAAGAGTATCTCAATGTGAAAAGAAAGAGTATCTCAATGTCAAAAGAAAGAGTATCTCAACGAGAAAAGAAAGAGTATCTCAACAAGAAAAGATAGAGTATCTCAATGAGAAAAGAAAGAGTATGTCAATGTGAAAAGAAAGAGTATCTCAATGTGAAAAGATAGAGTATCTGAATCAGTAAAGAAAGAGTATGTCAATGTGAAAAGAAAGAGTATCTAAATGTGAAAAGAAAGAGTATCTCAACGAGAAAAGAAAGAGTATCTCAATGTGAAAAGAAAGAGTATCTCAACTAGAAAAGAAAGAGTATCTCAACAACAAAAGAAAAAGTATCTCAACAAGAAAAGATAGAGTATCTCAATGAGAAAAGAAAGAGTAGGTCAATGTTAAAGAAAGAGTATCTCAATGTAAAAAGAAAGAGTATCTCAACAAGAAAAGAAAGAGTATCTCAATGAGTAAAGAAAGAAAATCTCAATGTGAAAAGAAAGAGTATCTCAATGAGAAAACAAAGAGTATCTCAATGTGAAAAGATAGAGTATCTCAATGGGAAAAGAAAGAGTATCTCAATGTGAAAAGAAAGAGTATCTCAATGCGAAAAGATAGAGTACCTTCAATGTGAAAAAAAAGAGTATCTCAATGAGAAAAGAAAGAGTATCTCAACAAGACAAGAAAAAGTATCTCAATGTACAAAGAAAGAGTATCTCAACAAGAAAAGAAAGAATATCTCAACAAAAAAAGAAAAAGTATCTCAACAGGAAAAGAAAGAGTATGTCAATGTGAAAAGAAAAAAGTATCTCAATGAGAAAAGAAAGAGTATCTCAATGTGAAAAGAAAGAGTATCTCAATGTGAAAAGAAAGAGTATCTGAATGTGAAAAGAAAGAGTATCTCAATGAAATAAGAGAGAGTATCTCAACAAGAAAAGAAAGAGTATCTATACAAGAAAACAAAAAGAGTATCACAACAAGAAAAGAAAGAGTATCTCAATGAGAAAAGAAAAAGTATCTGAACGAGAAAAGAAAGAGTATCTCAAGGTGAAAAGAAATAGTATCTCAATGTGAAAAGAAAGAGTATCTCAACAAGAAAAGAAAGAGTATCTCAATGTGCAAAGAAAGAGTATCTCAATGTGAAAAGAAAGAGTATCTCAATGAGAAAAGAAAGAGTATCTCAATGAGAAAAGAAAGAGCATCTCAATGAGAAAAGAAAGAGTATCTCAATGTGAAAAGAAAGAGTATCTCATTGTGAAAAGAAACAGTATCTCAATGTGAAAAGAAAGAGTATCTCAATGTGAAAAGAAACAGTATCTCAATGTGAAAAGAAAGAGTATCTCAATGAGAAAAGAAAGAGCATCTCAATGAGAAAAGAAAGAGTATCTCAATGTGAAAAGATAGAGTATCTCAATGAGAAAAGAAAGAATATCTCAATGTGAAAAGAAAGAGTATTTCAATGAGAAAAGATAGAGTATCTCAATGTGAAAAGATAGAGTATCTCAATGTGAAAAGAAAGAGTATCTAAATGTGAAAAGAAAGAGTATCTCAACAAGAAAAGAAAGAGTATCTCAATGTGAAAAGAAAGAGCATCTCAACAAGAAAAGAAAGAGTATCTCAACAAGAAAACAAAAAGAGTATCTCAATGAGTAAAGAAAGAGTATCTCAATGTGAAAAGAAACAGTATCTCAACGAGAAAAGAAAGAGTATCTCAATATAAAACGAAAGAGTATCTCAACAAGAACAGAAAGAGTATCTCAACAAGAAAAGAAAGAGTATCTTAATGAGAAAAGAAAGAGTATCTGAACGAGAAAAGAAAGAGTATCTCAATGTGAAAGGAAAGAGTATCTCAATGTGAAAAGAAAGAGTATCTCAACAAGAAAAGATAGAGTATCTCAATGAGAAAAGAAAGAGTATGTCAATGTGAAAAGAAAGATTATCTCAATGTGAAAAGATAGAGTATCTGAATGTGTAAAGAAACAGTATGTCAATGTGAAAAGAAAGAGTGTTTAAATGTGAAAAGAAAGAGTATCTCAATGAGAAAACAAAGAGTATCTCAATGAGAAAAGATAGAGTTTGTCAATGTGAAAAGAAAGAGTATCTCAATGTGAAAAGAAAGAGTATCTCAACAAGAAAAGAAAGATTATCTCAATGAGTAAAGAAAGAAAATCGCAATGTGAAAAGAAAGAGTATCTCAATGAAAAAACAAAGAGTATCTCAATGTGAAAAGATAGAGTATCTCAATGGGAAAAGAAAGAGTATCTCAATGTGAAAAGAAAGAGTATCTCTATGTGAAAAGAAAGAGTATCTCAATGCGAAAAGATAGAGTACCTCAATGTGAAAAAAAAAAAAAGAGTATCTCAATGAGAAAAAAAGAGTATCTCAACAAGACAAGAAAGAGTATCTCAATGTGCAAAGAAAGAGTATCTCAACAAGAAAAGAAAGAATATCTCAACAAAAAAAAGAAAGATTATCTCAACAGGAAAAGAAAGAGTATCTCAATGTGAAAAGAAAGAGTATCTCAATGTGAAAAGAAAGAGTATCTCAATGAGAAAAGAGAGAGTATCTCAACAAGAAAACAAAAGAGTATCACAACAAGAAAAGAAAGAGTATCTGAATGAGAAAAGAAAGAGTATCTGAACGAGAAAAGAAAGAGTATCTCAATGTGAAAAGAAATAGTATCTCAACAAGAAAAGAAAGAGTATCTCAACAAGAAAAGAAAGAGTATCTCAAACAGAAAAGAAAGAGTATCTCAATGAGAAAAGAAAGAGTATCTCCACAAGAAAAGAAAGAGTATCTCAACAAGAAAAGAAAGAGTATCTCAACAAGAAAAGAAAGAGTACTTCAATGTGAAAAGAAAGATTATCTCAATGTGAAAAGAAAGAGTATCTCAATGTGAAGAGAAAGAGTATCTCAATGTGAAAAGAAAGAGTATCTTAACAAGAAAAGATAGAGTATCTCAATGTGAAAAGAGAGAGTATCTCAACAAGAAAAGAAAGAGTATCTCAACAAGAAAACAAAAAGAGTATCTCAATGAGTAAAGAAAGAGTATCTCAATGTGAAAAGAAAGAGTATCTCAACGAGAAAAGAAAGAGTATCTCAATATAAAACGAAAGAGTATCTCAACAAGAACAGAAAGAGTATCTCAATTAGAAAAAAGAGTATCTTAATGAGAAAAGAAAGAGTATCTGAACGAGAAAAGAAAGAGTATCTCAATGTGAAAAGAAAGCGTATCTCAATGTGAAAGGAAAGAGTATCTCAATGTGAAAAGAAAGAGTATCTCAATGTCAAAGAAAGAGTATCTCAACGAGAAAAGAAAGAGTATCTCAACAAGAAAAGATAGAGTATCTCAATGAGAAAAGAAAGAGTATGTCAATGTGAAAAGAAAGAGTATCTCAATGTGAAAAGATAGAGTATCTGAATCAGTAAAGAAAGAGTATGTCAATGTGAAAAGAAAGAGTATCTAAATGTGAAAAGAAAGAGTATCTCAACGAGAAAAGAAAGAGTATCTCAATGTGAAAAGAAAGAGTATCTCAACTAGAAAAGAAAGAGTATCTCAACAACAAAAGAAAAAGTATCTCAACAAGAAAAGATAGAGTATCTCAATGAGAAAAGAAAGAGTAGGTCAATGTTAAAAGAAAGAGTATCTCAATGTAAAAAGAAAGAGTATCTCAACAAGAAAAGAAAGAGTATCTCAATGAGTAAAGAAAGAAAATCTCAATGTGAAAAGAAAGAGTATCTCAATGAGAAAACAAAGAGTATCTCAATGTGAAAAGATAGAGTATCTCAATGGGAAAAGAAAGAGTATCTCAATGTGAAAAGAAAGAGTATCTCAATGCGAAAAGATAGAGTACCTTCAATGTGAAAAAAAGAGTATCTCAATGAGAAAAGAAAGAGTATCTCAACAAGACAAGAAAAAGTATCTCAATGTACAAAGAAAGAGTATCTCAACAAGAAAAGAAAGAATATCTCAACAAAAAAAGAAAGAGTATCTCAATAGGAAAAGAAAGAGTATGTCAATGTGAAAAGAAAAAGTATCTCAATGAGAAAAGAAAGAGTATCTCAATGTGAAAAGAAAGAGTATCTCAATGTGAAAAGAAAGAGTATCTGAATGTGAAAAGAAAGAGTATCTCAATGAAATAAGAGAGAGTATCTCAACAAGAAAAGAAAGAGTATCTATACAAGAAAACAAAAAGAGTATCACAACAAGAAAAGAAAGAGTATCTCAATGAGAAAAGAAAAAGTATCTGAACGAGAAAAGAAAGAGTATCTCAAGGTGAAAAGAAATAGTATCTCAATGTGAAAAGAAAGAGTATCTCAACAAGAAAAGAAAGAGTATCTCAATGTGCAAAGAAAGAGTATCTCAATGTGAAAAGAAAGAGTATCTCAATCAGAAAAGAAAGAGTATCTCAATGAGAAAAGAAAGAGCATCTCAATGAGAAAAGAAAGAGTATCTCAATGTGAAAAGAAAGAGTATCTCATTGTGAAAAGAAACAGTATCTCAATGTGAAAAGAAAGAGTATCTCAATGTGAAAAGAAACAGTATCTCAATGTGAAAAGAAAGAGTATCTCAATGAGAAAAGAAAGAGCATCTCAATGAGAAAAGAAAAGAGTATCTCAATGTGAAAAGATAGAGTATATCAATGAGAAAAGAAAGAATATCTCAATGTGAAAAGAAAGAGTATTTCAATGAGAAAAGATAGAGTATCTCAATGTGAAAAGATAGAGTATCTCAATGTGAAAAGAAAGAGTATCTAAATGTGAAAAGAAAGAGTGTCTCAACAAGAAAAGAAAGAGTATCTCAATGTGAAAGAAAGAGCATCTCAACAAGAAAAGAAAGAGTATCTCAACAAGAAACAAAAAGAGTATCTCAATGAGCAAAGAAAGAGTATCTCAATGTGAAAAGAAACAGTATCTCAACGAGAAAAGAAAGAGTATCTCAATATAAAACGAAAGAGTATCTCAACAAGAACAGAAAGAGTATCTCAACAAGAAAAGAAAGAGTATCTTAATGAGAAAGAAAGAGTATCTGAACGAGAAAAGAAAGAGTATCTCAATGTGAAAGGAAAGAGTATCTCAATGTGAAAAGAAAGAGTATCTCAATGTGAAAAGAAAGAGTATCTTAAACGAGAAAAAGAAAGAGTATCTCAACAAGAAAAGATAGAGTATCTCAATGTGAAAAGAAAGAGTATCTCAATGTGAAAAGAAAGAGTATCTAAATGTGAAAAGAAAGAGTATCTCAACGAGAAAAGAAAGAGTATCTCAATGTGAAAAGAAAGAGTATCTCAACGAGAAAAGAAAGAGTATCTCAACAACAAAAGAAAAAGTATCTCAACAAGAAAAGATAGAGTATCACAATGACAAAAGAAAGAGTATGTCAATGTGAAAAGAAAGAGTATCTCTCAATGTGTAAAAAGAAAGAGTATCTCAACAACAAAAGTGCATTCCTCAACAAGAAAAGATAGAGTATCTCAATGAGTAAAGAAAGAAAATCTCAATGAGAAAAGATAGAGTATCTCAATGGGAAAAGAAAGAGTATCTCAATGTGAAAGAAAGAGTATCTCAATGAAAAGAAAGAGTATCTCAATGTGAAAAGATAGTGTACCTCAATGTGAAAAAAAAGAGTATCTCAATGAGAAAAGAAACAGTATCTCAATGAGAAAAGAAAGAGTATCTCAACAAGACAAGAAAGAGTATCTCAATGTACAAAAAAGAGTATCTCCAACAAGAAAAGAAAGACTATCTCAACAAAAAGAAAGAGTATCTCAACAGGAAAAGAAAGAGTATCTCAATGAGAAAAGAAAGAGTATCCCAACAAGAAAAGAAAGAGTATCTCAATGTGAAAAGAAAGAATATCTCAACAAGAAAAGAAAGAGTATCTCAACAAGAAAAGAAAGAGTATCTCAATGAGAAAAGATAGAGTATCTCAATGTGAAAAGATAGAGTATCTCAATGTTGAAAAGAAAGAGTATCTCAATGTGAAAGAAAGAATAATCTCAACAAGAAAAGAAAGAGTATCTCAACAAGAAAAGAAAAGAGTATCTCAATGAGAAAACAAAAAGTATCTCAATGTGAAAAGATAGAGTATCTCAATGTGAAAAGAAAGAGTATCTCAATGTGAAAAGAAAGAGTATCTCAACAAGAAAGAAAGAGTATCTCAATGTGAAAAGAAAGAGTATCTCAACAAGAAAAGAAAAGTATCTCAATGTGAAAAGAAAGAGTATCTCAACAAGAAAAGAAATAGTATCTCAACAAGAAAGAAAGAAGTATCTCAACAAGAAAAGAAAGAATATCTCAATGTGAAAGAAATAGTATTTCAACAAAAAAG
The DNA here is from genome assembly GCA_037039925.1 of Doris montereyensis. Lineage (NCBI taxonomy): Eukaryota > Metazoa > Mollusca > Gastropoda > Nudibranchia > Dorididae > Doris > Doris montereyensis. Next base: position 82,525 of record JAXRKP010001794.1, read on the forward strand.
AAAGAGTATCTGAATGTGAAAAGAAATAGTATCTCAATGTGAAAAGAAAGAATATCTCAAAGTGAAAAGATAGAGTATCTCATTGTGAAGAGGAAGAGTATCTCAATAAGAAAAGAAAGAGTATCTCAAGAAGAAAAAAAAGAATATCTCAACAAAAAAAGAAGAGTATCTCATTGAGCAAAGAAAGAGTATCTCAAAGAAAAGAAAGAGTATCTTAATGTGAAAAGAAAGAGTATCTCAATGAGAAAAGAATGAGTATCTCAACAAAGAAAGAAAGAGTATCTCAATGTGAAAAGAAAGAGTATCTCATTGCGTAAAGAAAGAGTATCTTAATGAGAAAGAAAGAGTATCTCATTGCGTAAAGAAAGAGTATCTTAATGAGAAAAGATAGAGTATCTCAACAAGAAAAGAAAGAATATCTCAACAAGAAAAGAGAGAGTATCTCAACAAGAAAAGATAGAGTATCTCAACAAGAAAAGATAGAGTATCTCAACAAGAAAAGATAGAGTATCTCAACAAGAAAGATAGAGTATCTCAACAAGAAAAGATAGAGTATCTCAACAAGAAAAGAAAGAGTATCTCAACAAAGAAAGAAAGTGTATCTCAACAAGAAAAAAAAAGTATCTCAACAACAAAAGAAAGATTATCTCAACAAGAAAAGAAAGAGTATCTCAACAAGAAAAAGAAAGAGTATCTCAATGTGAAAGAAAGAGTATCTCAATGTGAAAAGAAAGAGTATCTCAATAAGAAAAGAAAGAGTATCTCAAGAAGAAAGGAAAGAGCATCTCAATGTGAAAAGATAGAGTATCTCAATGTGAAAAAAAGACTATTTCAATGTGAAAGAAAGAGTATCTCAATGTGAAAAGGAAGAGTATATCACTGAGAAAAGATAGAGTATTTCACTGTGAAAAAGAAAGAGTATCTCAACGAGAAAAAGAAAGAATATCTCAATGAGAAAAAGTAGTATCTCAATGTGAAAACAAAGAGTATCCAATGTGAAAAGAAACAGTATCTCAAAAGAAAAGAAAGAGTATCTCAATGTGAAAAGAAAGAGCATCTCAATGTGAAAAGAAAGCTATCTCAATGGGAAAGAAAGAGTATCTCAATGTGAAAAGAAAGAGTATCTCAATGTGAAAAGATAGAGTATCTCAACAAGAAAAGAAAGAGTATCTCAATGTGAAAAAAGATAGAGTATCTCAATGTGAAAAGAAAGAAATCTCAATGTGAAAAGAAAGAGTATCTCAATAAGAAAAGATAGAGTATCTCAATGTGAAAAGAAAGAGTATCTCAATGTGAAAAGAAACAGTATCTCAATGTGAAAAGAAAGTGTATCTCAATGTGAAAAGAAAGAGTATCTCAATGGGAGAAAAGAAAGAGTATCTCAACAAGAAAAGAAGAGTATCTCAACAAGAAAAGAAAGAGTATCTTTAACAAGAAAAGAAAGAGTATCTCAACAAGAAAAGAAAGAGTATCCAACATGAAAATAAAAAAGAGTATCTTAACAAGAAAAGAAGGAGTATCTCAATGTGAAAAGAAAAAGAGTGTGTCAATGTGAAAAGAAAGAGTATCTCAACAAGAAAAGAAAGACTATCTCCAATGTGAAGAGAAAGAGCATCTCCAATGTGAAAAGAAAGAGTATCTCAATGTGAAAAGAAAGAGTATCTCAATGTGAAAAGAAAGAGTATCTCAATGAGAAAAAAAGAATATCTCAATGTGAAAAGAAAGAGTATCTCAACAAGAAAAGAAAGAGTATCTCAATGAGAAAGAAAGGCTATCTCAATGAAAGATAGGTATCTCATTGTGAAGAGGAAAGAGTATTTCAATAAGAAAAGAAAGGAGTATCTCAAGAAGAAAGGAAAGAATATTCACAAAAAGAAAGGAAAGAGCATCTCAATGTGAAAAGAAAGAGCATCTCAATGTGAAAAGAAAGAGTATCTCAATATCTCAAGAAAAGAAAGAGTATCTCAATGTGAAAAGAAAGAGCATCTCAATGTGAAAAGAAAGAGTATCTCAATGTGAAAAGAAAGAGTATCTCAATGTGAAAAGAATGAGCATCACCAATGTGAAAAGAAAGAGCATCTCAATGTGAAAAGAAAGAGTATCTCAATGTGAAAAGAAACAGTATCTCAATGTGAAAAGAAACAGTATCTCAATGTGAAAAGAAACAGTATTTCAATGTGAAAAGAAACAGTATCTCAATGTGAAAAGAAACAGTATCTCAATGTGAAAAAAACAGTATCTCAATGTGAAAAGAAACAGTATCTCAATGTGAAAAGAAACAGTATCTCAATGTGAAAAGAAACAGTATCTCAAAGTGAAAAGAAAGAGTATCTTAACGAGAAAATGGGAAGACTATCTCAATGTGAAAGAAAGAGTATCTCAACAAAGAAAAGAAAGAGTATCTCAACAAGAAAAGGAAGGAGTATCTTAACAAGAAAAGAAAAGAGTATCTCAACAAGAAAAGAAAGAGTATCTCAACAAGAAAAGAAAGAATATCTTAAGAAGAAAAAAGAAAGAGTATCTCAATGTGAAAAGAAAGAGTATCTCAACAAGAAAAGAAAGAGTATCTTAAGAAGAAAAGAAAGAGTATCTCAATGTGAAAAGAAAGAGTATCTTAACAAGAAAAGGAAGAATATCTCAATGTGAAAAGAAAGAGTATCTCAACAAGAAAAGAAAGAGTATCTCAACAAGAAAAGGAAGACTATCTATATGTGAAAAGAAAGAGTATCTCAATGTGAAAAGAAAGAGTATCTCAATGTGAAAAGAAAGAGTATCTCAATGTGAAAAGAAACAGTATCTCAATAAGAAAAGAAAGAGTATCTCAATGTGAAAAAAACAGTATCTCAATAAGAAAAGAAAGAGTATCTCAGTGTGAAAAGAAAGAGTATCCCAATAAGAAAAGAAAGAGTATCTCAATGTGAAAAGGAAGACTATCTCAATGTGAAAAGAAAGAGTATCTTAACAAGAAAAGATAGAGTATCTCAATGTGAAACGAGAGAGTATCTCAACAAGAAAAAGAAAGAGTATCTCAATGTGAAAAGAAAGAGTATCTCAACAAGAAAAGAAAGAGCATCTCAATGTGAAAAGAAAGAGTATCGCAAATGTGAAAAGAAAGAGTATCTCAATAAGAAAAGAAAGAGTATCTCAATGTGAAAAGAAAGAGTATCTCAATAAGAAAAGAAAGAGTATCTCAACAAGAAAAGAAAGAGTATCTCAACAAGAAAAGAAAGAGTATCTCAATGTGAAAAGAAAGAGTATCTCAATGTGAAAAGAAAGAGTATCTCAATAAGAAAGAAAGAGTATCTCAAGAAGAAAGGAAAGAGTATCTCAATGTGAAAAGATAGAGTATCTCAATGTGAAAAAAAAGACTATTTCAATGTGAAAAGAAAGAGCATCTCAATGTGAAAAGGAAGAGTATCTCACTGAGAAAAGATAGAGTATTTCACTGTGAAAAGAAAGAGTATTCAACGAGAAAAGAAAGAATATCTCAATGAGAAAAGAAGGAGTATCTCAATGTGAAAAACAAAGAGTATCTCAATGTGAAAAGAAACAGTATCTCAAAAGAAAAGAAAGAGTATCTCAATGTGAAAAGAAAGAGCATCTCAATGTGAAAAGAAAGAGTATCTCAATGGGAAAAGAAAAAGTATCTCAATGTGAAAAAGAAAGAGTATCTCAATGTGAAAAGATAGAGTGTCTCAATGTGAAAAGAAAGAGTATCTCAATGTGAAAAGATAGAGTATCTCAATGTGAAAAGAAAGAGTATCTCAATGTGAAAAGAAAGAGTATCTCAATGAGAAAAGATAGAGTATCTCAATGTGAAAAGAAAGAGTATCTCAATGTGAAAGAAACAGTATCTCAATGTGAAAAGAAAGAGTATCTCAATGTGAAAAAGAAAGAGTATCTTAACAACAAAAGAAAGAGTATCACAACAAGAAAAAAAGAGATATCTCAACATGAAAAGAGTATCTTAACAAGAAAAGAAAGAGTATCTCAATGTGAAAAGAAAGAGTGTGTCAATGTGAAAAGAAAGAGTATCTCAACAAGAAAAGAAAGACTATCTCAATGTGAAGAGAAAGAGCATCTCAATGTGAAAAGAAAGAGTATCTCAATGTGAAAAGAAAGAGTATCTCAATGTGAAAAGAAAGAGTATCTCAATGAGAAAAGAAAGAATATCTCAATGTGAAAAGTAAAAGTATCTCAACAAGAAAAGAAAGAGTATCTCAATGTGAAAAGAAAGAATATCTCAATGTCAAAAAGATAGAGTATCTCATTGTGAAGGAAGAGTATCTCAATAAGAAAAGAAAGAGTATCTCAAGAAGAAAAGAAAGAATATCTCACAAAAGAAAGGAAAGAGCATCTCAATGTGAAAAGAAAGAGTATCTCAATGTGAAAAGAAAGAGTATCGCAATGTGAAAAGAAAGAGTATCTCAATGTGAAAAGAAAGAGCATCTCAATGTGAAAAGAAAGAGTATCTCAATGTGAAAAGAAAGAGTATCTCAATGTGAAAAGAAAGAGCATCTCAATGTGAAAAGAAAGAGCATCTCAATGTGAAAAGAAAGAGTATCTCAATGTGAAAAGAAGCAGTATCTCAATGTGAAAAGAAACAGTATCTCAATGTGAAAAGAAACAGTATCTCAATGTCAAAGAAACAGCATCTCAATGTGAAAAGAAACAGTATCTCAATGTCAAAAGAAACAGTATCTCAATGTCAAAAGAAACAGTATCTCAATGAAAAGAAACAGTATCTCAATGTGAAAAGAAATAGTATCTCAATGTGAAAAGAAACAGTATCTCAATGTGAACAGAAACAGTATCTCAATGTGAAAAGAAAGAGTACCTTAACAAGAAAGGAAGACTATCTCAATGTGAAAGAAAGAGTATCTCAACAAGAAAAGAAAGAGTATCTCAACAAGAAAAGGAAGAGTATCTTAACAAGAAAAGAAAGAGTATACTCAACAAGAAGGAAGAGTATCTCAACAAGAAAAGAAAAGACTATCTCAACAAGAAAAGAAAGAGTATCTTAAGATGAAAAGAAAGAAGTATCTCAATGTGAAAAGAAAGAGTATCTCAATGTGAAAAGAAAGAGTATCTCAATGTGAAAAGAAAGAGTATCTTAACAAGAAAAGGAAGAATATCTCAATGTGAAAGAAAGAGTATCTCAACAAGAAAAAAAGAGTATCTCAACAGAAAAGGAAGACTATCTCAATGTGAAAAGAAAGAGTATCTCAATGTGAAAGAAACAGTATCTCAATGTGAAAAGAAAGAGTATCTCAATGTGAAAAAAATAGTATCTCAATAAGAAAAGAAAGAGTATCTCAATAAGAAAAGAAACAGTATCTCAATAAGAAAAGAAAGAGTATCTCAATGTGAAAAGAAAGAGTATCTCAATAAGAAAAGAAAGAGTATCTCAATGTGAAAAGGAAGACTATCTCAATGTGAAAAGAAAGAGTATCTCAATGTGAAAAGAAAGAGTATCTCAATGTGAAAAGAAAAAGTATCTCAATGTGAAAAGAAAGAGTATCTCAATGTGAAAAGAAAAGTATCTCAACAAGAAAAGAAAGAGCATCTCAATGTGAAAAGAAAGAGTATCTCAATGTGAAAAGAAAAGAGTATCTCAATAAGAAAAGAAAGAGTATCTCAATGTGAAAAGAAAGATATATCTCAATGTGAAAGAAGAGTATCTCAATAAGAAAAGAAAGAGTATCTCAATAAGATAAGAAAGAGTATCTCAATAAAAAAGAAAGAGTATCTCAATAAGAAAAAGAAAGAGTATCTCAATGTGAAAAGAAAGAATATCTTAACAAGAAAGGAAGAGTATCTCAACAAGAAAGAGGAAGTATCTCAATAAGAAAAGAAAGAGTATCTCAATAAAGAAAAGAAAGAGTATCTCAACAAGAAAAAAGAAAGAGTATCTCAACAAGAAAAAGAAGAGTATCTCAATACAAGAAAGAGAAAAAAGTATCTCAATAAGAAAAGAGTATCTCAATAAAAGAAAGAAAGAGTATCTCAATGTGAAAAGAAAGAGTATCTCAATAAGAAAAGAAAAGAGTATCTCAATAAAGAAAAGAAAGTATCTCAATGTGAAAAAGAAAAGTATCTCAATGTCAAAGAAAGAGTATCTCAATGTGAAAGAAAGAGTATCTCAATGTGAAAAAAAAAGTGTCTCAATGTGAAAAGAAAGAGTATCTCAATGTGAAAGAAAGAGTATCTCAATAAGGAAAAGAAAGAGTATCTCAATGTGAAAGAAAGAGTATCTCAATGTGAAAGAAAAAGAGCATCTCAATGTGAAAACAAAGAGTGTCTCAATAAGGAAAAGAAAAGAGTATCTCAACAAGAAAAGAAAGAGTATCTCAATAAGAAAAAGTATCTCAATAAGAAAGAAAAGAGTATCTCAACAGAAAAAGAAAGAGCATCTCAATGTGAAAAAGAATATCTCAATGTGAAAAGAAAGAATATCTCAATAAGAAAAGAAAAAGTATCTCAATGTGAAAGAAAAAATATCAATGTGAAAAGAAAGAGTATCTCAATGTGAAAAGAAAGAGTATCTCAATGTGAAAAGAAAGAGTATCTTAAAGTGAAAAGAAACAGTATCTCAATGTGAAAAGAAAGAGTATCTCAATAAGACAAGAAAGAGTATCTCAATGTGAAAAGAAAGAGTATCTCAATGTGAAAAGAAAGAGTATCTCAATAAGAAAAGAAAGAGCATCTCAATGTGAAAAGAAAGAGTATCTCAATGTGAAAAGAAAGAGTATCTCAATGTGAAAAGAAAGAGTATCTCAACAAGAAAAGAAAGAGTATCTCAATGTGAAAAGAAAGAGTATCTCAATGTGAAAAGAAAGAGTATCTCAATGTGAACAGAAAGAGTATCTCAATGTGAAAAGAAAGAGTATCTCAATGTGAAAAGAAAGAGTATGTCAATGTGAATAGAAAGAGTATCTCAACAAGAAAAGAAAGAGTATCTCAATGTGAAAAGAAAGAGTATCTCAACAAGAAAAGAAAGAGTATCTCAATGTGAAAAGAAAGAGTATCTCAATGTGAAAAGAAAGAGTATCTCAATGTGAAAAGAAAGAGTATGTCATTAAGAAAAGAAAGAGTATCTCATTGCGTAAAGAAAGAGTATCTCAACAAGAAAAGAAAGAGTATCTCAATGTGAAAAGAAAGAGTATCTCAATGTGAAAAGAAAGAGTATCTCAATGTGAAAAGAAAGAGTATCTCAACAAGAAAAGAAAGAGTATCTCAATGTGAAAAGAAAGAGTCTCTCAACAAGAAAAGAAAGAGTATCTCAATGTGAAAAGAAAGAGTATCTCAACAAGAAAAGAAAGAGTATCTCAATTTGAAAAGAAAGAGTATCTCAACAAGAAAAGAAAGAGTATCTCAATGTGAAAAAAAAGAGTATCTCAACAAGAAAAGAAAGAGTATCTCAATGTGAAAAGAAAGAGTATCTCAACAAGAAAAGAAAGAGTATCTCAACAAGAAAAGAAAGAGTATCTCAATGTGAAATGAAAGAGTATCTCAACAAGAAAAGAAAGAGCATCTCAATGTGAAAAGAAAGAGTATCTCAATGTGAAAAGAAAGAGTATCTCAATGTGAAAAGAAAGAGTATCTCAATGTGAAAAGAAAGAGTATCTCAATGTGAAAAGAAAGAGTATCTCAATGTGAAAAGAAAGAGTATCTCAATAAGAAAAGAAAGAGTATCTCAACAAGAAAAGAAAGAGTATCTCAACAAGAAAAGAAAGAGTATCTCAACAAGAAAAGAAAGAGTATCTCAACAAGAAAAGAAAGAGTATCTCAACAAGAAAAGGAAGAGTATCTTAACAAGAAAAGAAAGAGTATCTCAACAAGAAAAGAAAAAGTATCTCAACAAGAAAAGAAAGAGTATCTCAATGTGAAAAGAAAGAGTATCTCAATGTGAAAAGAAAGAGTATCTCAATGTGAAAAGAAAGAGTATCTCAACAAGAAAAGAAAGAGTATCTCAATGAGAAAAGAAAGAGTATCTTAAAGTGAAAAGAAACAGTATCTCAACAAGAAAAGAAAGAGTATCTCAACAAAGAAAGAAAGAGTATCGCAATGTGAAAAGAAAGAGTATCTCAATGTGAAAAGAAAAGAGTATCTCAATGTGAAAGAAAGAGTATCTCAATGCGAACAGAAAGAGTATCTCAATGTGAAAGAAAGAGTATCTCAATGTGAAAGAAAGAAGATCTCAACAAAGAAAAGAAAGAGTAATTATCTCAGTGAAAGAAAGATTCATCTCAATGTGAAAAGAAAAAGTATCTCAACGAGAAAGAAAAGTATCTCAATGTGAAAGAAAGATTATCTCAATAAAAGAAAGAAACAAGAAAAGATAGTGTATCTCAATGTGAAAAGAAACAGTATCTCAACAAGAAACAAAAAGAATATCTCAACAAGAAAAGAAACAGTATCTCAATGTGAAAGAAAGAGTATCTCAATGTCAAAAGAAAGAGTATCTCAATGTGAAAAAGAAAGAGTATCTCAATCGAGAAAAGAGTATCTCAATGAAAATATATGTCAATGAGAAAAGAAAAGAGTATCTCAACAAGAAATAATCTCAGTGTGAAAGAGTATCTCAACAAAGAAAACAAAAAGGAAAAAAAGTATCTCAACAAGAAAAGAAGAGAAGTATCTCAATGTGAAAGAAAGAGAGTATCTCAATGTGATAAGAGTATCTCAATGAGGAAAACAAAGAAGATGTCAATGTGAAAGAAGAGTATCTCCAACTAAGAAAAGATAAGTATCTCAACAAAGAAAAGAAGAGTATCTAAAATGGGAAAGAAAGAAGTATCTCAATGAAAAGAAGAATATCTCAATGTGTGAAATGATAGAGAGTATCTCATTGTGAAGACAAGAGTATCTCAGAAGAAAGAAAAGAGAGTATGTCAAGAAGAAAACAAGAGTATCTCAACAAGAAAAAGAAAAGTATCTCAACAAGAAAAAGAGGAGTATCTCTATGAAAAAAGAAGAGTATCTCAATATGAGAAGAAAGAGTATCTCAACAGAAAAGAAAAGTATCTCAATGTAAAAGATAAGAGCATCTCAATGTGAAAAGAAAGAGTATCTCAACAAGAAAAGAAAGAGTATATCAACAAGAAAAGAAAGAGTATCTCAAGAAGAAAAGAAAGAGTATCTCAATGTGAAAAGAAAGAGTATTTCAATGTGAAAAGAAAGAATATCTCAACAAGAAAAGATCGAGTATCTCAATCAGAAAAGAAAGAGTATCTCAAGGAGAAAAGAAAGAGTCTTTCAATGTGAAAAGATAGAGTATCTCAATGTGAAAAAAAAAGACTATTTCAATGTGAAAAGGAAGAGTATCTCAATGAGAAAAGATAGAGTATCTCACTGTGAAAAGAAAGAGTATCTCAACGAGAAAAGAAAGAGTATCTCAATGAGAAAAGAAGGAGTATCTCAATGTGAAAAGAAGGAGTATCTCAATGTGAAAAGAAATAGTATCTCAAAAAGAAAAGAAAGATTATCTCAATGTGAAAAGATAGCGTATCTTAACGACAAAAAGATACAGTATCTCAACAAGGAAAGAAAGAGTATCTCACCAAGAAAAGGAAGAGTATCTCAACAAGAAAAGAAAGAGTATCTCAACAAGAAAAGAAAGAGTATCTTAATGTGAAAAGAAAGAGTATCTCAATGTGAAAAGAAAGAGTATCTCAATGTGAAAAGAAAGACTATCTCAATGTGAAAAGAAAGAGTGTCTCAATGTGAAAAGAAAGAGTATCTCAACAAGAAAAGAAAGAGTATCTCAATGTGAAAAGAAAGAGTATCTCAATGTGAAAAGAAAGAGCATCTCAATGTGAAAAGAAAGAGTATCTCAATGTGAAAAGAAAGAGTATCTCAATGTAAAAAGCAAGAGTATCTGGATGTGAAAAGAAAGAGTATCTCAATAAGAAAAGGGAGAGTATCTCAACAAGAAAAGAAAGAGTATCTCAATGTGAAAAGAAAGAATATCTCAATGTGAAAAGATAGAGTATCTCAATGTGAAAAGATAGAGTATCTCAATGTGAAAAGAAAGAATATCTCAATGTGAAAAGATAGAGTATCTCAATGTGAAAAGAAAGAATATCTCAATGTGAAAAGAAAGAATATCTCAATATGAAAAGATAGAGTATCTCAATGTGAAAAGATACAGTATC
>JAXRKP010001795.1:0-27500 GCA_037039925.1 Doris montereyensis
ATATGATTATACCCTCATGAACGAACATCTGGAACACGTTCAAAGCATACCATATCTGGGAGTCCGCCTCAACAACAAACTCCAATGGGATGATCATATAAATGAAATCACATCAAAAGCAAATAGATGCCTTGGGTTTATCCACCGAAACCTGCGTCAATGCCCCATGCAAATTAAATCTTAGGCATACACAGCATTTGTTAGGCCGACGCTAGAATACGCTAGTGCTGCATGGGATCCACACCACCAATACCAAATTGACCAAATTGAAAAGGTACAGAGACTGGCAGCACGAGTTGTAAAAAAATGCTGGTCAAGAGAACAAGGATGCGTGACTCAAGCATTACAGGAACTTAACTGGTCTTCTCTGGAAACCCGCCGAAAACACTCTCGCCTCACACATATTTACAAAGCAATAAACACAGACACATCAACCGTGAAAATCCCAACTTATTTTTCTCAACGCAACAATGAATATACTCGCTTAACCAGAAATCATCACCAGCAAAAATTCATCAACCCACATACCCGGACCAACATTTACAAACACAGCTTTTTCCCTCGAACCATCTGCGAGTGGAATGCCCTGCCAAATAGAGTCATCAACAGCTTATCTGTTGACCAATTTAAACGTGTGCTTGGACGTGAAAATGTGTGAATATGAACTGTGAAGTGTAACACTATATTCGCATTCATGGGCAAAATGCCTTTTGCGAATTATCAATTCTGATTCTGAATAACACACACTACAGTTTCGTTACAGTGCAATTGTAATAACACACACTACAGTTTCGTTACAGTGCAATTGTAATAACACACACTACAGTTTCGTTACAGTGCAATTGTAATAACACACACTACAGTTTCGTTACAGTGCAATTGTAATAACACACACTACAGTTTCGTTACAGTGCAATTGTAATAACACACACTACAGTTTCGTTACAGTGCAATTGTAATAACACACACTACAGTTTCGTTACAGTGCAATTGTAATAACACACACTACAGTTTCGTTACAGTGCAATTGTAATAACACACACTACAGTTTCGTTACAGTGCAATTGTAATAACACACACTACAGTTTCGTTACAGTGCAATTGTAATAACACACACTACAGTTTCGTTACAGTGCAATTGTAATAACACACACTACAGTTTCGTTACAGTGCAATTGTAATAACACACACTACAGTTTCGTTACAGTGCAATTGTAATAACACACAATACAGTTTCGTTACAGTGCAATTGTAATAACACACACTGCAGTTTCGTTACAGTGCAATTGTAATAACACACACTACAGTTTCGTTACAGTGCAATTGTAATAACACACACTAAAGTTTCGTTACAGTGCCATTGCAATAAGACACACTAAAGTTTCGTTACAGTACCTCTCCTAATAGTAGAACGTTGTCAAAAACACCTGGTCCAGCCGTTGGTTTCAAACCAGTGCCATTGCAATAACACACACTACAGTTTCGTTACAGTACCCCTCCTAAGAGAAGAAACGTTGTCAAGAACACCTGGTCTAGCCAAGTTGGTTTCAAACCAGCGCTATTGCAATAACACACACTACAGTTTCGTTACAGTACATCTCCTAATAGTAGAACGTTGTGAAGAACTCCTGGGTCAGCCGTGGGCATTTAGCAACCAGACTCGTCTTGATAACAAACATCACAGTTTCGCCTTTTTCCAAACAGTTAAACGGGTAACAGCAACAAAAACACGAAAGAGAAAATGACTACGCTTACCATTCGATTTTTGTGTCAGCGCTAAAGAATGCATTGGTCAAAGTACTTTCCACTCAATGCGTTTTTCTCCAGCCATTGGACGCAGCCTGATGACGTCTACAACACAGTCCGGTACATTGTCTCTCCACACAGCGTTTGCTGGCTTTCATTGTAAATGATTCAAGTATACAGCAAGGCATTGGCAGCCATGGCAGTTGTATACACACGATCCTCGGCTCGATTCTTTGCAAATATAGGAAGGATTTGTTTTTTGAAGAGGAAAACAAAGAAGACATATTCGTAAAGACATATATACGTTTGTTTTTCATATGTTTGTGATATCTCAAATTTGAGAACAGGATATGAACTATTTGTTCTTTTTTCTGTAGATTTTAATAATTTTGTATTGTTTTTATAATGTTTCTATGTTAAAGCATGAATGCTCGCCTTATGAATTTTGAAGCGATTGATGATTGACAGACTACGACATCATGCAGTATGCCTAGAATAAGCAGGACTTCAGTTCCCGATAACACCACATTCAACTCTGAGTATGGGGCTTACGTCACTCTACTATCGGTTTCTTTTCCTTAGCTTTTTAGGGAAGAGGGAGTAATGACGTCAACAAGGAAAACAAAGGGAACCTCACTGATACCAGGGAAGACAATCAGTAAACAAAAATGCATTTTTTGGGATCCTAAACAGTGGTCTGACCTTTATGCGCTTATTTTTTGATTGATTTTATAGAAGTGAGAAACAAGTCAAGTGGGATGACTTTGATTTAATCTTATTGCTTTTATTTTTGTCCAATATCAATAGTTTGCCACATGAGAAAATTATCTTACCAGGGTCTCTTGAGATAAAAAAGATGACATCTGGTTTATAATCTGTATTCCCATACTAATGCAAGCTCACCGATTGTAAGTCATGCCCCCCCACCCTACCCCCAAGAGCGTCATTCCATTCAAAGTCATTCTCAACTCCTTGGGAGCAAACAGTACAGCAGCCTGTTAGGCGCTTCGTACTAATACTGTGACGATTATATTTCCCTATTTAGAGTTGGTTACCCTTCACACGTGAGTCGAGTGATGTTCATTTCCTAAGAGCACATCTTGGTGAGTGGCACCACTGATCCAACCAAGGACGTGAGCAATATCGTCGTGATTACAACTATTAAAACTACAGTTTTGCCAAAGTACCTCAGCTTTTTCATAACAGAGTTTTTTTTTAACAGCCTGGACAACAATATTTTTTAGAAACATACAGATTGGCGTATAACATTGTATATATTATTCAGCTACTTTAAATAACGAGAATCGATTCATTTTCCCCTTCGTTAAAATTCTGTAATTTCATGTGAACTTACAAGTGGTTTTTCATCTTCGTTAGATCCGCGGTACCCAGGAAATCATCGTAGAAAATGCCACCACACAGATCAACTTGTTTGGACTCTAAAATGATTGTCGATATCTTTGTTGTCAACACTGATTTCAAATCTTGATAAAATGTCTCGAACACCTACAGAACAGGAAAAGAGCAAAACGGGTTCAAAGGAGGAACAATAACTTTTCTTCATGTTGACAACCAGTGAGGCAAGAAGCAACTTGAAAGATGAAAAAGGACATGAACTAATGTTAAAGCTCTAGCAGCAAATAGCCAGAATGGAATCTTCTGATATCAATAGTATCGAACCCACGACCTCTGTGTAGTCACCAATGCTTTGGCCATGACATGAGAGCGTGCTGCCAAGGCAGGTTTTTGTTGAAAATTTGGTTGTTAGTGACAAGGAAGGTTTGTAGCTAGTTTGGTTGTTAGTGTCAAGGAAGGCTTGTAGCTAATTTGGTTGTTAGTGTCAAGGAAGGTTTGTAGCTAGTTTGGTTGTTAGTGTCAAGGAAGGTTTGTAGCTAGTTAGGTTGCTAGTGACAAGGATGGTTTGCAGATAGTTTGGTTGCTAGTGACAAGGACGGTTTGAAGCTAATTTTGTTGTTAGTGACAATAAAGGTTTGTAGCTAGTTTGGTTGTTAGTGTCAAGGAAGGTTTGTAGCTAATTTGGTTCTTAGTGTCAAGGAAGGTTTGTAGCTAATCTGGTTGTTAGTGACAATAAAGGTTTGTAGCTAGTTTGGTTGCTAGTGACAAGGACGGTTTGCAGATAGTTTGTTGTTAGTGACAAGGACGGTTTGTAGCTAGTTTGGTTGCTAATGACAAGGAAGGTTTGCTTATAGTTTGGTTGCTAGTGACAAGGAAGGTTTGTAGCTAGTTTGGTTGCTAGTGACAAGGACGGTTTGCAGATAGTTTGGTTGCTAGTGACAATGAGGTTTTGTAGCTAGTTTGGTTGCTAGTGACAAGGAAGGTTTGCAGATAGTTTGGTTGCTAGTGACAAGGAAGGTTTGGAGATAGTTTGGTTGCTAGTGACAAGGAAGGTTTGGAGATAGTTTGGTTGCTAGTGACAAGGAAGGTTTGCAGATAGTTTGGTTGGTAGTGACAAGGAAGGTTTTGGAGATAGTTTGGTTGCTAGTGGCAAGGAAGATTTGCAGATAGTTTGCTTGCTAGTGACAAGGAAGGTTTGGAGATAGTTTGGTTGCTAGTGACAAGGAAGGTTTGGAGATAGTTTGGTTGCTAGTGACAAGGACGGTTTGCAGATAGTTTGGTTGGTAGTGACTAGGAAGGTTTGGAGATAGTTTGGTTTCTAGTGACAAGGAAGGTTTGCAGATAGTTTGGTTTTTTTAGTGATAAGAAGGTTTGTACCTAGTTTGGTTGCTAGTGACAAGGAAGGTTTATAGCTAGTTTGGTTGCTAGTGATAAAGAAGGTTTGTAACTAGTTTGGTTGCTAGTGACAAGGAAGGTTTGCAGATAGTTTGGTTGCTCGTGACAAAGGAAGTGTTGTAGCTAGTTTGGTTGCTCATGACAAAGGAAGTGTTGTAGCTAGTTTGGTTGCTCGTGACAAGGAAGTGTTGTAGCTAGTTTGGTTGTTAGTGGTAGGGAGATTTGTAGCTAATTTGGTTGTTAGTGACAAGGAAGGTTTGTAGCTAATTTGAAAGTTTGTTAGTGACAAGGAAGGTTTGCTTATAGTTTGGTTGGTAGTGACAAGGAAGGTTTGTAGCTAATTTGGTTGTTAGTGACCAAGGAAGGTTTAGCTAATTTGGTTGTTAGTGACAAGGAATGTTTGTAGATAATTTGGTTGTTTAGTGACAAGGAAGGTTTGTAGATAGTTTGGTTGTTAGTGACAAGGGAAGGTTTGTAGCTAGTTTGGTTGTTAGTGACAAGGAAAGTTTGTAGATAGTTTGGTTTCGATTGGCAAGGAAGGTTTGTAGCTAGTTTGGTTTCTAATGACAAGGAAGGTTTGCAGATAATTTGGTTTCTAATGACAAGGAAGGTTTGTAGATAGTTTGGTTGTTAGTGACAAGAAAGGTTTGTAGATAGTTTGGTTGTTAGTGACAAGGAAGGTTTATAGCTAGTTTGGTTGCTAGTGACAAGGAAGGTTTGTAGCTAGTTTGGTTGCTAGTGACAAGGAAGGTTTGCAGATAGTTTGGTTGCTAGTGACAAGGACGGTTTGTAGATAGTTTGTTAGTGACAAGGAAGGTTTGTAGCTAATTTGGTTGTTAGTGACAAGGAAGGTTTGTAGCTAATTTGGTTGTTAGTGTCAAGGAAGCTTTGTAGCTAGTTTGGTTGTTAGTGTCAAGGAAGTTTTGTAGCTAATCTGGTTGTTAGTGACAATAAAGGTTTTTAGCTAGTTTGGTTGTTAGTGTCAAGGAAGGTTTGCAGATAGTTTGGTTGCTAGTGACAAGGAGGTTTTGTAGCTTGTTTGGTTGCTAGTGACAAGGACGGTTTGTAGCTAGTTTGGTTGCTAGTGACAAGGACGGTTTGTAGCTAGTTTGGTTGCTAGTGACAAGGACGGTTTGCAGATAGTTTGGTTGCTAGTGACAAGGAGGTTTTGTAGCTAGTTTGGTTGCTAGTGACAAGGAAGGTTTGGAGATAGTTTGGTTGCTAGTGACAAGGAAGGTTTTGGAGATAGTTTGGTTGTTTGTGACAAGGAAGGTTTGCAGATAGTTTGGTTGGTAGTGACAAAGGGAAAGGTTTGTGATAGTTTGGTTGCTAGTCACAAGGAAGATTTGCTGAAAGTTTGGTTGCTAGTGACAAGGAAGGTTTGCAGATAGTTTGGTTGCTAGTGACAAGTGGAAGTTGATCGTAGCTAGTTTGGTTGCTCGTGACAAGTTGAAGTTAGTGACAAGGAGCTAGTTTGATTGTTAGTGACAAGGAAGGTTACTAGTTTGGTTGTTAGTGACAAAGGAGATTGTTAATTTGATTGTTAGTGACAAGGAAGGTTTGTAGCTAGTTTGGTTGTTAGTGACAAGGAAGGAAGGTTTGTGACAAGGAAGGTTTGTATTTTGGTTGTTAGTGACAAGGAAGGTTTGTAGCTAATTTGTTTGTTAGTGACAAGGAAGGTTTGTAGATAGTTTGGTTGTTAGTGACAAAGGAAGGTTTGTAGATAGTTTGGTTGTTAGTGACAAGGAAGGTTTTGCAGATAGTTTGGTTGTTAGTGACAAGGAAGGTTTACAGATAGTTTGGTTTTAGTGACAAGAAGGTTTGTAGATAGTTTGGTTGTTAGTGACAAGGAAGGTTTGTAGTTAGTTTGGTTGTTAGTGACAAGGGAAGGGTTTGTGATAGTTTGGTTGTTAGTGACAAGGAAGCTAGTTTGGTTTTAATGACAAGGAAGGTTTGTAGCTAATTTGGTTGTTAGTGACAAGGAAGGTTTGTAGATAGTTTGGTTTCTAATGACAAGGACGGTTTGTAGATAGTTTGGTTGTTAGTGACAAGGAAGGTTTGTAGATAGTTTGGTTGTTAGTGACAAGGAAGGTTTATAGATAGTTTGGTTTCTAGTGACAAGGAAGGTTTGTAGATAGTTTGATTGTTAGTGACAAAGGAAGGTTTGCTTATAGTTTGGTTGTTAGTGACAAGGAAGGTTTATAGCTAGTTTGGTTGCTAGTGACAATGAAAGGTTTATAGCTAGTTTGATTGCTAATGACAAGGAAGGTTTGTGTAGTTAGTTTGGTTGTTAGTGACAAGGAAGGTTTATAGCTAGTTTGGTTGATAGAAGATCTTGAGCTAGTTTTTGCTAATGACAAGGAAGGTTTGTAGCTAGTTTGGTTGCTAGTGACAAGGAAGGTTTATAGCTAGTTTGGTTGTTAGTGACAAGGAAAGCTAGTTTAGTTGGTAGTGACAAGGAAGGTTTGCTTATAGTTTGGTTGGTAGTGACAAGGAAGGTTTATAGCTAGTTTGGTTTAGTGACAAGGAAGCTAGTTTGGTTGCTAGTGACAAGGAAGGTTTGCTTATAGTTTTCTAGTGACAAGGAAGGTTTTGTTTATAGTTTGGTTGCTAGTGACAAGGAAGGTTTGCTTTAGTTTGGTTGCTAGTGACAAGGAAGGTTTGCTTATAGTTTGGTTGCTAGTGACAAGGAAGGTTTGCTTATAGTTTTGTTGCTAGTGACAAGGAAGGTTTGTTTATAGTTTGGTTGCTAGTGACAAGGAAGGTTTGCTTATAGTTTTGGTTGTTAGTGACAAGGAAGGTTTGTAGATAGTTTGGTTGTTAGTGACAAGGAAGGTTTGCAGATAGTTTGGTTGCTAGTGACAAGGAAGGTTTGCAGATAGTTTGGTTGCTAGTGACAAGGAAGGTTTGTAGATAGTTTGGTTGTTAGTGACAAGGAAGGTTTGTAGATAGTTTGGTTATTAGTGACAAGGAAGGTTTTGTAGATAGTTTGGTTGTTAGTGACAAGGAAGGTTTGTAGATAGTTTGGTTGCTAGTGACAAGATTTGCAGATAGTTTGGTTGTTAGATAGTTTGGTTGTTAGTAGACAATAGTTTGGTTGTTAGTGACATAGATAGTTTGGTTTGACAAAGAAGGTTTGATATAGTTTGGTTGTTAGTGACAAGGAAGGTTTGCAGCTAGTTTGGTTTCTAATGACAAGGAAGGTTTGTTGCTAGTTTGGTTGCTAGTGACAAGGAAGGTTTGCAGCTAGTTTGGTTGCTAGTGACAAGGAAGGATTATAGCTAGTTTGGTTGTTAGTGACAAGGGAAGTTTGTAGATAGTTTGGTTTCAATTGACAAGGAAGGTTTGTAGCTAGTTTGGTTGGTAAGTGACAATGAATGTTTATAGCTAGTTTGGTTGCTAATGACAAGGGAGGTTTGTAGTTAGTTTGGTTGCTAGTGACAAGGAGGTTTGTAGCTAGTTTGGTTGCTAATGACAAGGAAGGTTTGTAGCTAGTTTGGTTGCTAGTGACAAGGAAGGTTTATAGTTAGTTTGGTTGCTAGTGACAAGGAAGGTTTTAGCTTTTAGTTGGTAGCGACAAGGAAGGCTTGCTTATAGTTTGGTTGGTAGTGACAAGGAAGGTTTTGTAGCTAGTTTGGTTGGTATTGACAAGGAAGGTTTTAGCTAGTTTGGTTGCTAGTGACAAGGAAGGTTTGCTTATAGTTTGGTTGCTAGGGACAAGGAAGGTTTGCTTATAGTTTTGTTGCTAGTGACAAGGAGGGTTTGTTTATAGTTTTGACAAGGGTTGCTTTTTAGTTTGGTTGCTAGTGACAAGGAGGTTTTCTTAGTGACAAGGAAGGTTTGAGATAGTTTTGCTAGTGACAAGGAAGGTTTGCTTATAGTTTGGTTGCTAGTGACAAGGAAGGTTTGCAGATAGTTTGGTTGCTAGTGACAAGGAAGGTTTGTAGATAGTTTGGTTGTTAGTGACAAGGAAGGTTTGTAGATAGTTTGGTTGCTAGTGACAAGGAAGGTTTGTAGATAGTTTGGTTGTTAGTGACAAGGACGGTTTGCAGATAGTTTGGTTGTTAGTGACAAAGGAAGGTTTTGTAGATAGTTTGGTTGTTAGTGACAAGGAAGGTTTGTAGATAGTTTGGTTGTTAGTGACAAGGAAGGTTTGTAGATAGTTTGGTTGTTAGTGACAAGAAGGTTTGCAGATAGTTTGGTTTTAGTGACAATGAAGGTTTGTAGACAGTTTGGTTGTTAGTGACAAGGAAGGTTTTAGCTAGTTTTGACAAGGAAGGTTTGTAGCTAGTTTGGTTTCTAATAGTTTGGTTGGAAGGTTTGTAGCTAGTTTGGTTGTTGTGACAAGGAAGGTTGCAGATAGGTTTGGTTGCTAGTGACAAGGAAGGTTTGTAGATAGTTTGGTTGTTAGTGACAAGGAAGGTTTGTAGATAGTTTGGTTGTTAGTGACAAGGAAGGAAGGTTAGAGACAAGGAAGGTTTGTAGCTAGTTTGGTTGCTAGTGAAAAGGACGGTTTGCAGATAGTTTGGTTGCTAGTGACAAGGAAGGTTTGTAGCTATTTTGGTTGCTAGTGACAAGGAAGGTTTGTAGATAGTTTGGTTGCTAGTGACAAGGAAGGTTTTGGAGCTAGTTTGGTTGCTAGTGACAAGGAAGTTTTGCAGCTAGTTTGGTTGTTAGTGACAAGGAAGGTTTTTAGCTAGTTTTTGGTTGCTAGTGACAAGGAAGGTTTGCTTAAGTTTGGTTTCTAATGACAAGGAAGGTTTGTAGCTAGTTTGGTTGCTAGTGACAAGGAAGGTTTGTAGCTAGTTTGGTTGCTAGTGACAAGGAAGGTTTTAGCTAGTTTGGTTGCTAGTGACAAGGAAGGTTTGTGAGTTTGGTTTCTAATGACAAGGAAGGTTTGTAGCTAGTTTGGTTGGTTAGTGACAAGGAAGGTTTGCTTATAGTTTGGTTGCTAGTGACAAGGAAGGTTTGTAGTTAGTTTGGTTGCTAGTGACAAGGAAGGTTTGTAGCTAGTTTGGTTGCTAGTGACAAGGAAGGAGCTTATAGTGTTGGTTGCTAGTGACAAGGAAGGTTTGTTTATAGTTTGTGCTAGTGACAAGGAAGGTTTGTTTATAGTTTGGTTGCTAGTGACAAGGAAGGTTTGCTTATAGTTTGGTTTCTAGTGACAAGGAAGGTTTGTGCTAGTTTGGTTGCTAGTGACAAGGAAGGTTTGCTTATAGTTTGGTTGCTAGTGACAAGTTTTCTTATAGTTGTTGGTAGTGACAAGGAAGGTTTGCAGATAGTTTGGTTGCTAGTGACAAGGAAGGTTTAGTGACAAGGAAGGTTTGCAGATAGTTTGGTTGCTAGTGACAAGGGAAGGTTTGTAGAAGTTTGGTTGTTTGATAGTTTGGTTGCTAGTGACAAGGAAGGTTTGTAGATAGTTTGGTTGTTAGTGACAAGGACAGTTTGGTTTGTTGTTAGTGACAAGGAAGGTTTATAGATAGTTTGGTTGTTAGTGACAAGGAAGGTTTGTAGATAGTTTGGTTGTTAGTGACAGTTTGGTTGTTAGGACAAAAAGGTTTGCAGATAGTTTGGTTGTTAGTGACAAGGAAGGTTTTAGCTAGTTTGGTTTCTAATGACAAGGGAAGGTTTGTTGCTAGTTTGGTTTAGTGACAAGGACAGTTTGCAGATAGTTTGGTTGCTAGTGACAAGGAAGGTTTATAGCTAGTTTGGTTGTTAGTGACAAGGAAGGTTTGTAGATAGTTTGGTTTCTAGTGACAAGGAAGGTTTGTAGCTAGTTTGGTTTAATGACAAGGAATGATAGCTAGTTTGGTTGCTAATGACAAGGAAGGTTTTGTAGCTAGTTTGGTTGCTAGTGACAAAGGAAGGTTTGTAGGTTTCTAGCTAGTTTGGTTGGTAGTGACAAGGAAGGTTTGCTTATAGTTTGGTTGGTAGTGACAAGGAAGGTTTGTAGCTAGTTTGGTTGGTAGTGACAAGGAAGGGTAGCTAGTTTGGTTAGTGACAAGGAAGGTTTGCTTATAGTTTGGTTGCTAGGGACAAGGAAGGTTTGCTTATAGTTTTGTTGCTAGTGACAAGGAGGGTTTGTTTATAGTTTGGTTGCTAGTGACAAGGAATGTTTGCTTATAGTTTGGTTGCTAGTGACAAGGAAGGTTTTTCTTATAGTTTGGTTGGTAGTGACAAGGAAGGTTTGGAGATAGTTTGATTGCTAGTGACAGGAAGGTTTGCTTTATAGTTTGGTTGCTAGTGACAAGGAAGGTTTGCAGGTAGTTTGGTTGCTAGTGACAAGGAAGGTTTGTAGATAGTTTGGTTGTTAGTGACAAGGAAGGTTTGTAGATAGTTTGTTTGGTAGTGACAAGGAAGGTTTGTAGATAGTTTGTTGTTAGTGACAAGGACAGTTTAGATAGTTTGGTTGTTAGTGACAAGGAAGGTTTATAGATAGTTTCGTTGTTGTGAGCTAGTTTGATTGTTAGTGACAAGGAAGGTTTGTAGCTAGTTTGGTTGCTAGTGACAAGGACGGTTTGCAGATAGTTTGGTTTGCTAGTGACAAGGAGGTTTTGTAGCTAGTTTGCTAGTGACAAGGAAGGTTTGGAGATAGTTTGGTTAGTGACAAAGGAAGGTTTGAGATAGTTTGGTTGTTTGTGACAAGGAAGGTTTGCAGATAGTTTGGTTGGTAGTGACAAGGAAGGTTTGGCGATAGTTTGGTTGCTAGTGACAAGGAAGATTTGCTGAAAGTTTGGTTGCTAGTGACAAGGAAGGTTTGCAGATAGTTTGATTGCTGGTGACAAGGAAGTGGTGTAGCTAGTTTGGTTGCTAGTGTTATAGCTAGTTTGGTTGCTCGTGACAAGGAAGTGTTGTAGCTAGTTTGGTTGTTAGTGACAAGGAGATTTGTAGCTAGTTTGATTGTTAGTGACAAGGAAGGTTTGTAGCTAGTTTGGTTGTTAGTGACAAGGAAGGTTTGTAGCTAATTTGGTTGTTAGTGACAAAGGAAGGTTTGTAGCTAATTTGGTTGTTAGTGACAAGGAAGGTTTGTAACTAATTTGGTTGTTAGTGACAAGGAAGGTTTGTAGATGGTTTGTTTGTTAGTGACAAGGAAGGTTTGTAGATAGTTTGGTTGTTAGTGACAAGGAAGGTTTGCAGATAGTTTGGTTGTTTGACAAGGAAAGTTTACAGATAGTTTGGTTTCTAATGACAAGGAAGGTTTATAGCTAGTTTGGTTGTTAGTGACAAGGAAGGTTGCTAATGCTAGTTTTTGGTTGCTAATGACAAGGAAGGTTTGTAACTAGTTTGGTTGCTAGTGACAAGGAAGGTTTCTAGCTAGTTTGGTTGCTAATGACAAGGAAGGTTTGTAACTAGTTTGGTTGGTAGTGACAAGGACGGTTTATAGCTAGTTTGGCTTTGACAAGGAAGGTTTGTAGCTAGTTTGGTTGGTAGTGACAAGGAAGGTTTTGTTTATAGTTTGGTTGTAGTGACAAGGAAGGTTTGTAGCTAGTTTGGTTGCTAGTGACAAGGAAGGTTTGCTTATAGTTTGGTTGCTAGTGACAAGGAAGGTTTGCTTATAGTTTTGTTGCTAGTGACGAGGAAGGTTTGTTTATAGTTTGGTTGCTAGTGACAGGGAATGTTGTTTATAGTTTGCTTGCTAGTGACAAGGAAGGTTTTCTTATAGTTTGGTTGGTAGTGACAAGGAAGGTTTGCAGACAGTTTGGTTGTTAGTGACAAGGAAGGTTTGTAGCTAGTTTGGTTTCTAATGACAAGGAAGGTTTGTTGCTAGTTTGGTTGCTAGTGACAAGGACGGTTTACAGATAGTTTGGTTGCTAGTGACAAGGAATGTTTATAGCTAGTTTGGTTGTTAGTGACAAGGAAGGTTTTCTAGATAGTTTGGTTTCAATTGACAAGGAAGGTTTGTAGCTAGTTTGGTTGCTAATGACAAGGTATGTTTGTAGCTAGTTTGGTTGCTAATGACAAGGAAGGTTTGTAGCTAGTTTGGTTGCTAGTGACAAGGAAGGTTTTGTAGCTAGTTTGGTTGCTAGTGACAAGGAAGGTTTGTAGCTAGTTTGGTTGTTAGTGACAAGGAAGGTTTGTAGCTAGTTTGGTTGCTAATGACAATGAACGGTTTGCAGATAGTTTGGTTGCTAGTGACAAGGAAGGTTTGTAGCTATTTTGGTTGCTAGTGTCAATGAATGTTTGCAGATAGTTTGGTTGCTAGTGACAAGGAGGTTTTGTAGCTAGTTTGGTTGCTAGTGACAAGGAAGTTTTGCAGATAGTTTGGTTGCTAGTGACAAGGAAGGTTTTTAGAGAGTTTTGTTGCTAATGACAAGGAAGGTTTGCTTATAGTTTGGTTTCTAATGACAAGGAAGGTTTATAGCTAGTTTGGTTGTTAGTAACAAGCAAGGTTTGTAGCTAGTTTGGTTTCTAATGACAAGGAAGGTTTGTAGGTAGTTGGGTTGCTAGTGACAAGGAAGGTTTGTAGCTAGTTTGGTTGGTAGTGACAAGGAAGGTTTGCAGATAGTTTGGTTTTCTAATGACAAGGAAGGTTTGTAGATAGTTTGGTTGTTAGTGACAAGGAAGGTTTGTAGATAGTTTGGTTGTTAGTGACAAGGAAGGTTTATAGCTAGTTTGGTTGCTAGTGACAAGGAAGGTTTGATTATAGTTTGGTTTGTAGTGACAAGGAAGGTTTATAGCTAGTTTGGTTGCTAGTGACAGGAAGATCTGGAGCTAGTTTGGTTGCTAATGACAAGGAAGGTTTGTAGCTAGTTTGGTTGCTAGTGACAAAGGAAGGTTTATAGCTAGTTTGGTTGCTAGTGACAAGGAATGTTTGCTTATAGTTTGGTTGCTAGTGACAAGGAAGGTTTTCTTATAGTTTGGTTGGTAGTGACAAGGAAGGTTTGTAGGTAGTTTGGTTGCTAGTGACAAGGAAGGCTTGTAGCTAGTTTGGTTGCTAGTGACAAGGAGGGGTTATAGCTAGTTTGGTTGTTCCTGCCAAGGAAGGTTTATAGCTAGTTTGGTTGTTAGTGACAAGGAAGGTTTATAGCTAGTTTGGTTGGTAGTGACAAGGAAGGTTTGCTTATAGTTTGGTTGGTAGTGACAAGGAAGGTTTGTAGCTAGTTTGGTTGCTATTGACAAGGAAGGTTTGTAGCTAGTTTGGTTGCTAGTGACAAGGAAGGTTTGCTTATAGTTTGGTTGCTAGTGACAAGGAAGGTTTGTAGCTAGTTTGGTTGCTAGTGACAAGGAAGGTTTGTTTATAGTTTGGTTGCTAGTGACAAGGAAGGTTTGCTTATAGTTTGGTTGCTAGTGACAAGGTAGGTTTTCTTAGAGTTTGGTTGGTAGTGACAAGGAAGGTTTGCAGATAGTTTGATTGCTAGTGACAAGGAAGGTTTCCTTATAGTTTGGTTGCTAGTGACAAGGAAGGTTTGCAGATAGTTTGGTTGCTAGTGACAAGGAAGGTTTGTAGATAGTTTTGTTGTTAGTGACAAGGAAGGTTTGTAGATAGTTTGGTTGCTAGTGACAAGGAAGGTTTGTAGATAGTTTGGTTGTTAGTGACAAGGAAGGTTTGTAGATAGTTTGGTTATTAGTGACAAGGAAGGTTTGTAGATAGTTTGGTTATTAGTGAAGGTTTGTAGAAAGTTTTGTTGTTAGTGACAAGGAAGGTTTGTAGATAGTTTGGTTGTTAGTGACAAGGACGGTTTGCAGATAGTTTGATTCTTAGTGACAATGAAGGTTTGCAGATAGTTTGGTTGTTAGTGACAAGGAAGGTTTGTAGCTAGTTTGGTTTCTAATGACAAGGAAGGTTTGTAGCTAGTTTGGTTGCTAGTGACAAGGACGGTTTTGCAGATAGTTTCGTTGCTTGTGACAAGGAAGGTTTATAGCTAGTTTGGTTGTTAGTGACAAGGAAGGTTTGTAGATAGTTTGGTTTCAATTGACAAGGAAGGTTTGTAGCTAGTTTGGTTGCTAATGACAAGGAATGTTTGTAGCTAGTTTGGTTGCTAATGACAAGGAAGGTTTGTAGCTAGTTTGGTTGCTAGTGACAAGGAAGGTTTGTAGCTAGTTTGGTTGCTAGTGACAAGGAAGGTTTGTAGCTAGTTTGGTTGTTAGAGACAAGGAAGGTTTGTAGCTAGTTTTGGTTACTAGTGAAAAGGACGGTTTGTAGATAGTTTGGTTGCTAGTGACAAGGAAGGTTTGTAGCTATTTTGGTTGCTAGTGTCAATGAATATTTGTAGATAGTTTGGTTGCTAGTGACAAGGAGGTTTTGTAGCTAGTTTGGTTGCTAGTGACAAGGAAGTTTTTGCAGATAGTTTGGTTGCTAGTGACAAGGAAGGTTTTAGAGAGTGTGGTTGCTAGTGACAAGGAAGGTTTGCTTATAGTTTGGTTTCTAATGACAAGGAAGGTTTGTAGCTAGTTTGGTTGCTAGTGACAAGGAAGGTTTGTAGCTAGTTTGGTTTCTAATGACAAGGAAGGTTTGTAGCTAGTTTGGTTGCTAGTGACAAGGAAGGTTTTAGCTAGTTTGGTTTCTAATGACAAGGAAGTTTTGTAGCTAGTTTGGTTGGTAGTGACAAGGAAGGTTTGCAGATAGTTTGGTTGCTAGTGACAAGGAAGGTTTATAGCTAGTTGGTTGCTAGTGACAAGGAAGGTTTGTAGCTAGTTTGGTTGCTAGTGACAAGGAAGGTTTGTAGCTAGTTTGGTTGCTATTGACAAGGAAGGTTTGTAGCTAGTTTGATTGTTAGTGACAATAAGGTTTGCTTATAGTTTGGTTTAGTGACAAGGAAGGTTTGCTTATAGTTTGGTTGGTAGTGACAAGGAAGGTTTGCTTATAGCTCGGTTTCTAATGACAAGTTGAAGGTTTGTAGCTAGTTTGGTTGTTAGTGACAAAAGGAAGGTTTGTAGCTAGTTTGGTTGTTAGTGACAAGGAAGGTTTTTAGCTAATTTGGTTGCTAGTGACAAGGAAGGTTTAGAAGCTAGTTTGGTTTCTAATGACAAGGAAGGTTTTGTAGCTAGTTTGGTTGTTAGTGACAAAGGAAGGTTTGCAGATAGTTTGGTTGGTAGTGACAAGGAAGGTTTATAGCTAGTTTGGTTGCTAGTGACAAAGGAAGGTTTGTAGCTAGTTTGATTGCTAGTGACAAGGAAGGTTTGTAGCTAGTTTGCTAGTGACAAGAATGTTTGCTTAAGGTTTGTGACAGGGAAAGGTTTGCTTATAGTTTGGTTGTTAGTGACAAGAATGTTTGCTTATAGTTTGGTTGCTAGTGACAAGGAAGGTTTGCTAGTTTGGTTGCTAGTGACAAGGAAGGTTTGCTTATATTTTTGTTTGCTAGTGACAAAGGAAGGTTTGTAACTTGTTTGGTTGCTAGTGACAAGGAAAAGGTTTATAGCTAGTTTGATTGCTAGTGACAAGGAAGGTTTATAGCTAGTTTGGTAGCTAGTGACAAGGAAAAGGTTTGTAGCTAGTTTGGTTGTTAGTGACAAGGAAGGTTTACATAGATAGTTTGATTGTTAGTGACAAAGGAAGGTTTAAAGCTAGTTTGGTTGCTAGTGACAAAGGAAGGTTTGTAGCTAGTTTGGTTGTTAGTGACAAGGAAGGTTTATAGATAGTTTGGTTGCTAGTGACAAGGAAGGTTTAAAGCTAGTTCGGTTGTTAGTGACAAGGAAGGTTTATAGCTAGTTTGGTTGCTAGTGACAAGGAAGGTTTATAGCTAGTTTGGTTGTTAGTGACAAGGTTTATAAATGGTTGGTTGTTTGAAGGTTTATAACTAGTTTGGTTGCTAGAGACAAGGAAGGTTTATAGCTAGTTTGGTTGTTTGGTTTGCTAGTGACAAGGAAGGTTTGTAGCTAGTTTGGAGGTTTGTAGCTAGATTTGGGTGCTAGTGACAAGGGAAGTTTTGTAGCTAGTTTGGTTGCTAGTGATAATAAAGGTTTGTAGCTAGTTTGGTTGGTAGTGACAAGGAAGGTTTAGCTAGTTTGGTTGCTAGTGACAAAGGAAGGTTTGTAGCTAATTTGATTGCTACTGCACTTACTTTCGCGACGAGGCAATGGGTGTAAAGGCGGAAGTTTACGTGTTTGATTTACGGGTGTGCAAAGATGTGTTTCTGTCTCATCCTTTGAATTTTGTTTTTCTTCTTTTTCTTCTTCATAATAGCTGATCAAATAAATTCTTGTGTACTACTGTCAGCGCGCATATTTTCAATTTAACCTAAAAACTGTTCAACCGACTTCAATCTTAAAATGATGTGTTGACTGTGTTTAACGTCTTCAGTGCCTCTACTGAGTTTGATTTCTGTTACCAGTCTATTCCACAGCTGTACTGTACTAGAGTTACGTGAGAGCAGGTGATAATCAATGGTTGAAGATGGGATTATGTATGCTTCACGTCTGGTCTGGTTGTTCTTGTACTAAGTTTAAGCTGCTCTAATGAAAATAAACAGTTTGCCATTTGACGCTTTTAAATACTTTTTGTTATTAATTTCTGGCTCAATGGTCTCTGATGAAATGAATAGATACATGTTGGTTTTGGTTTTTTGCTTTATGTTCAATGTATTTTGTAGCTAAGCCTATTTATATATCTAGAGATATTACATATGACTTGAAGTTAAGACTTAGGATATTCTATCTAGATTAGCTCTGGGTAAACATAATACATAAATATATTTAGATCTAGAGGCTAGCTAGAGTCTAGGTTTCTATCATTTTAATTAATGACACCATATATGGTAATGGGCACTTCGATTATTTACTCCATGTCTACTTGCAACAGTTGTCTATGGATGTGATGTGTTTAGTCTCTTACAGTTTTGTTATCAGTTACCATTATCGCAGCGTACAACGGTCTATAGGGTACTAACATGTACTTACTCATTGCCAAGGACTACGCAACACTAATTTTATGTATTCATTACTCACATCTGCCAAGGGTCCATTCTGTCGCCCTCTCTCCATATGCATCAGGTTCTCGCGTTAAACCAATAGAATTGCATTTCAGATGGGTAGTAGGGCAGCTAGATCGTCTCTCAGCCATGTTTGTTTCCAGTTCGTATACAAGTAACGAGGCAGTACTCCTGATGATGAGCTGAAAAGATGAAAGAATACAAAAGAATCAAAGTAGGTTTGAAAATGGTAGAATAATCTTGTGGAATAAGATTGCATTTATAAAAATATGATGTTATTTAATTTATCATCCAATGACAGTAGTTGGGTTAGAGAGAGAGAGAGAGAGAGAGAGAGAGAGAGAGAGAGAGAGAGAGAGAGAGAGAGAGAGAGAGAGAGAGAGAGAGAGAGAGAGAGAGAGAGAGAGAGAGAGAGAGAGAGAGAGAGAGAGAGAGAGTGAGAGAGAGAGAGAGAGAGAGAGAGAGAGAGAGAGAGAGAGAGAGAGAGAGAGAGAGAGAGAGAGAGAGAGAGAGAGAGAGAGAGAGAGAGAGAGAGAGAGAGAGAGAGAGAGAGAGAGAGAGAGAGAGAGAGAGAGAGAGAGAGAGAGAGAGAGAGAGAGAGAGAGAAAGAGAGGGTTCATATCTCTTTAATGTGTCAAATGCCTTTCTAAGTCAATAAAACATATGAGTAATTCAAAGAACTACTCTTTTATCTGTCTTGTTTCAAACACGTGGTCCAATACACTTCCTCCTGGTCTGAATCCGCTCTGATGTTTTTCAATTCCATCTTCTACTTTCCTTAGTTTTCATTTCTAATGTTCTGGCCTATATTTGTCCTAATACCATAGGAGTGATATTCTCATGTTGAACATTCCATAGTTGATCCTTTCTTGTGAATTGGTAGTATATTTCCTTTCATTCCGGTCATCTGGTACCTGTATATGTCTAACCTCATTGGCATATTGCATGCAGTTGCCTTCTTGCCTCCTTTATCTTGGGTTTTAATCAATTGTCGGACGCATTCGATCTTCTTCTGAGGCCTTTTCCCTAGTTTAGCTTTTCTGATAGCTGTCAGGTTATCTTTTCATGGAGAGATCTCCATCTTTAGTCGCCTCATCCTGGGTTGCTTATTATGCTTATTGATTGATCCGCACACCTTGTTTCATAATATTAGTATACTCTGGAGAGATTATGTAGATGCTGAAGATATTTTTCTCATTAGTATACTCTGGAGAGATTATGTAGATGCTGAAGATATTTTTCTCTGGAGAGATTATGTAGATGCTGAAGATATTTTCTCATTAAAGTATACTCTGGAGAGATTATGTAGATGCTGAAGATATTTTCTCATTAGTATACTCTGGAGAGATTATGTAGATGCGAAGATATTTTCTCATTAGTATACTCTGGAGAGATTATGTAGATGCTGAAGATATTTTTCTCCATGTTTCCATTAGTATACTCTGGAGAGATTTTGCGTGAAGATAAAACCGGATGTAAAAAGGCTTAGTTACTCCAGATCTGTATCGTTCAAAAAGTAGATCTGCGTCAACGAGGCCAGAGTTGAAGGGCCAGAAATAGCCCCGAAATAAACATCTGTCTGCACTCCAAGGCCGATGTTGTTTTTATACAAAACAGACTTACGATGTCTTGGGCATACTGAGTTCGTAGCTCGTCCGTGTTTGTACCTGAGTATGAGATTAGAATTATACAAAAGCTGAATTATTAAAACGTTTGTGGAATTCGTGTGACAGATAGTTACCACGGGGACAGGGGTGGGGCAATGCATTCACAGAGAGATAGACAGATTGAGAGAGGGCCGGAGGTTAGAGAGAAGAGAGAGACAAACAGGAAAGCGAACGAATGTGAGAGAGAGAAAGAGAGAGAAAGAAAGAAAGCGAGAGAGAGAGAGAGAGAGAGAGAGAGAGAGAGAGAGAGAGAGAGAGAGAGAGAGAGAGAGAGGGGAAGTGGGACAGACATAGATAAACACACACACACACACACACACACACACACACATACTATTAAACATGGGGAGTTCTGGTTTTTATAGCTTGTGTGAAATTCACTGTTTTGCGACCAACATTCCGTCTTCTCCTTCTCGCTATTGTAACTTGATATCAATAGGTTAGATACAAAGAAAAACAATTTTTCTATCGCCATATGTTCAAGATAGGTACAAAGGTTATTTTTGACAACATAACGACAAAGGATGACAAAACCAAGCGTTAAATCATGTGGTTTAAGTCAAAAAGACGCTACTAAATACACAAACCAAGAATGCAGGTACTAGGTTGAGATTTGATTGAACTGAATTGATAGCACTTGCAAAAGATAAAAAAAAGACTTACGAATGTGGGTATAAGAGCTACATCCCGGCCGTCCCGCTTTGCTTCATCCAGAAAGAAATCGAATATAATTGTATGTCCTGGGATCGATACTGTTTGCGTTCCGGTCATCAGAGAATGGCCGGTAGGCATACTTTTGGACATGTCAAATACTGGTAGGAAATAATTCATGACGAGACTAAAGTTAATCATAAAATCTAAATCTATACAATATTTACCACAAAGTCAATGGTAGAGTTGAATCTTTACAACAAATAATTGCGATCAGGGGAAGACGACTAAAATAGTATGGATAAATTGGAAATTAACGTGGATGAAAAGAAAGCCAAGAAAAAGTAAAAGTGCATATTTATTCCTTTTATGTCACTACTGGAGTCTTATTTGCTTGTGACCAATTCACTAACAATCTATTTCATCAATTTGCACTAAAACAAAACACAACACAAGTTTCAACATTCGGATTATCGTCTGCCCATATCTGCCAGGCCTCGGATAATAATCTCTGGCTTCGTACAGAAGGCCGCCAATATTTAGGTTGATAAAAGTGCTGTCAAGTCTGCCGCGATTCAGACCATCACTGATTCTCCTGTTTTTTAATTCAAATTCAAAGTCAAAATGGAAAAAAAAAGTGTATTCATCCATGAAAGGAAATTTATAACAAAACGACAATTCTAAAGCCATTCAATTGGTATTAAGATTAAAGACATGAAATCAATCTAAAGGCCAATGAAGATAAAAACAAAATTATTAACAACTAATTTTAAGAGAGTAATAGAGCTCAATGTGATATGATAAATATAAAAATCGAAGATCTATGCATCCTGATGTCAAATTTATTGGCAGCAAGAAACATGCTCTTTGAATAATTGTTTTGGGAATAAGCTATATCAATTATCTACGTTTCACTTCAAACACGAAAGGGCTATTCTATATTATGTCAATAGCCATGTCGACGTTATGTTTTATGGATTGGTTTCATGTACATGTGTAATTTTCAACAGAAACTAAAGCGAGTTTATTGATCTAGGGTAAGTAGACAGGACATATCTTTTTACTTTCTGGATCTATACTGCGTCTTTCCTTTCATTCAGTCAAAGCAAAGTTTTGACAGGATTTCCGACAAAGGTACGAGATCAGCAGTGTGCAGAGACTAACCACTGATTTTCGGATAGCGAAGTTTGTGAAAACAATCTTGATTGAGTCGATGGTTAGAAACAGGACATCACCAGGTCGCTCAAATGAAAGGAAGTTTACTGAGTAGGACTACGCTCTACTGACTGAGCTTGTGGAGATTTAACCTCAATTGACTGAGGTATACCTCAAGGGTATACTACTGACTGAGCTTGTGGACATTTAACCTCAAGGGTATACTCTACTGACTGAGCTTGTGGAGATTTTATACCTCAACTGAGGTATACTCTGCTGACTGAGCTTGTGGACATTTAACCTCTGACTGAGCTGGTGGGTATACTCTACTGACTGAGCTTGTGGACATTTAACCTCAAGGGTATACTCTACTGACTGAGCTTGTGGATATTTAACCTCAAGAATACGCTTTACCCACTGAGAGCTTGTCAAAATTTAACATCAAACTACGCCAGTTTTTTTCTTTCTATAATTCTTTTATCCGTCATTGGGGTGATTTTAGGTATTTTTCGTAAGAGCATTTGTTATTATTTTGCCAGGAGTGTCATGCAACATATAAGAAATCTGTCACGTACACAGAGCGTTTTGATCTTCACACGAGACCTCCTTTTAATCATCCGTCTCCGATAGACGAAGTGTCAATCCACCTACCTGAATTTGGGGGAAGGGAGGAGGTGAGGTGCGAGTTCAGGGATTCAACGTGTCGGGCCATAACACACGACATTTAGTTGAGAGGGCCAACATATTACTTCTGGACCACTGCGTCCATCGGCTATGGATGATATACGTCTGCACCTGCATAGGGCGATGGCAGTGTGTTACGTCCCTTTCGCAATAGTCCAGTCTTACCAAACTAGGCAAAATCACAAGGAAATTAATTTTGATGAAACGCTGGCCTTAAAACCAGAAGAAAGTTATAGTGAAATCAACTAACCTCGAGTAGGCGCTGGCAAGGTTTCTGGCAAAGGAGCGGTTCCTAACATTGATGTGGCCAGGGTGAAGGGCATTAGGTCATTGTACACATGAGCCATGTTGTACAGGTCTTGTGGGTCAGAGAACCAGACGCCAGTTTCTGGATTGTAGCTTTGAGGGTAGAACATCACGAGTGACGAGTTTGGTCTGTTGCGATCCTGATATTGTCCCAACATCTGGGGATAAAAGGAAATAAGGGTAAAGTAAGCAGACATTACAACATAACAATCTGGCAATAAAGGGAAAGAAAGGGGTGGAGTAAGCAGACATGACAACACAACAATCTGGCAATGCTCTACCTATAGGTTTCACTTTTTTGCCCTTTCTCTGAATAGTCATCGAGCTTTTTCAGTTTAAACAGCTCTATGTTCAATCAACGCTGGGACTTCTTTACATTTCTTTTCTATTGCTTTTTCTTTTTAGATTTAGATATGGTAGTGACTACCCGTAATCTGAGATATTCTTATTTATAAACAAACATCGATTTTGAATTTTACCGTTGCTTTTACATGGCAGCTCACAGAACATGCATCAGGAGGTAAACATGTATACCTTCTTAATTAGGATATTGTTTACAATGCTCTTCCGTATACAATAAATCTATCTATTGATTTCTCCTCAGAATATGAAAACAATTGCTAACAAAAGTAAAGAAAGTATTTTTGTTTGCAAAATGAAGTACAAACATGAAATGTCATAACATCACAAAAATGCTAAAATCAACATTGAGCTAAAGATGCTCTAAGAATAGGAAAATAACAAGTGTTCAAATCATAGAAGTGATGGAGGATCATACTGCAGGAAATGAACTGGTGTTGAAAATTATGTGAGTGATGAAGAACCAGAATGTAAAAAAAGAACTAGTGTGGAGAATTATGGAAGTGATGAAGAACCAGAAAATAAACTAGTGTGGAGAATTATGGAAGTGATGAAGAACCAGAAAATAAACTAGTGTGGAGAATTATGGAAGTGATGAAGAACCAGAAAATAAACTAGTTTGGAACATTATGAAAGTGATGAGAACCAGAAAATAAACTAGTGTGAAAACATTATGCAAGTGATGAAGAAACCAGAATGTAAAAAAGAACTAGTGTGGAACATTATGAAAGTGATGAAGAACCAAAATGTAAAAAAGAACTAGTGTGGAAAATCATGGAAGCGATGAAGAATCATATTGTAGGAACAAAACTACTGGTAAAAGTTCTGAAAGTGATGACGAACCAGAATGTAAGACAAGAACTAGTCTTGACATTTCATGGAAGTGATGACGAACCAGAATGTAAGACAAGAACTAGTGTTGACATTTCATGGAAGTGATGACGAACCAGAATGTAAGACAAGAACTAGTCTTGACATTTCATGGAAGTGATGACGAACCAGAATGTAAGACAAGAACTAGTCTTGACATTTCATGGAAGTGATGACGAACCAGAATGTAAGACAAGAACTAGTCTTGACATTTCATGGAAGTGATGACGAACCAGAATGTAAGACAAGAACTAGTCTTGACATTTCATGGAAGTGATGACGAAACATACTGTAGGAAAAGGACTAGTGTTACAACTCATAGAAGCGATGAAAAACCATACTGCAGGAAATGAACTGGTGTTGACAATTCTACAAAAGTGACGAAGAACATTGAAGAAATATGATGTAGAAAAAGAACTAGTGTAAAAAAACTCTGGGAAAGGTGAAAAGTCATAATGAAAGAAACGAACTAGTTTCGAAAATTTTGAAAGTGATGAAGAACCAAAATTCGGGAAAAGAACTAGTGATGAAAATACTGAAAGAGATGAAGAACCATAATGTAACAAGAGAACTAGTGTTGAAAATTCTGAAGGTGATGAACCAAAATGTAAGAAAACAAACATTCTAGAAAATTATCAAAGTGATAAAGAATCGTAATCCAGGAAAAGAACTAGTGTTGAAAATTATGGAAGCGATGAAGAACCACAATGTAGGAAAAGAACTAGCTTTGCAAATTATGGAAGTGATGAAGAACCACAATGTAGGAAAAGAACTAGCTTTGCAAATTATGGAAGTGATGAAGAGCCACAATGTAGGAAAAGAACTAGCTTTGCAAATTATGGAAGCGATGAAGAACCACAATGTAGCAAAAGAAACAGGTTTGCAAATTATGGAAGTGATGAAGAACCACAATGTAGGAAAAGAACTAGCTTTGCAAATTATGGAAGTGATGAAGAACCACAATGTAGGAAAAGAACTAGCTTTGCAAATTATGGAAGTGATGAAGAGCCACAATGTAGGAAAAGAACTAGCTTTGCAAATTATGGAAGCGATGAAGAACCACAATGTAGCAAAAGAAACAGGTTTGCAAATTATGGAAGTGATGAAGAACCACAATGTAGGAAAAGAACTAGCTTTGCAAATTATGGAAGTGATGAAGAACCACAATGTAGGAAAAGAACTAGCTCTGCAAATTATGGAAGTGATGAAGAACCACAATGTAGGAAAAGAACTACTAGGTTTGCAAATTATGGAAGTGATGAAGAACCGCAGTGAAGGAAAAGAAACAGGTTTGCAAATTATGGAAATGATGAAGAACCACAATGTAGGAAAAGAACTAGGTTTGCAAATTATGGAAGTGATGAAGAACCATACTATAGAAAGGAACTTGTATTGAATATTATGAAAGTGATGAAGAAACCATAATAAAGATAGTAAATTCAGTTGAACCATTGTAATACATCATTTCTCATGGACATACCCGAACTGTCCTTTCGATTTCTATCTTCTTAGCCGGTGGGACATTGCCAAATATATGTGCTTCTAAGAGAAGTGTCGTAGTAAAATCGCTTGCGAACACATCCATGTCAAGAACCTTCGAATTATGACGTGCCGCAGCCTGAGCCGGCCCTCCACGAAAATTGGACATGTAGTAGTGCCGGTAGTTCCCTTCGATTTCCTGCCATTGGCCAAGACCTCTGAACGGAACATCCTGTGTTATCTGGAATTGTTATTAGAAAAAATGAAAATAAGTGATAATGTATTACATCGTACGCTGATTGATTGGCTGCTGGAGAAAGGGAAGGGGTGGGGGGGGGGGGGGGGGGGCTAGATACAAGGTGTGGATTTAGGTAAACAGACAAAGTTGTTGACAACTTGTACCTGTGTTATTGCTGCGGAGAGAGGGGGAAGGTAGTGGAGTACTTTCAGGATTTTGTTGTAGTTGTTTTGCTAGGTTGTGCGTTTTTGGTTTGGTTTTTCATTCCTTCTATTTTCGTTGTGGGATTTTTTTTTTATTGGTGTGGGATTAGGGGTGGTGGAGGTGTTGTTGCTGTTTGCATCTTCCAGGAGGTGGTGTGAGCTTTGTTGCTGTTTTGCATCTTCTACGAGGTGGTGTGAGCTTTGTTGCTGTTTGCATCTTCTAGGAGGTGGTGTGAGCTTTGTTGCTGTTTGCATCTTCTAGGAGGTGGTGTGAGCTTTGTTGCTCCCGTTGCTGTTTTAGCGAGGAGTGGGAAGGGGGCGGGAATGGGATGTTATTGTGAAGTCAAAACGAGTCATCAATACCATGATGCCATAACTTTTACAATGACACAATTTAAATAGACTCTTACCATCGAATATATCTTAGCCCTTGGTCCGATCTTTAATTTGCAAAAAAAAATCCACAGTAAAGAATTTGATAAGATTCAATGAGTGTGTCCATACTTAAAGTTTGAGAACAGAGCAAGGATCAAAGGTTGTGGTCATCACAGAGTAATACAAAGCCCGATGACCATTGCCTTAGTAGAACATTTCTATACATGGAACTTAACTCATTTTGGAATCACGAAATTCGCCAAATATATGCTTTGTTTCTAAAACAAATTCTGTTAAAAGAGAACAAAAAGGGGATAGGCTACACTTGAAAATATAGGTTCGGAACAAAATAAATGACATCCACTTCTTTACTTTTTTCTTCAACTTCAATATGTAGGCATCATTTCGGAGAAGGAAATTAATGAGAATTGTAGATTTCGTGGGTACAGAAAATATCAAAACATTTTCTACAACCATTCCTGCTACACACAACCTTGTGATATGATTATCAATCATTCTATCTACAACTACTACTACTACTACTACTGCTACACAAAACCTTGTGATATGATTATCAATCATTCTATCTACAACTACTACTACTACTACTACTGCTACACAAAACCTTGTGATATGATTATCAATCATTCTATCTACAACTACTACTACTACTACTACTACTACACAAAACCTTGTGATATGATTATCAATCATTCTATCTACAACTACTACTACTACTACTACTACTACAAAACCTTGTGATATGATTATCAATCATTCTATCTACAACTACTACTACTACTACTACTACACAAAACCTTGTGATATGATTATCAATCATTCTATCTACAACTACTACTACTACTACTACTACTACTACTACACAAAACCTTGTGATATGATTATCAATCATTCTATCTTCATTTTTGTATTTAAAGAAAATATGAGAATCGGCTATGAGTAAATACAATTTTTTTTAAATCGCGTTTTTTCTCAAAAAGACAATGTCAGTCACATTTTTCGCGAACAGTAAAAGGAAAACCAATATATTTGCATGAAACTTGAACAGGTTGTAGACTTGAAATGTCTTTATAACGTCTAATAGGATGTTTTAAATATTTGTAATATTTCTTATTTTGTCGTCGAAATTATATCTGTAAAATGTCTATTTGAAAGGATTATTTTGTTTCTATTGTTTTCACACAAACTATTCAAGATGTTTAACAAAATCCTGTTATACGTTATTTATGATGATGCGAACTATATGTCCTGCAAACATTACTTCAATACAATCGCTGGGTTATGAGACTTAGATTTGAAAAAAAAAATCATAATAACATTTAAGATGGCTGTCGTTACCATGGCAACGAATTAAAAATAAATAGATAGTTGAAGGCAAATGTGTGCACGCCACTAGTGTAGTATGTCACATGTATAATTATAGCTGTGTACGATTAAAAGTAAGGAATTTTCTTCTCAGTTGGTAGTGCCCCTCCCCCTACTCGACGACAAATCAGTTCTTTATCCGAGATGAAACAGTTATGTATGGTGGAGGTTGGAGTGTTAATGACGCTTGTAAACCACATTTAAACACGATTGCAAAGATCTACATCTACGTAGTAAATTAAGAGACACGTGTCACTAGGGAGAATGCTAATTATATCAGAAGACAGCCTACGTGGACGCAGAGCTGAAGAAGCAAGGCCATGCGACAGTTGTAAATTTATTTGTTTCATTAAACATTTCCCTGTCCATCATAGATGGTGATCTCAGGCTACGTTTCTGTGTGGAAATTTGGCCTTTGAAATGCCAACGACTCTCAGGAGATTAATAATGAACAGCAGCAGCTTACGTGAGGCGATTAAAGTCGGTACCTTAAGAAGGATATTAAGCGGTCAATTAACTGATCGTATATTTACCAGTAAAATTGATGTGTCCAATTCAAATTAAACATTTTGACAAAGATAAATCGAATTAACTCTAACTACGATGTAACCATTTCAGTACAATGTCATATGTATACCAAAAGTAGATTGCAACCTTTGAAAAGTATGTCATGATCTATAATGTCAAACCGAATGGTCTAAGAAACATCAGAAAAAGCTGAAGCGTTGACCAAGATATGAAGAAGACGTGTTAACAGCAG
>JAXRKP010001795.1:37500-42500 GCA_037039925.1 Doris montereyensis
AAGAATGGGAGCTGATAAAGAAAGAAAGGGGCTGTAAAATGCAAAGCGCGATATACTGTGCACTATAAATAGTTTGTGTTAAAAATAAAATGTCGGATATGTGTGTCGAAACACAACGCATTGAACTACTACATCACACAATCGGGGGAGGGGGGGTCTTTTGAGTCCAGAAGCAAGGTGTCGGTCTCTGATCAATAGGCCATGGGTTCAAGATCGGCCACCCCTACCCCCCCCCCCGGTCCAGGTACGTAGATCAACATCTAGTCACATCAAAAAGTGGCGATAAAAAGGAGGTCCCGTGTGCAAATAACAAATCTCTAATCACGTTAAATATCTGTTGCCTGTTTTAGAGCAGTCGGGCCAAAATATATTATTTTAATCCGACTAAAAATACTGAGAAAGCAAGAACAAAAAATCAGCGCTGTAAAACTGTCAAATTAGGACAGGATGATGTAAAAATTGTCAAGGTATTTAAATATCTGGAAGTAACCATTAGTGACACGCTAACTTTTCAGCAGCACATCGATAACATCAACAAAAAGCTGGCTCAAAAGACTCTACATCCTCAGAACACTACGATCATTCGATGTCAGCCAACGCACGATGATCCAAGTCTACAAACAATGCTCTGTTGAAGAGCGTAATCAACTTTGCCATCAGCGTGTGGTATGAAGGTTGTGGTGTAAAACTCGTCCAGCTTGTCAAGAAATATCAAAGAAAGCTCCAAAATCACTAATCACGCACTTGAAGGAATTGACAGTCTATATTCAAATGCGGTGGAACGAAAAGCGTTTCACATCATACACAACGAACAACACACGCTTCACCCAGAATTCAAGATGTTGCCATCGGGAAGAAGATATGTCGAGGTGAAATGTCGAACCAACAGGTATAAAGTGACATTCGTCCCGACTGCAATAAAGACAGTGAACTACTCGCTCCGTAAGAGCAAAGTCTAGTTAAAGTGGAGTTTCTCAAATATCATGACACTGCTATTCTTCTAGTAATATTCATTGGAAGAGGAAAGAGAGAGAGAGAGAGAGAGAGAGAGAGAGAGAGAGAGAGAGAGAGAGAGAGAGAGAGAGAGAGAGAGAGAGAGAGAGAGAGAGAGAGAGAGAGAGAGAGAGAGAGAGAGGAGAGAGAGAGAGAGTCTTTGATTATGGCATTTTTATATTTATATATGTCATTACGCTTATGCTTATTATTCTAGTAAATACTCATTGGAAGAGAGGAAGGGAGAGGAGAGAGAGAGAGAGAGAGAGAGAGAGAGAGAGAGAGAGAGAGAGAGAGAGAGAGAGAGAGAGAGAGAGAGAGAGAGAGAGAGAGAGAGAGAGAGAGAGAGAGAGAGAGAGAAAGAGAGAGAGAGAGAGAGAGAGAGAGAGAGAGAGAGAGAGAGAGAGAGAGAGAGAGAGAGAGAGAGAGAAGAGAGAGAGAGAGAGAGAGAGAGAGAGAGAGAGAGCGACAGACAGACAGACAGACAGACTGACAGGGAGAGAGAGGGAGGGAGGGAGGGGAGGAGAGAGGAGAGGAGAGAGAGAGAGAGAGAGAGAGAGAGAGAGAGAGAGAGAGAGAGAGAGAGAGAGAGAGAGAGAGAGAGAGAGAGAGAGAGAGAGAGAGAGAGAGAGAGAGAGAGAGAGAGAGAGAGAGAGAGAGAGAGAGAGAGAGAGAGAGAGAGAGAGAGAGAGAGAGAGAGAGAGAGAGAGAGAGAGAGAGAGAGAGAGAGAGAGAGAGAGAGAGAGAGAGAGAGAGAGAGAGAGAGAGAGAGAGAGAGAGAGAGAGAGAGAGAGAGAGAGAGAGAGAGAGAGAGAGAGAGAGAGAGAGAGAGAGAGAGAGAGAGAGAGAGAGAGAGAGAGAGAGAGAGAGAGAGAGAGAGAGAGAGAGAGAGAGAGAGAGAGAGAGAGAGAGAGAGAGAGAGAGAGAGAGAGAGAGAGAGAGAGAGAGAGAGAGAGAGAGAGAGAGAGAGAGAGAGAGAGAGAGAGAGAGAGAGAGAGAGAGAGAGAGAGAGAGAGAGAGAGAGAGAGAGAGAGAGAGAGAGAGAGAGAGAGAGAGAGAGAGAGAGAGAGAGAGAGGTGTTCGTAACCATTGGACAGTGAATAATGCGCATTATGTCTGTAAGGGTACCTACACATTTGTACTTAGAAGTGTGTGTGTGTGTGTGTGTGTGTGTGTGTGTGTGTGTGTGTGTGCGTGTGTGATTATGTTGTAAATGTTGTTTGTATATGTGTAAGACGTGCGTGTGTTTTGTAGCTTTTTATGTCTCAACGGTGGAATTTATGTCTCAACTGTGTAACCAAACAACAAATTGCCATTTATGAACAATAAAGAACTAGTATTTTTATTATTATTATTATTATTATTATTATTATTATTATTATTATTATTATTATTATTATTATTATTATTATTATTATTATTATTATTATTAACTGTTCACGTGTAATAGCTTTCGTTAAAAATTGAATGTCCAACATTTGTGTCTAGACACAGCGCTTTGAACTGCAACGCAAATACAGTTCAAAAGATCACATCGCAGGGGGAGGACACACACAATGCTGGAGAGCATGTGCTGGAAAAGCAGTTTATGAACGAAAAGTAAACGGATATATCAGAGTTAATAGAATGTATTCTTTCATGCCATAGTTTTGTTTTTGCTTTTGACTTTTCACGTGCTTTGTTTTGGCTTTTTCTATTTCGTTTACATCTAAAAGTATAAAGAAATTGATTTATGTTTACTGACACTATAATCTAAATACAGTGCATGACTCAGGACATGAGACATCTGACGTAAAGGATAACACTGTTATTCAGGACATGAGACATCTGACGTACAGAATATCACCATTATTCAGGACATGAGACATCTGACGTAAAGGTTAACACCATTATTCATAACATCAGACATCTGACGTAAAGGATAACACCGTTATTCATGACATGAGACATCTGACGTAAAGGATAACACCATTATTCATGACATGAGACATCAATCTGACGTTAATAATAACACCGTTATTCATGACATGAGACATCTGACGAACAGAATATCACCGTTATTCAGGACATGAGACATCTGACGTAAAGGTTAACACCATTATTCATAACATCAGACATATGACGTAAAGGATATCACCGTTATTCATCACATGCGACATCTGACGTTAATGATAACACCGTTATTCATGACAGGAGACATATGACGTAAAGGATATCATCGTTACTCAGGACATGAAACATCTGACGTAAAGGATAACACCGTTATTCATGATATAAGACATCTGACGTTAAGGGATGACACCGTTATTTATGACATAAGACATCTGATGTAAAGGATATCACCGTTACCCATGACATGAGACATCTAACGTAAAGGATAACACTGTTAATCAGGACATGAGACATTTGATGTAAAGGATAACACCGTTATTCATTACATGAGACATCTGACGTAAAAGAGATCACCGTTATTCAGGACATGAGACATCTGACGTAAAGGATAACACTGTTATTCAGGACATGAGACATCTGACGTTAAGGGATAACACCGTTATTCAGGACATGAGACATCGGACGTAAAGGACATATCTGTTATTCATGACATGAGACATCTGACGTAAAGGATAACACTGTTGTTCAGGACATGAGACATCTGCCGTAAATGATAACACCGTTATTGATGACATGAGACATCTGACGTAAATGATAACACTGTTATTCAGGACATGAGGCATCTGACGTAAGGGATAACACCGTTATTCAGGACATGAGACATACGACGTAAAGGACGACACCGTTATATCCATCATATGAGACATCTGACGTAAAGGACAACACCGTTATTCAGCATATGAGACATATGACGTAACGGACAACACCATTAGTCAGGACATGAGCTCTGTGACATAAAAAATAACACCGTTATCCACGACATGAGACGTCTGACGTAAAGAATAACACTGTTATTCAGGACATGAGACATCTGACGTAAAGAATAACACTGTTATTCAGGACATGAGACATCTGACGTAAAGAATAACAGAGTTATTC
This sequence comes from Doris montereyensis, assembly GCA_037039925.1. Classification (NCBI taxonomy): domain Eukaryota; kingdom Metazoa; phylum Mollusca; class Gastropoda; order Nudibranchia; family Dorididae; genus Doris; species Doris montereyensis. The sequence goes on from JAXRKP010001795.1 coordinate 41,545, forward strand.
CAGAACATGGACATCTGCCGTAAAGGATGACACCGTTAATCAGGACATGATACATCTGACGTAAAGGATAACACCGTTATTCATGACATGAGACATCTGACGTAAAGGATAACACCGTTATTGAGGACATGAGACAGTGGACGTAAAGAAGAACACCGTTATTCAGGAAGTCAGACATTCGACGTCAGGTATAACACCGTTATTCAAACCTGGTGAAATGGGTAGTAGGTCTACTCGGACTTGATGAAATGGTAGTTGATCAACGCAGATTTTGCGAAATAGGTAGCTGGTCTACTAAGATTTGGTGAATTGTATAGCAGATCTACTCAGACTTGACGAAATGGTAAGTGATCTACTCAGACTTGGCGAAATGGTAAGTGATCTACTCAGACTTGACGAAATGGTAAGTGATCTACTCAGACTTGGTGAAATGGGTAGTTGATCTACTCAGACTCAGCGAAATAAGTAGTTGATCTATTCGGACATGGTGAAATGGCAAATGGCAGTTGATCTACTCAGATTTGATAAAATGGCAGTTAATCTACTCAGACCGCGAAAGGGTAGTTAATCTACTCAGACATGGCGAAATGGTAGTTAATCTACTCAGACGGCGAAAGGGTAGTTAATCTACGCAGACTTGGCGAAATGGGTAGTTAATCTACTCAGATTTGGCGAAATTGGTAGTTAATCTACTCAGACTTGGCGAAATGGGTAGTTGATCTACTCAGACATGGCGAAATGGTAGTTAATCTACTCAGGCTTGGCGAAATGGTAGTTAATCCCCTCAGACATGGCGAAATGGGTAGTTAATCTACTCAGACTTGGCGAAATGGGTACTTAATTTACTCAGAGATGGCGAAATGGGTATTTAATCTACCCAGACATGGCAAAATGGGTAGTTAATCTACTCAGACTCGGCTAAATGGGTTCTTGGTCTACTCAGACATGGCGAAATG
>JAXRKP010001795.1:47500-50000 GCA_037039925.1 Doris montereyensis
CTCATTGAAATGAACGCCAACGTCAACACCGTACTTTGGATTTTAGATTATCTCAGCAGCCGCCCACAATTTGTCAAAATGCGGCCTTCGTCTTCTCCTTTCTCTTTAGAAAATCGAACCAAACTATCCATTGACCTAACTGTTGACACATTATATACTAGTACTGGTGGTCCCCAGGGTACAGTATTATCCCCATTCCTCTTCTCCCTGTACACTGCAGACTGCAGATCCAAACTTGATAAGGTCATCATAGACAAATATGTTGACGATGACAGAAACTTTCGGCTGCCAAGGGTCCCTGGGGAACTCGCAGCTTTCACACGCTTTCGATGATGTGATGTGACGCAACTGGGGAAATCGGACTTATAATTAATGACAATGACAATAATTATTTAAATGAAGTAGACAATATTGTGAGCCTGTGCGACCATAACTATCTGGAACTAGATGTTTAAAAAACTAAGGAAATGATAATTGATTTCCCGAAAAAACAAAATTATAAAAGGCATACAAATTGAGCGTGCACAAAGCTATAAGTATTTAGGAATAACTATTGATAACACGCTGAGTTCGACTGAAATGAAGAAAGCAAACACACAGCTTCATTGCGTGATGAAACTGAGATATATTCATGTCGATACACATCCATTGCAAATGTTCTATTCGTCAGGTATATGTTCGGTGTTGACCATTGGCTTCCTAGTTGGGGTGGCAACATATCTAAATTTGATAGGAGACTTGACAGGGTGATCAGAAAGGCTTGTGGGATGATTGAAAACACACGTGACTCATTTCACACAGTTTATAAACAACGTATACCCAAAAAGACTGACTGACGTCACAGATGACGAAACTCACTCAGTTCGCGCGGATATTGGCTATCTAAAAACAATTAGAAATGGTAAAGTTCAATATCTAAAGGCCAACGTACCGAAATTTATTCATTCCGTCAGCAGTCAAGATTTTTAACAAAACAAATGGACGTGGGGGTTAGACATGAATGAATGAGCTTTAACTGAAGGCGTGCGTGTGTAAGTCGGTTGGGAATTATTGTGTGCGTGTGTGCGCGGGGGGGGGGTGTCGAATAAGGTTATACTATGTCCTACGCATTTCTGTGATGTATATATCAAAACAACTTGACGTGGGTGTGGAGGGCGGGGGGGGGTGGTTTAATGTTGCTGAATGAGTTTTGACCAGGGCGTGTGTGTGGGGTCGGTTGGGATGTGTCGGAAGTGTGCGCGTGTGTGTGTTTTGTGTGTACGTGTGTGTGTACGTGTGTGTGGGAGTGTTGGGGGAGGGGGGGGATCAAATGAGATTGTATATCCTATGCACTTCTGTGATGTATGTGTCATACTAGCATTTCTGTCTTATGATATTACTGCATAAATATTTTGCAATTTTAATGATGAATAATATGTTTTATGACTTTAAACTTTTTTCGTTGAGAAACAGGATAACATTTCCTTCATTGGATCAATAAAACATTATCATTATCGTTATTATTATTATTATTATTATTATTATTATTATTATTATTATTATTATTATTATTATTATTATTATTATTATTATTATTATTATCATTATCGTTATTGTTATTATTATTATTATTATTATTATTATTATTATTATTATTATTATTATTAATAATATTAATATTATTATTATTATTTTTATTATTATTATTATTTTTATTATTATTATTATTATTATTATTATTATTATTATTATTATTATTATTATTATCATTATTATTATTATATTATTATATTATTATCATTATTATTATTATTATTATTATTATTATTATTATTATTATTATTATTATTATTATTATTATTATTATAACTATTAATATTATTATTATTGTTATTATCATATTTATTATTATTATTATTAATATTATTATTATTATTATTATTATTATTATATTATTATTATTATTATTATATTATTATTATATTAGTACATTGTATTACTGTTTCATTCTAAACGAAGATTTTTAAAGGCAACAGTTTGAACCTGATCATGTTTTGCAATGCTATCAGAAGTGGCGCTACAAATTTCATCTGCCGTGACAGTGAGGAAGGTTGTCCTCCGTGCATGGTCGGCTTCAAGGACGGCAAGTGCACATATAGTCAAATGGTGTACGTCATTTATGGTGGAGATGAGACAGCGATAGTTTAGTCATCGGAAGCTTGCAATGACATAGGAGGTGAGGCCGCAGGATATGGTGAGGAAGATGGAGGTTTGAATGACAATTGTGGTGAAAGAAATATTATTGCATTGTCAGACAAAAGCATCCAGACACTGTTTCTATCAATATCAGTCTGAAAATATGTCACTGTTAGGACTGTCGGAGTGGTAAGCAGTTAGAAAGGCCAAGTTTTGTCATGTCAACGTGATGTGGATCCCAGGGGGAAAAATGTTGCCAGCCCCTAAAATCAGACACAACAACATCTTTCTGAATATTCCACTTCCAGCCTTCTTGAAATTTCTG
>JAXRKP010001795.1:57500-70000 GCA_037039925.1 Doris montereyensis
TGGAAAGTGGATACCACTCTGAAACAAGTAAGTTTTGATATTTCAAATTTTACAAGCGACTACACAAATCGAAAGCGTGATTGCACACGCGTCCTCTATGTGTCAAAAAGACATTGGGAGGAATATTACTAGCACTAGCACTAGAACGCGGGGGTATCGGTGAGACAGAGGCAAAGATTGTCGGTCTGCCAATTGTAGTCGGGTTCACCCAAACAAAATGACAATTTTTGACAAGATTTGTTTTGTACAATCCAATGCCTGGTCAAGGTAGGAGGAGCAACACCTGGTGCCATCAGAGACCGATGATGAAAAAAATGAGGTCTCATCCTTTTATACGTGTGTCTTTTATACAAGTGTAATTTATACGTGTGTCTCTTATACGGGTGTCGTTTATAGCGTGTGTCTTTTATACATGTAATGTATACGTGTGTCTCTTATACGGGTGTCTTGCATACATACATCTTTCATGTGTACGTTTTTATACATGTGTCTTTTATACGTGTGTCTTTTATACATGTCTTTTATACGTGTGTCTTTTATATGTGTGTCTTTTATAGGTGTGTCTTTTATACGTGTGTCTTTTATATGTGTGTCGTTTATACGTGTGTCTTTTATACATGTGTCTTTTATATGTGTTTCTTTTATACGTGTGTCTTTTATACATGTGTCTTTTTTATACGTGTGTCTTTTTTATATGTGTGTCGTTTATACGTGTGTCTGTTATATGTGTGTCTTTTATGGTGTGTCTTTTATATGTGTGTCTTTTATATGTGTGTCTTTTATATGTGTGTCTGTTATATGTGTGTCTTTTATGTGTGTCTTTTATACGTGTGTACATGTTTATACATGTGTCATTTATACGTGTGTCTTTTATACATGTGTCTTTGTATACATCCATCTTTTATAGGTAGGTTTTTATACGTGTGTCTTGTATACATCCATCTTTTATAGGTAGGTTTTATACATGTGTCTTTATACATCCATCTTTTATAGGTGTGGTTTTATACAATGTGTCTTTATACATCCATCTTTTATAGGTAGGTTTTATACATGTGTCTTGTATACATCCATCTTTTATAAGTAGGTTTTATACGTGTGTCTTGTATACATCCATCTTTTTTATAGGTAGGTTTTATACGTGTGTCTTATATACATCCATCTTTTATATGTACGTTTTTATATGTGTCTTCTATACATATATATTCTATATGTGCATGTTTTATACATGTGTCTTGTTTATACATACATATTCTATATGTGCATGTTTTATATGTGTGTCTTTTATACATACATATTTTATATGTGCATCTTTTATACATGTGTCTTCTATACATACATATTCTATATGTGCATGTTTTATACATGTGTCTTCTATACATACATATTCTATATGTGCATGTTTTATACATGTGTCTTGTATATGTACATCTTTTATATGTGTGTTTTTATACATGTGTCTTTTATACATACATATTCTATATGTGCATGTTTTATACATGTGTCTTCTATACATATATATTCTATATGTGCATGTTTTATATGTGTCTTGAATACATACATCTTTTATATGTGCATCTTTTATACATGTGTGTCTTTATACATACATCTTTTATATGTGTGTCTTTATACGTGTGTCTTTTATACATGTGCTTTTATATGTACATCTTTTATACATGTGTCTTTTATATATGCATCTTTTATATGGTCTCTTTATATGTGTCTTTTATATGTGTGTCTTTTATATGTGCATCTTAATACGTGTGTCTTTTATAGGTGTGTCTTTTATGTGTGTTGTGTCTTTTATATGTGTGTCTTTTATACATGCATCTTTTATATGTACATCTTTTATATGTGGGTCTTTTATATGTGTGTCTTTTATACATGTGTCTTTTATACATGCATATTTTATAGGTAATGTCTTTATAGGTGTGTCTTTTATACATGTATCTTTATACATGCTTCTTTTATATGTACGTCTTTATACATTTGTCTTTTAGGTGTGTCTTTTATAGGTGTGTTTTTTATACATGTGTTTTGAATACATGCATCTTTTATATGTACGTCTTTATACGTGTGTCTTTTATACGTGTGTCTTTTATACGTGTGTCTTTTATAGGTGTGTTTTTTATGCATGTGTCTTGTATACATGCATCTTTTATGTGTACATCTTTATACCTGTGTCTTTTATGCATGCATATTTTATGTGTACATCTTTATACGTGTGTCTTGTATACATGCATATTTTATATGTACATCTTTATTGTGTCTTGTATACATGCATATTTTATGTGTACATCTTTATACGTGTGTCTTGTATACATGCATATTTTATATGTACATCTTTATACGTGTGTCTTGTATACATGCATATTTTATGTGTACATCTTTATACGTGTGTCTTGTATACATGCATATTTTATATGTACATCTTTATACGTGTGTCTTTCATGTACATGCATATTTTATGTGGATCTTTATACGTGTGTCTTGTATACATGCATATTTTATATGTACATCTTTATACGTGTGTCTTTTATACATGCATATTTTATGTGTACATCTTTATACGTGTGTCTTTTATGCATGCATCTTTTATATGTACGTTTTTCTATGTCTGTCTTTTATACATGCATCTTTTATATACGTCTTTATACATGAAATGTCTTTTATATGCATCTTTTGTTTTTCTATGTGTGTCTTGTATACATGCATCTTTTATATGTACGTTTTTCTATGTCTGTCTTTCATACATGCATCTTTTATATGTACGTCTTTATACATGTGTCTTTTATACATGCATCTTTTTTTACATCTTTATACATGTGTCTTGTAAAAATGCATCTTTATACTATGTCTTTTATATGCAACATTTTTTATATGTCTTTTATTGTCTTTTATACATGTCTTTATACATGTGTCTTGTATACATGCATCTTTTATATGTACGTCTTTTTCATGTGTCTTTTATACATGCATCTTTTATATGTACGTCTTTATACATGTGTCTTTTATACATGCATCTTTTATGTGTACATCTTTATACATGTGTCTTTTATACATGCATCTTTTATATGTACGTCTTTATAACATGTGTCTTTTATACATCATGTCTTTTATATGTACGTTTTTATTGTCTGTCTTTTATACATGCATCTTTTATATGTCTTTCATTTTTTTAATATGTGTTTTTCTGTCTTTCATACATGCTTCTTTTATACATGTGTCTTTTCTGCATGCTTCTTTTATACTGTGTCTTTTAAACATGACTGAAAATTCGCCACACACTATTTTCTTATGTATGTGTTTAGACGGACAATTTTCTACGCCTGTTTACGTTGGTACAACGCGTGAACTTTTGCAAACCAATGCATCGTGTAGCCAATGTTGGCGACCTATGTTCAGGTGCGTGAGTGACCTCAACAAGATAGACCTCATCTTTTTGCCATTTGGATGGAATTTCTCGAGAAATTATGTTCTTTGTCTTTTGTCAAATCTTAAAAAAAAAAAAGAAGTCAAATTCAAAACCAGCGCCTCAAGATTAGTCAAAACTCACGAAATCATCATTTTAAATGACTAGTTACAGCATTTACAATTTGTTTTTATTTTTACTTTCCATTTCGTTCACTTTGTCTATTCAAAGTTAAACTGGATTAAGAAATCAAGCGAATTCGCACTAGATCTAGATCTCTCTCCGTCTGTTTTCAGCTAAACCAGAAGTCGAAAATCTAGAGCCTTGTTCTGGGTTGTAAACAGAGCTGCTTAATCGTGCCAGTGATTGTAGATTGGCTTAATACGCCAGCGTAAAGCACACTTCATGGTGACATAATAATTATGCGCTTCCTATAAAATACTGACGCATAAAAGATTGACGTCGTTTGTATACTATATGGCAATGTAGCTTAAAGTGTCCTCTAGGCCTAACACCTATGGCGTCCGAAACAAATGCACAGGTGTAACTGCATGGACTAGAGGCAGGCATAAAAAAGATGTTTGAGTCGATATTCACTACAACTTGAAAGTCTACACTAGATGCACACACACACACACACACACTTATACACACATACACACACATACACACAGAGATACAAACACACACACACAGACACAAAAACACACACATACACACACATACACACATACAAACACAGACACACACACACACATACACACATACACACACAGACACAACACACACACATACACACACAAACACACATACAGACACAAACACACACAGAGACACAAACATACACACATACACACACAGACACAAACACACACATACATACACATACACACACAAACACACACACATAGACACACACAGACACAAACACACACACACATACACAAACACACACACACGATCTTACCGTTCATATGACTTTTGATGATGTTATCTTTGATCACAGTGTAGCCGTCCCCTGTGGGCCATGAACGTTGAAATTAGAACTTTGTACACCTGAGTTTTGTTGAGGTCCTGGTACTCAGGTATCGTACATTCGGCACACAAGACCTTGACCTCTACCACGCGTTGATTGGCCGGTTTGCATATCATAGACAATTTTCATACCTTGAACATAAGAAGATGTCAAAGTCAGACATAACAAGATGAAATATTATGATCTAAATGAATTAAGAAACATCCCCACCCCCCCCCCCCACCCTCCCTCCAACTGAGAATTTGATCCTGCTACCTATTGAACTTAGGGAAGGGTAGGGTAGGGGGCGTGACAAAGAGACATTATTAGAAACAATTGGAGAAAAACATCTGTATGTTGGAGGGGAGGATGGCGGGGAGGGGAGGGCAAGAAACTATAAATAGATTAAATTGATGCCTTTTATCTGAACTCATCATTAAGATATTTTGTTTAAAGAGACAAAAAACTTTTAAAAAACCCAATAAATCGTCAGTTTGCTAACGTATTGGCCAACGTCAGATTTTGCCAAAATGAAAACTGATGCATCTCAAGACTCCTAGGCCTAAAATCTATAGTCACAGTAAATGAGGATAAACGTGCTGAGTTATAATTCATATTTCCTTTTTGGCCTTCTAGAAGTCACTGGTTGAGTCGGGCCAAAAATGGCCCACCATCGAGTCTTTTTTCACCGTTTTTTCAAAAGCACCGTAAATTACTTTGGCCAAAATATTAACACACGAACGAAATATAATCCCTAAATTATTTCTTTATATTTCTACTTACTTCAATAGCATTGATACAGTTAAGAAAATTAATTGTCATTATTTTTATTCTCTGCACACACATTGATGTGCTATTATACTATTATAGTATAACAAGCTCACTGCAGACCTTCCCAAAAGTCTATGAGATCTACCATGCACACTGAACTTAGTTGGATGAACTTGGAAACACCAAATCACTATTTAAGGGAAGTACAAAACAAACAAATACATCGTGTACCTTTTATGACAAAGACAATTTCTTTTCTTCTTCTGGATGTAGAAACCTCTATGGTAGATTACATGTCTACATTGTACAATCCCAAAAAGGTTGATCACATCCCACATCCATCACACAGCATAGCAAATGTAACAAACATATAAAAAAGGCCACGCAACAAAGTCGAATTGGATAGCAGAGAACGTAAGATCAGATAAGATAAGATGTCTGTATTTACCCAAAAGGAAATTTACTGTGGTCATGTTTCAAATCAAAATAAATAAATTACAATACAATTCATCGCTTTCACTTTCATTCATTCTTCCATTCCCAATTTCACGACTAAAATCATAACATTACAAAAAACGTATCAGTTCAACGCTTAAAGACGAACACACTCTGACGGCAGCGTGCTGGCACCTACGACGTCAGAAGACAGTCTGTTCCATAGACAGGCTGTTGAAGGAAGAAGGAGTTGATATGCGCCTCGAACCTTGATTTGGAGAAGTTGATATGCCCCTCGATCCTTGATTTGGAGAAGTTGATATGCACCTCAATCCTTGATTTCGAGAAGGAGTTGATATGCGCCTCGATCCTTGATTTGGAGAAGTTGATATGCCCCTCGATCCTTGATTTGGAGAAGTTGATATGCGCCTCAATCCTTGATTTCGAGAAGGAGTTGATATGCACATCGATCCTTGATTTGGAGAAGTTGATATGTGCCTCGATCCTTGATTTGGAGAAGTTGATATGTGCCTGATCCTTGATTTGGAGAAGGAGTTGATATGCACCTCGATCCTTGATTTGGAGAACGTGTTGATATGCGCCTCGATCCTTGATTTGGAGAAGTTGATATGCGCCTGGATCCTTGATTTGGAGAAGTTGATATGCCCTCGATCCTTGATTTGAAGAAGTTGATATGATGCCTCGATCCTTGATTTGGAAAAGTTGATATGCGCCTCGATCCTTGATTTGGAGAAGTTGATATGCGCCTCGATCCTTGATTTGGAGATAATGGTGTATTCCAATTTGAAAGTTGATGGAAACGTTGCGCCTCGATCCTTGATTTGGAGAAGGCCTCGTTGATGGAGAACGTTGATATGTGCCTCGATCCTTGATTTGGAGAACGTGTTCAATATGGTGTGCCTCGATCCTTGATTTGAGACGGAGTTGATATGCGCCTCGATCCTTGATTTGGAAAAGTTGAATATGTGCCTCGATCCTTGATTTGGAGAAGTTGATATGCGTCTCGATCCTTGACATTTTGTTGAGAAGGAGTTGATATGATTTCCTCGATCCTTGATTTGGAGACGTTGAAATGCACATCGATCCTTGACGTGGAGAAGGAGTTGATATGCGTACCTCGATCCTAGCTGATTTTGACAAAATTAAAAGTTCATATGCGCCTCGATCCTGTGATTTTGAGACGGAGTTGATATGGGCCTCGATCCTTGATTTGGGGAAACAACAACGACTTGTGTTGTGAATAGAATTCTAGCGTGACCTCTGATGCTTCTTGCGGACTACACCGTATGATGAGCCCGTCTGGCAATGAGACTTTCAACGTATTGCTCATTATCTTAAAGATAAGCATTTTGTTGGAATTATAAATACATCTTTTTTTTATCGAACCCAGGACCTCATGAAATCCAGGTCGGGACGGTAGTCCAGGCAGCAAGGTGTCGGCCTCTCAACTCCACCACGTACTGGGTTCGAGCCCCGAATGTTTTCCACGGTTTGAAAGTAATTTCAGATCGTTTTTAATTCTTTTGATTATTAAAAATCCATAATCTTCGTCCCATGGTCCCATCATGCATCATCATCAATCATCTCCGTCACATAATAAAGATCATCATCATTAGCTATTTTACTATTATTATTATTCCGGACATTATTATTAATATTATTATTGTTATTAAATTATTAAAATCTAGTAGTAGTAGTAGTAAGTAGTAACCCCGACATCACCTTAGTTGTGGATGTGGGTAAATCAAATAAGATCTAGTAGTAGTAGTCCAAACGCCGGCAAGTAGTAAGCAACTGGGCCACCGACGTCACCTACCTGTAGTGATAAAGTAGTAAGTAGTAGCTTTAGTAGTCAAGGAAAGTAGTAGTCTAATATTTTCATTATTGTAATTATTATTATGATTATTATTATTATTATTATTATTATTACTATTATTATTATTATCATTATTGTTATTATTAGTTTTGAATTACTATTATCATTATTTCTTATTATTGTTATTATTATTATCATTATTATTATTATCCCACACTCAAGGATTAGTAAGTCCCACATTATTATTGTTATTATTATTATTATTATTATTATTATTATTATTATTATTATTATTATTATTATTATCTCGAATCTAAGGTCTTATTCTCCTATTCTATTATTATTATTATTATTAAGTAAGTATTATTATTCACACTCAATTATGATTATTATTATTATTCGAATTATTATTCTTATTACAAATTATTATTATTATTTAATCTGTTTATTTACCTCTTTCCCTCCCTTGGTCATATATCACTCTCTCTCTCTCTCTCTCTCTCTCTCTCTCTCTCTCTCTCTCTCTCTCTCTCTCTCTCTCTCTCTCTCTCTCTCTCTCTCTCTCTGTTATTATACTCATATCATCTGTCTTTCTGTCTGTCTGTCTGTCTGTCTGTCTGTCTGTCTGTCTGTCTGTCTGTCTGTCTGTCTGAAATGTTCTTCTCTGTCTGTCACATGCTCTGCCTTCTCTTCTCGTCTGTTCAAGTCTGTCTGACTACACCTCTGCTATCTCTCTTGGCTATGTCTGAGCCTTATTATTATTAATATTATTAATGTCGATGAACTAGGCAACAAGACCGAGAATCAGAGTGAACTTTTTCCATGGCCCTCCTGCGTGGTGGTAGTCAGAACGCGTCTAGCTGACCATCGATCTGTGCCATGTTACCTAGTTTGTACACAACAATAATAGATAATGAGCAAAAGTGGTGTGAAATATCTGCATGTGTTGGTGCCGAACGATAGGAATTTTATCACAGAAATACATCTTTTTTGTTTGTTTAAAACTACCTCAGATATGTAAGGGAAAACTCACTTAAGACACTTGGATGAAACCTCCATACAGGTCAAGAGAAAAACATCCTCTTCGAAATTCGAAATTTCTACTTGTGTCTTTGATGCTAAATCTTGGAAACTCAGATGGCTTTCGTATGAAAGATCTTGGTTTGACTAAATGTCAGATAACTCAAGAAAGAATACCACGTCAACCGTGTTTCGGAAGGGGTTGGTCAAAACCAGCAAATTTGTTTTCCATAACGAAAAGAGGTTTTTGTCACCTGTAGAGGTGAAAATCCTTAATTTCAGATCGTTTTTAATTGTTATTATTATTATTTTTCTTATATTAATTTGACAAAGGTTATTATCATCATCATAATCTTCGTCACCATCATCATCATCATCATCATCATCATCATCATCATCATCATCATCGTAAAATCGTGTAAATCATCATTATCATTATTTTTCTTATCTTACTATTATTATTATTACTATAATTATTAGTATTATAATTATCATTATTATTAATATTATTATTGTTATTAATATTATTATTGTTATTATTATTATCATCATTAGTATGTAGATTGTAGTAGATAGTAGTAGTAGCAGTATACAGTATGTAGTAGTAGTAGTATTAGTAGTAGTAGTAACAGTAGTAGTAGTAGTATTAGTAGTAGTAGTAGTAGTAGTAGTAGTAGTAGTAGTACTATAGTAGTAGTAGTAGTAGTAGTAGTAGTAGTAATAGTAAACAAACAGTAATAGTAGTATGATGTAGTAATCACAATAGCAGTAGTAGTAATAGTAGTAGTAGTAGTAGTAGTAGTAGTAGTATATATATATATATATATATATATATTTCCGGTGTAATATTATTCATTATTATGTATGTATTATTATTGGATTATTATTATTATTATTATTATTATTATTATTATTATTATTATTATTATTACTATTATTATTATTATCATTATTGTTATTATTATCATGTATAGTACTATTATCATTATCTTTCTTATTATTGTACCAATTATTATTATTATCGTTATTATTATTATCATTTTTATTATTCCAAATTATTATTATTATTATTTGTATATTAAATTATTTTTGGAAAATTATTATTTTATGTATTTTATTATTATATATTTATTCCGTATTACCATTTATTATTCTTCTTCATATTATTTTCTTTTATTATTATTAGTATTATCATTATTTTCATTATCATTATCATTATCATTATTATTGTAGTACATTACATTTTCTTTTATTATTATTATTATTATTATTATTATTATTATTATTATTATCTTTGTATTATTACATTTTCGTGATCATTCTAAATTTACTTATATATAATATTTGTATTTGTTATTATCATCATTATTAGTACTATACAATCTATATCATATCCTTTTACTATTTGTCCATTTACTATTTATTATTATCTATTTATCTCTATCTATCTATCTATATTTATCTACTATTATCTATCCATTACAATTTATCTATCTATCCATCTATTTGTCGCATCTATCTATCTATCTTTCTATCTATCTAACTATCATCTACATATCTATCTATCTATCTATCTATCTATCTATCTATCTATCCATCTATATAACTCTATCTACAATCTTTAGTCACAAATCCCAATATTAACTATGACAGATCTCTGTTTATCTAGATAATCTAGACATATCTATCTATCTATCTATATAACTATACACAATTGCACAAATCCCAATATTGAGTATAGAGAAAGGTTTAATCAGTAGCGTGTATACCTACTGCAGTACTAAAGATACATGTGTATAGAACAAGTGTGGCTAAAGGTATATGTATAGAAAGGTGTTGGTGTGGCTAAAGTACTACCTACTAAACAGTACTATGGAAATAAAGATTAGAAAGATGTTGGTGTGGCTTTATCGAAAGGTGTTGGTGTGGCTAAAGATACATGTGTATCATGTTAGTGTGGCTAAAGATACATGTGTATCAGAAAGGTGTTGGTGTGGCTAAAGATACATGTGTATAGAAAGGTGTTGGTTGGCTAAAGATACATGTGTATAGAAAGGTGTTGGTGTGGCTAAAGATACATGTGTATAGAAAGGTGTTGGTGTGGCTAAAGATAATGTTATAGAAAGTTAGCTAAAGATACATGTGTATAGAAAGGTGTTAAGGAAAATGCAGGAATATGTGTATAGAAAGGTGAATAAAGATACATGTGTATAGAAAGGTGTTGGTGTGGCTATTATAGAAGGTGTTCTAAAGATACATATGTATAGAAAGGTGTTGGTGTGGCTAAAGATACATGTGTATAGAAAGGTGTTGGTGTGGCTAAGATACATATAGAAAGGTGTATATAAATGCTTAATTGGGCTAAAGATACATGTGTATAGAAAGGTGTTGGTGTGGCTAAAGATACATGTGTATAGAAAGGTGTTGGTGTGGCTAAAGATACATGTGTATAGAAAGGTGTTAGTGTGGCTATAAGCATGTGTATAGAAAAATGTTAGTGTAGCTAAAAACACATGTGTATAGAAAAGGTGTTAGTGTTACTACAAGCACATTTGTATAGAAAGGTTTTATTGTGGCTAAAGATACATGTATATATAAAGGATATAAAAGGTGTAATTGTGGCTATAAGCACATGTGTATAAAAAGGTGTTAATGTGGCTAAAGGTACATGTATGGAAAGGTGTTAGTAAGCAAGCTAAAGGTGCATGTGAATAGAAAGTGTTAGTGTCCTAAAGGTACATGTGAATACAAAGGTGTTAATGTCGCTAAAGGTACATGTGTATAGAAGGGTTTAGTGTGGCTAAAGGTACATGTGTATAGAAAAGTGTTGTGTCTAAAGGTACATGTGAATAGAACGGTATTAGTGTTTTGCTAAAAGCACATGTGTGTATAGAAAGGTATTAGGTGTGGTTAAAAGCACATGTGTATAGAAAGTTATTAGTGTGGTTAAAAGTACATGTGTATAGAAAGGTGTTAGTGTGGCTAAAAGTAGATGTGTATAGAAATGTATTAGTGTGGTTAAAAAGCACATGTGTATAGAGAGTTGTTTGTGTGACTAAAGGTGCATGTGCATAGAAAGGTACATTATGTGTATTAAAAGTGGTGTCTGTGTGGTTAAAAGTACATGTGCATAGAAAGGTGGTACATGTGTGGGCTAAAGCACTTCTGTATATAGAAATATGGTGTTACTGTGGCTAATACCCTGTGTATAGAAATGTGTTGGTGTGGACCTCCCACCACAACATCCACGCCCGTGACCTGCTGTGCAATGGACGTGTCGACGCCAATGCCCGCGTGACCCACCTCGATGATCTTGTTGATGCCTTGTTTCAGAAGATCGTTTACCGCAGCCTGGACGGCAGCAGCTTCTGAAACCGACATCCCTGTTGATAAGAACTAGAAGTTAAAAAAGTTACATTTCCATACAGAAAATTATAAGAAACATTTCCATACAGAAATTAAACGAAACCAGCATGTTATGATATCCCAGGTGATAAGGTAAGAGTACCTATACAATACTATTTGTTTTAGCGATATATCGAGTCAGTAGTTGATACTGATTATACCAGCATGCGTGAATGATCCACAAACCTGTTTAATTAGAAACCTGTTTAATTAGAATGGTGGCTTAGGTGAATGAAGATTTAACTCAAAGATGGCGAGAAATAAAATGATCCTGAATCAAAACTCGATTCTGGTCACTAACAAAACGGTATTTAGTTCATTTAGAAGCTACTACTACTACTACTACTACTACTACTACTACTACTACTACTACTACTACTACTACTACTACTACTACTACTACTACTATTACTACTACTACTACCACAACAACAACTACTACTAACACTACTACTACTACTACTACTACTACTCTACTACTTCTACTACTACTACTACTCTACTACTACTACTACTATTACTACAACTACCACTACCACTACTATTACTATCAACTCTCTTTCTTTCTTTATTAACTCCCCATTCTACTTTCAGGTGTATGAGTTTTG
>JAXRKP010001795.1:75000-87500 GCA_037039925.1 Doris montereyensis
TGATGGATTCTTTGATTTATTTCATTTATTCTTTTACTTATTTGATGAATTCTTTGACTTATTTGATAGGATTCTTTGATTTATTTGATGGATTCTTTAATATTTGATTTATTCTTTGACTTATTTGATGGACTCTTTAATTTAATTAATGGATTCTTTGATTTCTTTGTTGGAATTTTTTACTTACTTCACAGACTCTTCGACTTATGTGATGGATTCTTTCATTTATTTGATGGATTCTTTGATTTATTTGATGGATTCTTTGATTTATTTGATGCATGCGTTGATTTACTTCATGGATTCTTTGACTTGTTTTTTGATGGATTCTTTGATTATTTGATGGATTATTTGATTACTTTAAAACATTCGTTGATTTATTTGATGCATGCGTTGATTTATTTGATGGATTCTTTGATTTATTTGATGGATTCCTTGACTTTTTTGTTATAGATTCATTGAATTATTTGATGAATTCTTTGACTTATTTGATGAATACTTTGACTTATTTGATGGATTCTTTAATTCATTTGATGAATTCTTTGATTTATTTGATGAATTCTCTGACTTATTTGATGGATTCTTTGACTTTTAATGGATTTGTTGACTTATTTGATGGATTCTTTGATTTATTTGATGGATTCTTTGATTCGTTTCATGGATTATTTCACTTGTTTGATGGATTCTTTTACTTACTTGATGAATTATTTGACTCATGTGATTGATTCTTTGATTTATTTGATGGATTCTTTAATTGATTTGATGGATTTTGTGCCTCATTTGATGGATTATTTGATTCATTTGATGGATTCTATATCATGTTTAACATTTGCACATTAGATTCTACTTAGATCTTGACATCTAACTACTCGGTTTAGGCCTAAATGGATATAGATTTTTTTTTTAAATTCTACCTAAAATTCAAGATCTAGATCTTTTATATGACCGAAATGAAGCTTTATCTAGCACTTCTTTAGATTCCTAATTCTAGATTGATATGTAGATTTTTTAGATCTGGATCCGGTTTCGTTTTGGTTAAATAAACCATCCTAGATAGACTGCACTCGATTAGTAAAACTCGACCTATCTATCATCTTAGGCCTAGATGAAAGGGGGCTTATCTATCCTCTTAGACCTAGATGAAGGGGAGGGGGCTATTTATCCACTTAGACCTAGATGAAAGGGTGGCCTATCTATCCTATTAAACCTAGATGAAAGGGGGCCTATCTATCCTATTAGACATTTATGAAAGGGGGGCCTATCTATCCTATTAAACCTAGATGAAAGGGGGCCTATCTATCCTATTAGACATATATGAAAGGGGGGCCTATCTATCCTATTAAACCTAGATGAAAGGGGGGGCTATTTATTCTATTAGACCTAGACGAAAGGGTGGCCTATCTATCCTCTTAGACCTAGACGAAAGGGGGGCTATCTATCCTCTTAGACCTAGACGAAAGGGGGCCTATCTATCCTCTTAGACCTAGACCAAAAGGGGGCCTATCTATCCTCTTAGACCTAGACGAAAGGGGGGCCTATCTATCCTATTAAACCTAGATGAAAGGGGGGCCTATCTATCCTATTAAACCTAGATGAAATGGGGCCTATCTATCCTATTAAACCTAGATGAAAGGGGGGCCTATCTATCATATGAAACCTAGATGAAAGATGGGCCTATCTATCCTATTAAACCTAGATGAAAGGGGGGTCTATCTATCCTATTAAACCTAGATGAAAGGGGGCCTATCTATCCTATTAGACCTAGACGAAAGGGTGGCCTATCTATCCTATTAAACCTAGATGAAAGGGGGGCCTATCTATCCTCTTAGACCTAGACGAAAGGGGGGCCTATCTATTCTCTTAGACCTAGACGAAAGGGGGCCTATCTATCCTCTTAGACCTAGATGAAATGGTGGGGGTATCTATCCTCTTAGACCTAGATGAAATGAGGGGGGGTGGGGCATCTATCCTCTTAGACCTAGATGAAATGGGGGGGGGGGCTATCTATCCTCTTAGACCTAAATACAAGGGGGGGGGATATATGTCCTCTTAGACCTAGATGAAAAGGGGGTGGGGTAGCTATCTATTCTCTTAGACCTCGATGAAAGGGGGTATCTATCTTCTTAGCCCTAAGATGAAAGGGGGGAGGCTATCTTTCTTCTTAGACCTATCTGTCCTCTTAAACCTATGAAAGGGCCTATCTATCCTCTTAGAAGATGAAATGGGGGTCCTATCTGTCCTCTTAAACCTACATGAAAGGGGCCCTATCTATCCTCTTAGACCTAGATGAAATGTGGGCCTATCTATGATTATCCTCTTAGACCTAGATGAAATGTGGGCCTATCTTTCCTCTTAGACCTAGGTGAAGGGGGGGCCTATATATCCTCTTAGACCAAATGAAATGTGGGCCTATCTATCCTCTTAGACCTAGGTGAAAAGGGGGAGACCTAGGGGCGCTATTTATCCTCTTAGACCTAGATGAGGGGGGCCTATCTATCCTCTTAGAAGGGGGGCCTATTTATCCTCTTAGATCTAGGTGAAAGGGGGACTATCTATCCTCTTAGACCTAGGTGAAAGGGGGACCTATCTATCCTCTTAAACCTAGATGAAAGGGGGACCTATCTATCCTCTTAGACCTAGATGAAAGGGGGGCTATCTATCCTCTTAGACCTAGATTAAAGGGGGGCATATCTACCACCAGGCCTAGGTGAAAGGAGAGTCATTCTATCATCTTAAACCTAGATGAAAGGGGGCCTATCTATCATATAGAACTAGATGGAAAGGGGGGGGCTATCTATCTTCTTAGACCTAGGTGAAAAGGGGCCTATCTATCCTCTTAGACCCAGATGAAATGTGGGCCTATCTATCCTCTTAGACCTAGATGAAAGCGGGGGGCTATCTATCTTCTTAGACCTAGGTGAAAGGGGGGGCTATCTATCATCTTAGACCTAGGTGAAAGGGGGACCTATCTATCCTCTTAGACCTAGGTGAAAGGGGGCTATCTATCCTCTTCAACTTAGATGAAAGGGGGGGTCTATGTATCCTCTTAGAACTACATGAAAGGGGGCCTATCTATCCTCTTGGACCTACATGAAAGGAGGTCTATCTATCCTCTTATACATACATGAAAGGGGGCCTATCTATCGTCTTAAACTTAGATGAAAGGGGGGGCCTATTTATCCTCTTAGACCTACAAGAAAGGGGACCTATCTATCCTCTTAGAGCTACATGAAAGGGGCCTATCTATCCTATTAAACCTAGATGAAAGGGCCTATCTATCCTCTTAGACCTACATGAAAGGGGGCCTATCTATCCTCTTAAACTTAGATGAAAGGGGGGGCTATCTATCCTCTTAGGACCTACATGAAAGGGGGCCTATCTATCCTCTTAGACCTAGATGAAAGGGGGGCCTATCTATCCTCTTAGACCTAGATGAAAGGGGGGCCTATCTATCCTCTTAGACCTAGATGAAAGGGGGCCTACCTATCCTCTTAGGCCTAGGTGAAAGGAGGGTCTATCTATCCTCTTAGACCTAGATGAATGGGGGACCTATCTATCCTCTTAGATTTAGATGAAAGGGGGGGGCTATCTATCCGCTTAGACGTAGATGAAAGGGGGGCCTATCTATTCTCTTAGACCAGGGGTGAAAGGGTGGCCTATCTTTTCTTCTTAGACGTAGATGAAAGGCGGGGGGGTGGCTATCTATCCTCTTCGACCTATGTGAAAGGGGGGGGCTATCTTTCCTCTTAGACCGAGGTGAAAGGGGGCCTATCATTCCTCTTAGACCTAGATGAAGGGGAGGCTTACCTAACCTCTTAGACCTAAATACTGCATTTCTGGCAATTTCATATGGGGTTGATTTTCTTGTGTTAGAAAAAAAAACAACTGAAATCAGAGAAGGAGAAAGAACATTGACGGTTGTAGAACAGAAGTAGCCCAGAGAATTTGGTAGACAGATTCGTTTCGATTATGTGGTTTATGTAACGATTCATTCGTCACCTTGGCTTTTATTCGTGCAAATCCACCGAAACATTTGTTTTCTTTGACGTCTTTCTCGGGGGCATGCCCCAGAGTACCTGGGGAGACAAAGCAGACACAGAAACGTGAATGAACAATGAAGTTAAACATTTGAATGTGACCGATGCAAAACGATCATATGACAACTTTTTAAGAGATTCAAAATTGACAAGACAATTTTGAAAATGCGTACAGTATAGTAATTCCAAATCAATAGCATTGTGTAATATCACAGTATAGTAATTCCAAATCAATAGCATTGTGTAATATCACAGTATAGTAATTCCAAATCAATAGCATTGTGTAATATCACAGTATAGTAATTTCAAATCAATAGCATTGTGTAATGTCAACGAAAATTGTACATGAAATAACATAATTTTAAACACCCCCCCCCCCCACCCCCAAAAAAGATCTTGAACTCGGCTGTGTATGGGAGTATGTATGTGTATGTATATACATGTCTCTGTGTATACATTTACTTTATCTGAATTAGTACATTGCATACCGTTGTAATCGCCATGGGTAAGGAGTTTGTGTTTACGATGGTCTTCATGGCCAACCGCCCGACTATCGTGGCCAACGGCCTGACTATCGTAGACAACCACCTGACTATCGTAGACAACGGCCTGACTATCGTAGACAACGGCCTGACTATCGTAGACAACGGCCTGACTATCGTGGCCAACGGCCCTGACTATCGTAGACAACCTCCTGACTATCGTAGACAACGGTCTGACTATCGTAGACAACCTCCTGACTATCGTAGACAACGGTCTGACTATCGTAGACAACCTCCTGACTATCGTAGACAACGGCCTGACTATCGTGAACAACTTCCTGACTAACGTAGACAACGGCCTGACTATCGTGGCCAACGGCCTGACTATCGTAGACAACGGGCCTGACTATCGTAGACAACGGCCTGACTATCGTAGACAACCACCTGACTATCGTAGACAACGGCCTGACTATCGTGGCCAACAGCCTGACTATCGTAGACAACGGTCTGACTATCGTAGACAACCTCCTGTAGTAGACAACGGCCTGACTATCGTAGACAACGGCCTGACTATCGTAGACAACCTTCTGACTATCGTAGACAACCACTTGACTATCACAGACAACCTCCTGACTATCGTAGGCAACGGCCTGACTATCGTTGACAACCTCCTGACTATCGTAGACAATCTCTTGACTATCACACACAACCTCCTGACTATCGTAGACAGCGGCCTGACTATCGTAGACAACCTCCTGACCATCGTAGACAACCTCTTGACTATCATAGACAACCTCCTGACTATCGTAGACAACGGCCTGACTATCGTTGACAACCTCCTGACTATCGTAGACAATCTCTTGACTATCACAGACAACATCCTGACTACGGTAGACAACGGTCTGACTATCGTAGACAACGGCCTGACTATCGTAGACAATCTCTTGACTACCACAGACAACCTCCTGACTATCGTAGACAATCTCTTGACTATCACAGACAACCTCCTGACTATCGTAGACAACGGCCTGACTATCGTTGACAACCTCCTGACTATCGTAGACAATCTCTTGACTATCACAGACAACATCCTGACTATCGTAGACAACGGCCTGACTCTCGTAGACAACGGCCTGACTATCGTAGACAATCTCTTGACTACCACAGACAACCTCCTGACTATCGTAGACAATCTCTTGACTATCACAGACAACCTCCTGACTATCGTAGACAACGGCCTGAATATCGTTGACAACCTCCTGACTATCGTAGACAACGGCCTGACTATAATAGACAATCTCTTGACTATCGTAGACAACGGCCTGACTATCGTTGATAACCTCCTGACTATCGTAGACAACGGCCTGACTATCGTAGACAACCTCCTGACTGTCGTAGACAACGGCCTGACTATCGTAGACAAAGGCCTGACTATCGTAGACAACGGTCTGACTATTGCAGACAACCTCCTGACTATCGTAGACAACGCCTGACTATCGTAGACAACGGCCTGACTATGGTAGACAACGGCCTGACTATCGTAGACAACGGCCTGACTATCAAAGACAACCTCCTAACTATCGTGAATAACGGCTTGACTATCGTACACAACCTTCGAGCTATCGTAGACAACCACCTCACTATCGTAAACAACAACCTGACTATCATAAACAACCACCTGACTATCATAAACAACAACCTGACTATCGTAAACAACCACCTGACTATCGTAAACAACCCCCTGACTATAGTAAACAACCGCCTGACTATCGTAGACAACCACCTGACTATCGTAAACAACCGCCTGACTATCGTAAACAATCGCGTGACTATCTTAAACAACCACCTGACTATCGTAAACAACCGCCTGACCACCCTAGGCAACCGCTCAATCTCCTGATTATCGTAGACAACCACCTGACTATCATAGACAACCACCCGAATTTCGTAGACAACCACCTGACTATCATAAACAACCACCTGATTATCATAGACAACCACCTGACTATCATAAACAACCACCTGACTATCATAGACAACCACCTAATTATCATTGACAACCACCTGATCATCATAGACAACTACCTGACTATCATAGACAACCACCTGACTATCATAGATAACCACCTGATTATCATACACAACCACCTGACTATCATAGACAACCACCTGACTATCATAGACAACTACCTGACTATCATAGACAACCACCTAATTATCATTGACAACCACCTGATCATCATAGACAACTACCTGACTATCATAGACAACCACCTGACTATCATAGACAACCACCTGACTATCATAAACAACCACCTGACTATCATAGACAACCACCTAATTATCATAGACAACCACCTGACTATCATAGACAACCACCTGATTATCATAGACAACCACCTGACAATCATAGACAACCACCTGACTATCATAGACAACCACCTGACTATCATAGACAACCACCTGACTATCATAGACAACCACCTGACTATCATAGACAACCACTTGGCTATCGTAGACAACCACCTGGCTATCGTAGAAAACCACCTGGCTATCGTAGACAACCACTTGGCTATCGTAGACAACCACCTAACTATCGTAGACAACCACCTGAGTATCATACACAATCACATCATTATTATATACAATCAGCTTATTATCATAGACAACCACTTGACTATCATAGAAAACCACCTCATTATCATATACAATCACCTAATTATCATAGACAATCACCTCATTATCATAGACAATCACATCATCATCATAGACAATCACCTCATTATCGTAGACAACCATCTCATTATCATAGACAACCATCTCATAAATCATAGATAACCATCTCATTATCATAGACAACCTTCTTATTATCATAGACAACCTCCTGATTATCATAGACCACCACCTCATTATCATAGACAACCACCTGATTACCATAGACAACCACCTGATTATCATAGACAACCACCATATGACTATCATAGAGAACCATTTTACTATCATAGACAACCATCGACTATCATAGACAACCATCTGACTCTCATAGACAACCACCTGACTATCATAGACAACCATAGACTATCGTAGACAACCACCTGGCTATCGTAGACAACCACCTGACTATCGTAGATAACAACCTGGCTATCGTAAACAACCACCTGGCTATCGTAGATAACAACCTGGCTATCGTAAACAACCACTTGACTGTCGTAGACAACCACCTGGCTATCGTAGATAACAACCTGGCTATCGTAGACAACCACCTGGCTATCGCAAACAACCACTTGACTGTCGTGACAACCACCTGGCTATCATAGACAACCACGTGGCTGTTGTAGACAACCACTTGACTGTAGTAGACAACCACCTGACTATCGTAGACAACCACCTGGCTATCGTAGACAACCACCCGACTATCGTAGGCAACCATCTGACTATCATAGACAACCACCTGACTATCATAGACAACCAACTGACTATCATAGACAACCACCTGACTATCATAGACAACCACCTGATTATCGTAGACAATCACCTGACTATCATAGACAACCACTTGGCTATCGTAGATAACCACCTGGCTATCATAGACAACCACCTGACTATCATAGACAACCTCCTGACTATCATAGACAACCACCTGACTATCATAAACAACTACCTGACTATCATAGACAATCACATCATTATCATAGACAACCACCTGACTATCATAGACAACCACCTGGCTATCGTAGACAACCACTTGGCTATCGTAGACAACCACTTGGCTATCGTAGACAACCACTTGGCTATCGCAGACAACCGCCTGGCTATCGTAGACAACCACTTGACTGTCGCAGACAACCACCTGGCTATCGTAGACAACCACTTGACTGTCGTAGACAACCACCTGGCTATCGTAAACAACCACTTGGCTATCGTAGACAACCACTTGACTGTCGTAGACAACCACTTGACTGTCGTAGACAACCACTTGACTGTCATAGACAACCACCTGGCTATCGTAAACAACCACTTGGCTATCGTAGACAACCACTTGACTGTCGTAGACAACCACTTGATTGTCGTAGACAACCACTTGACTGTCGTAGACAACCACTTGACTGTCGTAGACAACCATTTGACCGTCGTAGACAGCCACTTGACTGTCATAGACAACCACCTGGCTATCGTAGACAGCCACTTGACTGTCATAGACAACCACCTGGCTATCGTAGACAGCCACTTGACTGTCGTAGACAACCACCTGGCTATCTCGTAGACAACCACTTGACTGTTCGTAGACAACCACGTGACTGTCATAGACAACCACCTGACTATCGTAGACAACCACCTGGCTATCGTAGACAACCACCCGACTATCGTAGGCAACCATCTGACTATCATAGACAACCATATGACTATAATAGACAACAATATGACTATCTTAGACAACCATCTGGCTATCATAGACAACCATCTGACTATCATAGACAACCACCTGACTATCATAGACAACCATCTGACTATCATAGACAACCATCTGACTATCATAGACAAGCATCTGACTATCATAGACAACCATCTGACTATCATAGACAACCACCTGACTATCATAGACAACCATCTGACTATCATAGGCAACCATCTGACTATCATAGACAACCACCTCGCTATCATAGACAACCACACGAGCTGATCGAAACGTCTTACACAAAACCAAATGTAATCTTTTTAAAACAACTGTTTCGTAGAGATTACATCTGTTGCTGTTGTCGTTGTTGTTGTTGTTGTTCCTTTTGTTACATCTGAAGATAGTTCTTAACAACAATAATTGACAATTCAATTCAATTCAATTCAATTCAATAATCTTTAGTGATCCTTTAAAAAAGTAATTATACTTGTGTTATCACAATTTCTGTTTGAAAAATAAAAGAATACGTCAATGCATTCAAATTAAAAACAAATTTAATTGAGTAAATTATTAAATGATTAGATTTTAGGAGACGTATACATAAATTTAAAGGTGGGTAAATAAATAGTGCGATGAAACAATAGACATAAAAAAATAGTTTTTAAAAAGATAGAATTATTATAGACAAATCAGTTTAGCTTCATACACATTAATTAACCTGTCATGCTGTCTTTAATTATACTCTTGAGTTTGATCTTGCATTGAATCTCATACAGATCTTTAAAGTTCTCCGACTCTACATCATTTATGAGCAACCTTTGTTTTGTCCTATTACATTTTTTTCTTTTCTCTATCTATTGTATTGCCTCCCCATGCAGTTATGCAAAAAATAATAATACTTTATGCATGCTTGATGGAAAAGTCTTATTAGAGTGTTATCAATTTGAAACTTATAAAGACTCATAAAATACATTCTTTTGTTCACGTTCTTTAAACCTGTATTTGATTGTGGCCATTCTAGTTTCTCGTCAAAAATTATGCCAAGATATTTATATTCATTAACTTTCTGAATTGTGTCATCTTTTTATAACAATGTCATTATGAATGTTATTTGTCTTCTTAAAATCTTGTAAACATTCAGTTGTAAATAATTGTCATCACATCATTTTACAAACCTTTTGATTTCTTGAGAATAATTGATTAGATCTACTTCTGAACTGATAAAAGCTTGGATAGATGTATGATCTCATATTTTATGATTGGGATGTTTTCAAACGCAGTTTTACAGCCGTTCTCCGATTTTAATCTAACAAATTGTCTATCTGTTGGTCAGACCATCTAAGATCCATAGAGTTATGACGTTTTCCCAAACCCCTATTTAACAATTTAGGAATCAGGATGTGTGGTTGTATTGTATTAAAAGCACTTGAGAAATCAATGAAAAGAGTATCGCAATAATACTTTATTGGCGGAATTGTTTTATTCTCTTTTGTCATAATATTGATTATAACAATGATAGGAAAAATAATGCTGATAATAATAATAAGATCAATCAGAAGAATAAGAATGATGAAAATATTAATAATAATGCTAATAATAATACTGATGATAATAATTAAAAAATAAGAATAACACAAATAATATTATAATAATAATTATTATTACAACAATAATAATAATAATAATAATAATAATAATTCTAATAATAATAATAATAATAATAATAATCCCAGATAATAATAATAATAATAAATTAAAAATAATAATAATAATAATAATAATAATAATAATAATAATAATAATAATAATTTAATAATAATAATAATAATAATAACACCCACTAATAACAACAATGTTGTAATAATGACAATACCTTCGTTTTTCTATACTACTAATACAGTTAATAATAATAATAATACTTAATAAGAAGCAAATACAGACTTAAGAAGAAGAAGAAGAAGAAGAAAACAACTAAGAAGAAGGGGAAGAAGAAGAAGTTGGCAATAACAGAAACTATTAAAAGGTAAAAGAAGAAGAAGAAAAGAAATCCTCTAGCTGAATCTCTTTAGGCATTGCTGAAGATAGGAGAATAAGAAGTTCTAGAAGTAGAAGAAGAAGAAGCTGTCGACAGGATAATATGATGAAGAAGCTGGATCTCTTTGGGCATTGCTGAGGAGGACAGGATAATATGAGGAGGAGGAGAAGAAGAAGAAGAAGAAGAAGAAGAAGGAAGAAGAAGAAGAAGAAGAAGAAGAAGAAGAAGAAGAAGAAGAAGAAGGATAATATGATGAAGAAGAAGAAGAAGAAGAAGATTGAAGAACGATAAGGATAATACAATGTTCTAATAATAATAATAATATTAATGATAATAATAATAATAATAATAATAATAATAATAATAATAATAATAATAATAATAATAATAATAATGTATTAATAATAATAATAATAATAATAATAATAATAATAATAATAATAATAATAATAATAATAATAATAATAATAATAATAATAATAATAATAATAATAATAATAATAATAATAATAATAATAATAATCTCTTTGGGCATCTGTTGTCTAAAAAAAATAATTTTTGATGTAATTATTTTGAAGAACAATCTCTTAAGACTTTGAACGACAGTTATGAAAACTATGAACTTAAAGGAGATGAGAAGTAGATGTAGATGCTGTTCTATGTACACCCCACGCGTGTAGTGAATAAATAACCGTCGACCGACCAATAGGTATGTTCAGGCATTTCTATACGAGCAGTTGCTTACAAAAGATCTTCCTTTTTCACATGTGCGTTTTACACCATCAGCAACTGCAAACCTCTTTGGAATAGGGGGTCCTCCCATTCGATCATGACTAGGTCTAAAAGGATCGCTCTTTTAGAAAAGCTACGTGAAACACATGCAAAAAGAAGGCCCTGAAAGGAAAGAAAAGCATGTATATGATAATAAGCCAATTGGTGACTTATATTTGTTTCCTGAATTGCTCATGAACATCGTTGGTGTGTAGAATGGTCAGATTATAAGCCGAGACTTTAATTTCGAATATAACAGACCGTCTGGATAAGCAGGTATATGGGACAAGTAGAACATAAGCTGTGATAGTGGTTTATTATTTTCTTGGTTATAGCCACACCGTCACACTGCCAGACGTTGAGACTGTCACTGACTGAATGACAACTACTTTAACGTTGTGGATTTAACAGAAGAACAGCTCGGTTTTTATCTCAAGTGATATATCAAATAGGAACATAAACAATGTAAACAATATAGCTAGGATGATAAAAAGTCGCTGAAAATTATTATGTAAACAGTCTTGCAGCTTTAAACAAAAAACACAAAACGTCAAGGTGAAAAATACTAATAACTCTTAAGAAAACACTCAACACAAGGACACACACCCACCCACACACACACACACACACACACACACGCGCGCATATACAACTCCAAAATCAACCTAACCGGTAGCAATGCATACAATAATTGTCGCTTCAGGGCCGACACATTTATCTAAAATTGTAACAACGTATTATTTAGAAATTATGACAGAACAAGAACAAAGCTAAAAGAAGAA
>JAXRKP010001795.1:90000-92465 GCA_037039925.1 Doris montereyensis
CTGCTATTGCTACTGCTACTGCTAATGCTAAACTCCTACCCCTACTACTACTCCTACTACTACTAAATATATTATGGACTACACTACTACTATAACTACTACTACTACTACTACTACTACTACTACTACTACTGCAAACTATTGCTGCTATTAGTAGTACTAGGGGCTACTACTACTACTACTAAAACTACTACTACTACTACTACTACTACTACTGTACATGCTACTGGGTAATGCAAATGGAAAATCCTACTCCTACTACTACTCCTATTTTTACTACTACAAATGAACATGACTACTACTGCTAATACTGTTATACTACTACTACTACTAGACTACTACTGCTAACTACTACTACTACTGCAATTACTACTACTGAACATTTGCTGCTAGACTTCTGCCGGCGCCACCACCACCACCACCACCACTACCACCACCACCACTACTACTACTACTACTGTCCGCTCTGTTTACTACTACTAGGGACTAATTGAACTGCTACTAGAGACCACTTAACAACAACAACAACAACAACTACTACTACTACTACTACTACTGCTACAACAACAACAACAACATCTACGCTGCTACTACGACTACAACTATGACTACGACTACATCGACTGCTACTCTACTGCTATTTCTCTACTACTACTACTACTACTCTCTCTACTCTCTACTACTTACTACTACTACTATTACTACTGCTACTACTACTACTACTACTACTACTACTACTACTACTGTCTGCTCTGTCTATTACTACTCTAATGCTACTACTACTACTATTATTATTATTACTACTCACTGCTACTACTACTACTACTGTTACTATTACTGCTACTACCACTACTACTACTACTACTACTATAACTATTAAACTACTACTACTACTACTACTACTACTCTGTCTACTCCTACTCCTCATTCTCTCTTATTACTACTACTACTACTACTACTACTACACTGTCTACGACTACTACTATTACTTCTACTACTATTGCTACTTCTACTGCTACACACTACTACTACTGCTACTTGAAATACTATACTACTTTACTACTACAACTACTATTACTACTACTACTACTACTACTACTACTTTTATAATGCTACTACTACTACTACTACTACTACTACTACTAACATTACTACTGCAAATTGCTGCACAAGGAACTCCTAATGCCATTATTCCTGTCCTCTGGTCTACTACTGATGGCATATTACTACTACTACTACTGCTACTACTACTACTACTACTACTACAAACTATTACTACTTTTTACGCTTTAATCCTGCTACTACTGGGGGCTTTTTACTACCTACTACTACTACTACTACTACAGCAACAACTAAGGTGATTTCTACCCTTCCTACTCCTACTACTACTCCTATTTTTACTACTCCAAATCAACTATGACTACTACTACTACAACTACTACCAATGGGACTACTACTACTACTACTACTACTATTACACGAAGAAAGAACACAGCTTAACAGACATGATGCCGCCACCATCACCACCACCACCACTACCACCACCACCCCCATGACTACTACTACTACTACTACTACTACAACTACTACTACTACTACTACTACTACTACTACCACTACAACAACAACAACAACAACTGCTACTACAACTACTACTACTACTACTACTACTACTACTACTACTACAACAACAACATCTACTACTACTACTACGACTACGACTACAACGACTGCTACGACTACTACGACTACGACTACTACGACTACTACGAATACGAATACGACAACGACTACTACGACTACTACGACTACGACTACGACTACTATTACTATTACTACGACTACTACTACTAACTGATCCTACTCCTACTCCTACTTCTACTACTCTACTGCTAATGCTATTACTCCTACTCCTACTCCTACTTCTACTCCTACTACTACAAATATACTATACTACTACTACTACTACTACTAATACTACTACTACTACTACTACTACTACTACCTACTACTACCACTACAACAACAACAACAACTACTACTACTACTACTACTACTACTACAACAACAACATCTACTACTACTACTACGACTACGACTACGACTACAACGACTGCTACGACTACTACGACTACGACTACTACGACTACTACGAATACGAATACGACAACGACTACTACGACTACTACGACTACGACTACGACTACTATTACTATTACTACGACTACACTACTACTACTGATCCTACTCCTACTCCTACTTCTACTACTACTACTACTACTACTACTACTACGACTACTACTACTACTACTACTACTACTACTACTATTACTACTACTAATATTGCTACTGCTACTGCTACTGCTACTGCTACTGCTACTACTACTACTACTACTACTACTATTACTATTACTACTACTACTACTATGACTACTACTACTACTATTACTACTGCTACTGCTACT
>JAXRKP010001796.1:0-40000 GCA_037039925.1 Doris montereyensis
GTTTTTACATGTAGACGTTACATCATCTCCTTATCGTTTTTGTTTGAGAAAATGTTCTGCCAAAAGTGACGTTGAATTAATGTAAACTTCATTGTCTCCCCCATCTTTGTGAGGATCATTTTCGTTCCAGCTAGCCCGCCATTTTGAACAGGCTGTATGATTAATGAACAAGTTGGATAGTACTGTTCATGCCCACCTGAATAATTTCGGTATCATTGACCCGATCTAGTAATCGTACTTGGTATCACACGTGGTGTGGCATGCTTGTTATGTATAATTTTAAGTCAGTCGTTTTTTGTGCTTCGACTGCTGTGTTGCCAGGCCACAAGGAGTAACCGTTTGGCATTAAGATTCTTATCCAAGACCGTTTTCATTAATTTGAAGAATTCTTCTACCACTACCAGAATTGACGTTTGATCTTTCGTCCTCTCTCTCTCTCTCTCTCTCTCTCTCTCTCTCTCTCTCTCTCTCTCTCTCTCTCTCTCTCTCTTCTCTCTCTCTCTCTCTCTCTCGCTCTCTCTCTCTCTCTCTCTCTCACCTCTCTCTCTCTCTCTCTCTCTCTCTCTCTCTCTCTCTCTCTCTCTCTCTCTCTCTCTCTCTCTTTCTCTCTCGCCCCCCCCCTCTCTCTCTCCTCTCTCTATCTCTCTCTCTCTATCCCTCTCTCCCTCCCTCCCCTCTCTCTACCCCCCTCCCTCCCTCCCCTCTCTCTCTCTCTCTCTCTCTCTCTCTCTCTCTCTCTCTCTCTCTCTCTCTCTCTCTCTCTCTCTCTCTCTCTCTCTCTCTCTCTCTCTCTCTCTCTCTCTCCTCTCTCTCTCTCTCTCTCTCTCTGTAGAATTTCCATTCCCCTGAACTACCACCATTCATCGACGTTCTTCAAAATCTTCCCTGAATACAGAGACAAATCTATTGCACGTACATGCAGAGGCGCAGGTCGCTCAGTCGATAGAGCGTTCGTCTACCACACAGGAGGCCGGAGTTCAATTCTAGTTCAGGCACAAGTCCTGGTCCTCCTGTGACATTTGGCAGTGAAATGAGTAGCTTAGCCCATTCAGACTCAGCGAAAATAGAAGCGGCGTGGAAGGCAACCGCAAACTACCCCACTATGCAGTAGACTTAACTCCTGATTACCTTACCCTCTACTCCTGATTACCCTACTCCTCTACTCTGATTACCTTACCCCTCTTCTCCTGATTACCTTACCCCCTCTACCATGATTACCCTTACCTCTACTCCTGATTACCCTACTCCTACTCCTGATTACCCTACCCCTCTACTCCTGATTACCCTACCCCTCTACTCCTGATTACCCTACCCCTCTACTCCTGATTACCCTACCCCTCTACTCCTGATTACCCTACCCCTCTACTCCTGATTACCCTACCCCTCTACTCCTGATTACCCTACCCCCTCTACTCCTGATTACCCTACTCTACTCTACTCCTGATTACCCTACCCCTCTACTCTTGATTACCCTACCCTCTACTCTTGATTACCCTACACCTCTACTCCTGATTACCCTACCCTACTCTTGATTACCCTACCCCTCTACTCCTGATTACCCTACCTCTACCTTGATTACCCTACCTCTACTCTTGATTACCCTTGCCCTCTACTCCTGATTACCTCTACTCCTGATTACCTTCTACTCCTGATTATACCTCTACTCCTGATTACTCTACACCTCTACTCCTGATTACTCTACACCTCTACTACCTGATTACCCTACACTCCTCTACTCTTGATTACCCTACTCCTCTACGCCTGACTACCCTACACCTCTACTCCTGATTACTTTACTCCTGACTACCCTACCCTCAACTCCTGATTACTATACCCCTCAACTGATTACCCTACCCCTCTACTCCTGATTACCCTACCCCCTACTCCTGATTACCCTACCCCTCAACTCCTGATTACCCTACCCTCATCTCCTGATTACCCTACCCTCAACTATGAGTACGGAGCTTACGGCTTAGATCTACTTTACTTTACAATACTCTCTTTCCATGGTTGGTAGTACACTCTCTTTCTATGGTTGGTAGTACACTCTCTTTTCATGGTTGGTAGTACACTCTCTTTCTATAGTTGGTAGTACACTCACTTTCATGGTTGGCAGTACACTTTCATGGTTGGTAGTACACTCTCTTTTCATGGTTGGTAGTACACTCTCTTTTCATGGTTGGTAGTACACTCTCTTTCATGGTTGGTAGTACACTCTCTTTTGTATGGTTGGTAGTACACTCTCTTTTCATGGTTGGTAGTACACTCTCTTTGTATGGTTGGTAGTACACTCTTTTCATGGTTGGTAGTACACTCTTTCTATGGTTACTAGTACACTCTCTTTTCATGGTTGGTAGTACACTCTTTGTATGGTTGGTAGTACACTCTCTTTTCATGGTTGGTAGTACACTCTCTTTCTATGGTTGGTAGTACACTCTTTCTATGGTTACTAGTACACTCTTTCTATGGTTGGTAGTACACTCTCTTTCTATGGTTAGTAGTACACTGTCTTTCTCTATGGTTGGTAGTACACTCTCTTTTCCATAGTTGGTAGTACACTCTCTCTTTCTATGCTTGGTAGCACACTCTTTGTATGGTTAGTAGTACACTCTCTTTCTATGGTTGGTAGTACACTCTCTTTCTCATAGTAGTAGTAGTACACTCTCTATTCATAGTTGGTAGTACACTCTCTATTCATAGTTGGTAGTACACTCTTTTCATGGTTGGTAGTACACTCTCTATTCATAGTTGGTAGTACACTCTCTTTCCATAGTTGGTAGTACACTCTTTGTATGGTTAGTAGTACACTCTCTTTCCATAGTTGGTAGTACACTCTTTGTATGGTTAGTAGTACACTCTCTTTCCATAGTTGGTAGTACACTCTTTGTATGGTTAGTAGTACACTCTTTTTATAGTTAGTAGTACACTCTTTGTATGGTTAGTAGTACACTCTTTTTCCATAGTTGGTAGTACACTTTGTATGGTTTCCACGGTCTTGGTTGGTAGTACACTCTTTGTATGGTTAGTAGTACACTCTCTTTCCATAGTTGGTAGTACACTCTTTGTATGGTTAGTAGTACACGGTCTTTCCATAGTTGGTAGTACACTCTTTGTATGGTTAGTAGTACACTCTTTCCATAGTTGGTAGTACACTTTGTATGGTTAGTAGTACACGGTCTCTTTCCATGGTTGGTAGTACACTCTTTGTATGGTTAGTAGTACACTTCTTTCCATAGTTGGTAGTACACTCTTTTTTGTATGGTTAGTAGTACACGGTCTTTCCATGGTTGGTAGTACACTCTCTTTTCATGGTAGTACACTTCTTCTCTTTCCATTGTTGGTAGTACACTCTTTTCATAGTTGGTAGTACACTCTCTTTTTCATAGTTGGTAGTACACTCTCTTTTCATAGTTGGTAGTACACTCTTTTCCATTGTTGGTAGTACACTCTCTTTTCCATAGTTAGTAGTACACTCTCTTTCCATAGTTGGTAGTACACTCTCTTTTCCATAGTTGGTAGTACACTCTTTTCATAGTTGGTAGTACACTCTCTTTCCATTGTTGGTAGTACACTCTTTTTCCATTGTTGGTAGTACACTCTCTTTCCATTGTTGGTAGTACACTCTCTTTTCATGGTTGGTAGTACACTCTTTTCATGGTTGGTAGTACACTCTCTTTTCATGGTTGGTAGTACACTCTCTTTTCATAGTTGGTAGTACACTCTCTTTTCATTGTTGGTAGTACACTCTCTTTTCCATTGGTAGTACACTCTCTTTTCCATTGTTGGTAGTACACTCTCTTTTGATGGTTGGTAGTACACTCTCTTTTGATGGTTGGTAGTGCACTCTCTTTGATGGTTGGTAGTACACTCTTTTGATGGTTGGTAGTACACTCTTTGATTGTTGGTAGTACACTCTTGATGGTTGGTAGTACACTCTTGATCTTTTCTCTTTGATGGTTGGTAGTACACTTTCTGATGGTTGGTTTCTTTTTTGATGGTTGGTAGTACACTCTTTTTGATGGTTGGTAGTACACTTCTTTTGATGGTTGGTAGTACACTCTCTTTTGATGGTTGGTAGTACACTCTTTTGATGGTTGGTAGTACCTCTTTCCTCCTTGGTTCGTAGTGTGCACTCTTTTTTCATATTATGGCGCTGATTCTATTGATACCGGAGATTTGTTTCTGTCTATTCCTCTCCTCTGTATTTGCCTTGTCATGTCTTTCCTCCTACGGGGCTTGAAATATTCTTTTTCATGTTCATATTTATCTCTTTCGAGATGCATTTACCTCACTGCTCACTGTGAGTGTGAGTCTTTCGTGCATAGATAGTGTATTATAATATCATTATAAAGACCCATTTATTTTGTGTGCCATAAAGAAAGATAAAGAAAAAATCATCCTTACCATCCTCTATAAAACTATTGTCACTACCACCCAGCATCATTATCATAACCTCTGTTGAAATATTGTTCAATGCAATGATTACAAAGTTATTATACATTTATTAGAAAATTATTATTTTTAAAATTAATGTTACTATTTGTTATGCATATTTTTTTTATCACGTATTGCTTAAATGTGGTAATCTGTTTATGTGGTGTGAAAGAGCAATTTATGTATAGTAAAAACGTGTGGTATTTTGTATTGTATTGAAGGTGTTGCAACACCTAAACAACGAGCCACTTTATCTACATACACATAAAGCTGAACATCTCTAATTTTGACCGCTTGTAATTAGGAACGGCTGCACCAAAACCTCCATACATATATTATATCGCATGCTTTGTTCAAATAGCCTGCTATAGGTTCCTAGCGAATAAACTCTTGAATGAAATCAGTATTTTAATTGATTGGGAAAATATATTTCGCTCGCAGTCCACGAAACTTTTTATTGTTACTGACTAGATCTACTTTCTCTCTCTCGATTTCCGGTCATTACAATAATAAGCCCGCGTAACTTTAGCATCGATTGCACATGTATTAGGGGGGGGGGGGGGGGGGGGGGGTTCTGGGAATGCCATTTTTGCTGAAAATGGGACAAATCTAGTCTATCATACTAGTGGATAGAGCAGTTCATTCGTTATAATGATATCATAAACGAAGCTCAGTATCAATTCTTTGACTTTATACGAATTTTTAGAAACAATACAGGCCTATCTTTCAACACAGTTATTATACAATAAAATCCAGAAATATTATCTAAAGTATGGCAAGTTGGTAGTCATTTTGATTCTACAATTAGTACAATAATTTTATTCAAAACAAACTTGTTAGAGGATCTATTATGAATATTGCCATAGATTGCCGGAAATTACGGAACATATTCTGCGCCCTTTATCAAAAGGCACCATCTCAAAATGAGTAAAGATGTGCTGGTGCACTGACACAGTGTCAATACGAAGTAATTGAGAGCCTTTCAAGGTTTTATGATGTTTCAAAGTATTATCCTACTCTTTTCTTAGGTTTATGGAGAAAATGTATTCAAATAACAGACAATAAGAGAAGAATACGATTTTCTCAAAATGTCCTTTTTTGTCCAGTATTTCTTATCTACTTTTTTTATTTCTCAACGTATCTTCATGACATTTGGTATGGATGATGACTGGGGGAAAACAAAGAAATGATCAGATGCTTTTTTAATAAGTAATATAGTTTTTGAAAAATTGAATTTTTGTACACTATTTTTTTGTATATTTTTGTTGTTCTCATATGCTATTTTCAAAAATTCATAAAATCAAAACTTACTAATGAAACAAAAATCTGATCTAATCAAATTTAAATATTGTATCAAATAAGGTGTGTGCCAAATTAAATAAATTTGTTGAAAAATGAAAAAAGCCTATCAATATTGAAGTTGGTAACATTTGGGGCAAAATCAAGATGGCCGCCGTTTCCATGGCAACCGGAAGCGGCAGGAAAAAACAACATATTTCAACTCAGTACAGTCTAGGACCCCCTCCCCCTAATTCCCTGATCTACTAATCGTACTCCACATCACGCGTAACCGACACAGTGGTTTCTGAGTTAACAGCAGTCAACGTTCAAGAGACCCAGCTAAGGGAAATCACAATCCAACCTTGTTTACGGGCATGTTTGTATTAGATAAAGCATGGAACACGTAGGGAAACTCATAAATGATGTAGAGCCGGATAACTTTGAAGATCTGTATGAGAATTAATGCAAGATCAAACTCAGGTCATTTCAATAGTGTGCCTATGTCCACTTTCATGAAAAAAAAACGAGATAGAGATAGAGGAGATAATCCTAGGAATAAAAGGAAATCATGCTTCCAGAAAAGTATGAAAAAGATGATATTGATATAATGAAAACACAAGACATTTTCAGCATTTGAAACTTTGGAATTCCCAAAGCCATCTGTGCCTAAGTAGTCCATTGTTTATGGAATTTTTCTCTAAATGACGTCATTGCGACTTTGACACACTGTTGAAATGACCCCTTCCAATCCATTGTCATCGTTATCGTCATCGTCAGCCATACACTGTTTCCTGTGGCACTAGTGGCAGGCTGTACCATACGTCGATTTAGCGGCAATGTCATTTCTCACTCAGAATCACATGCCTACTTTACCATTACCATCTTGATCTTTCTGTGCGTAACACCTTCATTCTTCATATTAGTGTTACTATTAGTAGATCGCTTTCATTTCATTGACTGAAACTGACGTCATCCACCTACTGTCAAAGGAAAGAAGTAGATCCTCAATAGGATTAGACGATAGGACTAACAGGAACATCCGCCATCCACTCACTGTCAAAGGAAAGAAGTAGGTCATCAATAGGATTAGGCATAGAATAAATAGTTAGTAATGAAATAGGAACATCCACCATCCACTCACTGTCAAAGGAAAGAAGTATAGGATTAGGCCATAGAATAAATAGTTAGTTGAATAGGAGCACCCACCATCCACTCACTGTCTAAAGGAAAGAAGTAGGTCATCTATTGGATTAGGCCATAGGTCTAAAGGAAAGAAGTAGGTCATCTATTGGATTAGGCCATAGGTCTAAAGGAAAGAAGTAGGTCATCTATTGGATTAGGCCAGGTCATATTGTCTAGGAGTACCCACCATCTACTCAGGAAAGAAAGAAGTCATCTATTGGATAAGGCCATAGGTCTAAAAAGGAAAGAAGTAGGTCATCTATTGGATTAGGCCATAGGTCTAAAGGAAAGAAGTAGGTCATCTATTGGATTGGAGGTCTAACTTAGGCACCCACCATCTACTCACTGTCAAAGGAAAGAAGTAGGTCATCTATTGGATTAGGCCATAAGTCTAAAAGGAAAAAGTAGGTCATCTATTGGATTAGGCCATAGGTCGAGGAAAGAAGTAGGTCATCTATTGGATTAGGCCATAGGTCTAACGTAAGCACCCACCATCCACTCACTGTCAAAGGATGAAGTAATTGGATTAGGCCATAGGTCTAAAGGAAAGAAGTAGGTCATCTATTGGATTAGGCCATAGGTCTAACGAAAGAAGTAGGTCATTTATTGGATCCACCTACTGTTAAAGGGAAGGAGGTCATCTATTGGATTAGGCCAAGGTCTAAAGGAAAGAAGTAGGTCATCTATTGGATTAGGCCACAGGTCTAAGCATTAGGAGCACCCACCATCCACTCACTGTTAAAGGAAAGAAGTAGGTCATCTATTGGATTAGGCCATAGGTCTAAAGGAAAGAAGTAGGTCATCAATTGGATTAGGCCATAGGTCTAAAGGAAAGAAGTAGGTCATCAATTGGATTAGGCCATAGGTCTTAAGGAAGAAGTAGGTCATCAATTGGATTAAGCCATGGGTCTAAAGGAAACAAGTAGGTCATCAATTGGATTAGGCCACCGGTCTAAAGGAAAGAAGTAGGTCATCTATTGATTAAGCCATCGGTCTAAAGGAAACAAAGTAGGTCATCTATTGGATTAGGCCATCGGTCTAAAGGAAAGAAGTAGGTCATCTATTGGATTAGGCCATCGGTCTAAAGGAAAGAAGTAGGTCATCAATAGGATTAGGCCATAGGTCCACAAAGGAAAGAAGTAGGTCATCAATTGGATTAGGCCATAGGTCTAAAGGAAAGAAGCAGGTCATCTATTGGATTAGGCCATAGGTCTAAAGGAAAGAAGTAGGTCATCAATTGGATTGGGCCATAGGTCTAAAGGAAAGAAGTAGGTCATCTCTTGGATTTAAGCCATAGGTCTAAAGGAAGAAGTAGGTCATCTATTGGATTAGGCCATAAGTCTAAAGGAAAAAGTAGGTCATCTATTGGATTAGGCCATAGGTCTAACGTACCCCACCATCCACTCACTGTCAAAGGAAAAAGTAGGTCATCTCTTGGATTATGCCATAGGTCTAAAGGAAAGAAGTAGGTCATCTATTGGATTAGGCCATAGGTCTAAAAAGAAGTAGGTCATCTATTGGATTAGGCCATAGGTCTAACTTAGGAGTACCCACCATCCACTCACTGTCAAAAGGAAAGAAGTAGGTCATCTATTGGATTAGGCCATAGGTCTAACGTAGGAGCACCCACCACCCACCCACTGTCAAAGGAATAGGTCATAAATAGGAGCACCTGCCGTCCACCCATACATGAAAAATTTACAAATTGGGTTGAAAAACAAACACGCACAACAAAAACCAAAACAATCACATACATATCAATAAAGCAGGATGACCACTGGTCAAAAGCTGTGCAAATCAAATTTGACACAAAAAGAATACATGTATAATTTTTTTATAGCAATTTTATTGTTATTAATATTATTATAACACAGTTATTGTCACTGTTATACTATACTGACATTTATTGTAGGCGTGTATTGACAATTTTTCATAGAAGAAATTGTTTCACTAGAAGTAGAAGAAGTAGAGAGAAGAGTGAAGTGATGATACTGTGATATGTGTGCCAGCTAGTTTGATATTCATGGATAGAAAACAGAATTTTGATTTGTTGAGTTGATGTGACCTACATCCATCTACAACTAAGGTGATCGAGGGGGATGAGGGGGGGTGGAGGAGGATGATATTTTTTCAAATTTAGCCCAACTGCCTTGTTGATTGACTTGTAAATAGCCAAAAGGAGCTTTAAATTGCACACAGTGTTGCGATCTGTACATAGGACTTCCCCTTGAGGGAAGGGATTGGGAGGAGGAGGGGGAGGATGCGGGGTTTACTCGTTTGTGAACAGATTTTCAGTATATTCATGGTCCTCTTTGGAAAATGAGGTTAGAAATGGAAGCAACTCACACTCATTTCTCACATCTTTGGAAAATGAGGTTAGAAATGGAAGCAACTCACACTCATTTCTCACATCTTTGGAAAATGAAGTTAGAAATGGAAGCAACTCACACTCAATTGTCACATCTTTGGAAAATGAGGTTAGAAATGGAAGCAACTCACACTCAATTGTCACATCTTTGGAAAATGAGGTTAGCAAGGGGGTGGGGGGAGAGCAACTCACTCAATTGCATTTATTTATTTATTTATTTCCACCGATTATTTCTCAGGAGTGAATAATCTATATAAAAAAATAAATAAATCACTTTTTAATTTTAATTAATTTAAAATTAAATTAAATAGCAATCAACAAAAGATGTTTTGTATGATACATATTTTACTGAATGAAATTGGCAGCAATAACACGTATATATATATATACATATATACCATGCTGCCTTTAATTCTGATTCATCATAGATTCTACAGTGTCCATCCACCCAGAGCTGAGTGATTCATAGGCACTATGACTCATAGTATGAGACTTATCTTATCTATAGTATAATATAAGTGGCCTTTAAATAAATCCTTATACATGTATATATACAAAAAGATAAGCATTATAATAAAACGACAACAAAAAAACCCAGTGGGGGGGGAGGACATGTGCAGGAGATTGCAATGTGAGGAGAAAGCCTGAGTAAGGGCTACTACCAGCGTTGATAAAAAGGATAAAAACAATGTCGCTCTGCTTCCTTCAGAGTCAAAGTATTCCTGGATGTCAAATTTTTATATAAAAGCATTTTTTTTTTTAAAGCATCAAAATACAACAACTTTAATTTCACAGATTTTGAACAACTTAAAGATAACGATAAAGATGGGATATATATATATATATAGTAGTCTGTATCCCCACAGAAATGCAAGTTCACCAACTGTACATCATAATTTACCCTCCAGCGGGCCATTTCATGCAAAGAAGTCTTCAACTCCGCGGGGGGGTACAGCACACAAGCCTGCTAGTTTGGTTTTTCGTACTAACACTCTAACAAGATCTTTCTCTACCTATTGCTGGGTACTCATTACCACCTGAGTCAAATGAGGAAAGTAGATTGAGAAGTACCTTCATGAGAGTACAGCGTTGTGAAAAAAACCCAACCCCACCTGTGTCAGCCGGGGGGCTTGAACCGGTGTCATCGTGATTACAAGCTCACAACACTACGGTTCAGCTACAACGCCTCTATTTCCATAAAGGTATCTCATACTTTTAATTTACTCACCACTAAGATGTGTGTGTGCCACATTTTTTTTTTTTTTTGGAATGTTATTGATAACTGATCCAAGCCACACCAAAAAGTATGGCTGTTAAACTTTGAACATCTCTTGATCTAGTTTGATGATGACATAGGACAATGGAATCGTGCGCATGCTATAAAACTTAATTAGAGAGGGACAGACAGACAGGTAGACAGTTTTTGATTTGATTTGATTTGATTTGATTTGATTTACCCACATCCACAACTAAGGTGATCTCACTCTCAGGGTTTTTGGTAGGATTCTTAAGTTTGCCCCGACTGCCCTGTAAACAGCCAAGGGATCTGTAAAGTGCACAGAGTGTTGTGATCTGCACACGGGACCTCCTTTCTGCTTCTTATTCTTATCGTCCGTCTCCAATGTGACAATCATCCATCCACCTACCTGGACCAAGGAGGGGGAAATTTTAATTTTTAAAAAAAAACGCAAGAAAAATTGTCAACCGTTGGTGGGGCTCGGGAACCCATTATCTTTGGGTTGAGAGGCCAACACCTTACCTCGGACTGCTAAGGTCCCCCCCCCCCCGCCCCCCCAAGGCAGAGAGAGTCAGAGACAAAAGTGAAAGAGGCTGCGCAAGTTATAAAACATAAAACAACATTTCCAATAACAAAAACCATAGCATTGATCTACCTTGATCAAATTATTCTTCTATTCTATAACTATAAGCACAAAGTTGTCAGTCCAGTTTATTTCCCTGGAATGCTAAAGCTAGGGTTCTTTGCTTGTTCAACTTTTTCAAATGCGCTGGGTTGATGGCTGCGGCAACCGTGGACGTCTCAGGTGACACAGGCAGCATCCGCTTTCCCTGGGAGTCATGGAGGAACTGCTGGGCGTCGTGCTGTTGTTGCTGATGTTGATGCTGCTGCTGACCCAGGTTTTGTGAACGTACTCCACAAAGAGAGACACGGCCATCGTCACTTCCTGCATCGCAGCGTTCAGACACGACGTTTGGGACTCTGACAGTGACAAAACGTCACGTCGGTAAGATCGGTCTCGTTGCTGCCGTCGTCTTGATCGGATGTCGTCATTCCCCTGCTCTCGTGGCTAGATATCGTAGTGGACGTCCCTGAAGTAGAGAGGCCGCTTGACAATGATAGGGATGAGGTCATGGTTGAACACGTTCGGTCGTGCGGTGATGATAACGAAGGAGGTGATTTGCCAACAGTGTTCTTCTGACTGACGGTCTTTTCGGGGCTTGACACTGAATGACACGCTTGAGTAGAGTATGATGACACTGAAACCAATCGCTGGGAACTTTTAAGAATAAACTCGGCACATCTTTCAAGGCGCTTTCCATCATTCTTGGAACCTATATGGGGAGGGGGAGGGGACAAAAACAAAGGCGAAAAAACATTATTGTTCTGATTGACAGAATAAATCTGTTTTAATTCTTTAGTTATAATGATTAAAAAATGTCGTAATACAGTAATACAGTTGCAACTACGATTCTCAAAAGGTTTAAAAATAAAGTACGATTGGTG
Organism: Doris montereyensis; assembly: GCA_037039925.1. Taxonomy (NCBI): domain Eukaryota; kingdom Metazoa; phylum Mollusca; class Gastropoda; order Nudibranchia; family Dorididae; genus Doris; species Doris montereyensis. The sequence goes on from JAXRKP010001796.1 coordinate 12,009, forward strand.
TGTAAGTGATTTTAATACTATGTCCGTTTTCCTTAAAAGCATCGTCGTCACACGACAAATACTCAAATTTTGATAAGCAACATGGGGAAGACCAAACGTGTCACTTACGGTCACACTTTAACAACGATTGAAACAAACTCAAAAGACAACGCCTTGAATCAACGCAAAAATGGCACCCATTGGAAACAGGCACAAACCGTTTAAAACATTCGTTCAAATGCATTACAGGCGGCAGTATACAGGTCGCAATTCCAGACTTTTACTTCAAAGACAAAAGTCAAAGACACGAGGGCTAAAGACGCTAAAGACACGAGGCTATCAACTATATCAATCATTGTAAAAAATACAATCACACAAACAATCTACCAACTAACTCACTCAAAACAAACACAGCGTCTTCCCCCAAAGCCATCACCGAGTAGAACAACCTTCCCAGAAAGCCACTGTCAACGGCAGCACTCCATGGGATACTTTCACTAAACACTAAAAGCTTTGAGCTTTGATTTGTGGGGGTGTGTGATTGTAAGGCCGTTAGATCTATTGTATTCCAGGCTTTGCAGAGATGGGCAAAATTTTTCCCCTTGCAGATTCAATAATCCAGATCCAGATCAGGTCCAGATCCAGATCCAGGTCCAGATCAGATCCAGAATCAATATCCACATCATCCAGAACATCCCATCTCCAAATCAGGGGAATCAGATCCAGATCCAGATCCAGAGGCAAGGTGTAGGCCTCAGATCCAGATCCAAAAGCAGCAGTGGATCCAAATCAGAGCCCAGATCCAGATGGCTGAAATCCAGATTGTTTTCTTAAGTTCCAGCGAAATCTACTCCCCTGGTCCAGGTAGGTGCCGATCGACACCTAGTCCCATCGGAGATCGGGACGATAAAAGGATCGTGTGCAGATCACATTCACTCTGTGCATAATGATCCCTTGGCTCCACAGGGCAGTCCGGATCCAAAATAAAAATCCAAAATCAGATCACCTTAGTTGTTTGATGGGTAAATCAACAATCAAATCAAATCAAAGATCCAAAAATTTACGGAAGAAACACATCCAGAATGGCAGGATCCCAGAGACCAGAGCAGCAGGGTGGCGGAGATCCGATAACCGATCCATATCAGTCAGCGGAGGGTGGCGTGAGATCCGATAACCGATCCATATCAGTCCAGCGGAGGGTGGTAACCATATCGTGAGATCCATAATCAGACCATATCAGTCAGCGGAGGGTGGCGTGAGATCCGATAACTGTAACCATATCAGTCAGCGGAGGGTGGCGTGAGATCCGATCCAGAACCATATCAGTCAGCGGAGGGTGGCGTGAGATCCGATAACCATCCCATATCAGTCAGCGGAGGTGGCGTGGATCCGATAACCGTAACCATATCAGTCAGCGGAGGGTGGCGTGGGATCCGATAAATCGTAACCGGTGAGATCCGATAACCGTAACCATATCAGTCAGCGGAGGGTGGCGTGAGATCCGATAACCGTAACCGTATCAAGGCGGAGGGCATTAAAAAGTAAAAAAAAGTCGACAAGTGATAGTGTTTTACTTATAGTTCTTGACATGGACACAGAGGCCAAGGCTCCCCTTTTGGTTTATGTTCTAAGTGATGTAGCCTTTTTTGAATCCCACCAACAATCAGAAAAGCGTAGCTACAAGTCATTCAGTCAAATGTTCAACAATAAGCACGCTTCTTTCTAACAAAGACAGCAAATGTAACAGATCACTTTTGACTTTCTGTAACTCACTCAACCCTAGGTTATGCGACTCTGTGGTTCAGAGGATTGATGTCAGGCCTCTCAACCAAGAGGTCGGGGTACAACAGCACATCCGACAGGTTGAAGCATTGTAAGTTGTTTTAGGTAAAATCACCCCCACGCCCAAGTCGAGACACAAGGATCAACGCCTGGTCCCATCGGCAACGGATGATAAAAGAGGTCCTCTCCAGCTAGTTTTACACGTGTTGGTTCTGGTTCTACACAAGTGTTGGTTCTGGTTCTACACAAGTGTTGGTTCTGGTTCTACACTAGTGTTGGTTCTGGTTCTACACTAGTGTTGGTTCTGGTCCTACACAAGTGTTGGTTCTGGTTCTACAGTGTTGGTTCTGGTCCTACACAAGTGTTGGTTCTGGTTCTACACAAGTGTTGGTTCTGAGTTCTACGACAAGTGTTGGTTCTAGTTATACACAAGTGTTGGTTCAGGTTACACAAGTGTTGGTTCTAGTTATACACAAGTGTTGGTTTTAGTTATACACAAGTGTTGGTTCAGTTATATACAAGTGTTGGTTCTAGTTATACACCAGTGTTGGCTCTAGTTATACACCAGTGTTTGTTCTAGTTATACACCAGTGTTGGTTTTAGTTATACACCAGTGTTAGTTTTAGTTATACACCAGTGTTGGTTTAGTTATACACCAGTGTTGATTTTAGTTATACACCAGTGTTGATTCTAGTTATACACCAGTGTTGGTTCTAGTTATACACCAGTGTTGGTTTTAGTTATACACAAGTGTTGGTTTTAGTTATACACCAGTGTTGGTTCTAGTTATACACCAGTGTTGGTTTTAGTTATACACCAGTGTTGGTTTTAGTTATACACCAGTGTTGGTTTCAGTTATACACCAGTGTTGGTTTTAGTTATACACCAGTGTTGGTTTTAGTTATACACCAGTGTTGGTTCTAGTTATACACCAGTGTTGGTTCTAGTTATACACCAGTGTTGGTTTTAGTTATACACCAGTGTTGGTTTTAGTTATACACCAGTGTTGGTTTTAGTTATACACCAGTGTTGCTTTTAGTTATACACAAGTGTTGCTTTTAGTTATACACCAGTGTTGGTTTTAGTTCTACAGTGATTCTGTTTGTGTATTGGTTCTACACAAGTATTTGTTTGTGTATTGGTTCTACACAAGTATTTGTTTGTGTATTGGTTCTACACAAGTATTTGTTTGTGTATTGGTTCTACACAAGTATTTGTTTGTGTATTGGTTCTACACAAGTATTTGTTTGTGTATTGGTTCTACACAAGTATTTGTTTGTGTATTGGTTCTACCAAGTATTTGTTTGTGTATTGGTTCTACACAAGTATTTGTTTGTGTATTGGTTCTACACAAGTATTTGTTTGTGTATTGGTTCTACACAAGTATTTGTTTGTGTATTGGTTCTACACAAGTATTTGTTTGTGTATTGGTTCTAATAGTATTTGTTTGTGTATTGGTTCTACACAATTTTGTTTGTGTATTGTTCTACACAAGTATTTGTTTGTGTATTGGTTCTACACAAGTATTTGTTTGTGTATTGGTTCCTACACAAGTATTTGTTTGTGTATTGGTTCTACACAAGTATTTGTTTGTGTATTGGTTTACACAAGTATTTGTTTGTGTATTGGTTCTACACAAGTGTTGTTTCTGTATTGGTTCTACACCAGTGTTGTTTCTGTATTGGTTCTACACAGGTGTTGTTTCTGTATTGGTTCTACACAGGTGTTGTTTCTGTATTGGTTCTACACAAGTATTTGTTTCTGTATTGGTTCTACACAAGTGTTGTTTCTGTATTGGTTCTACACAGGTGTTGTTTCTGTATTGGTTCTACACAGGTGTTGTTTCTGTATTGGTTCTACACAGGTGTTGTTTCTGTATTGGTTCTACACAGGTGTTGTTTCTGTATTGGTTCTACACAGGTGTTGTTTCTGTATTGGTTCTACACAGGTGTTGTTTCTACAACCTTTTGGTTCCTGTTGTGCACGCAAACAGCTTATAATGAACATTGCTGGTGAATGACTTGTTTACCAACCTTCCAAGACTGTATCTGCAGACTGAACCATCAAGGCTGCACTGTCAACGATGGCTGTTCCATGAACCAAAATTCCTTGTAATCGCTTGTACTTATTGGAGTAAAGCAACCAGGAGTCGCGATCGTCAGTCGATTTCCGACTCCATTCTGTTTTCTCTCCTTCGCCCAACTTTCCGTGAGCTTGGAGAGTCCGTTGGAGAAGAGCGTGAACACATGCGATGACGTGAGCAATCCTCTGACTCATCTGGTCAGAGTTCTGTGGAAGAGAACAGATGGAGACAAGTGAGAGTGAGGATATTAACTGTTTAGCGTCTAAACCGACATATAAAGAACATGCGCAAAACCTCCGCTGAAAGCTAAAAGCGACAGAAACCGACACCTGCCAATACAAGCCCAGTGTTCAAGCCGACAGAAACCGACACCTGCCAATACAGGCTCACAGTGTTCAAACCGACAGAAACCAACAAGTGGCACATCTCTTTTCTTTGTTAGCTCCAACTAGTCACACAAATGATGCTATTGTTCTAAATTTAGACTAGAATACAAGATTAAAGGTCAGGACAGCTTCACAAGACCAACTGAAGGTAATGGTGTGAAAGTGCAGACCAATCCGCATTCTTTTGTGAAGATCAGCTGGCAGGAAGTCGGAAAAATGTAAACATGCAGGGGTTGCCACAGCGGAGGGAAGTTAAGCATACAGAGCAAGATGGCCGCTGCTTAATGTAAACATGAAAGGGTTAATTATCTGATGTGATGCTGACACTGTAGTTGTTGAATTTATTGTGTGCTGCACAACTGCACGATTCGCACAAACGCACACGCTAACGGCGGGTGACCAGATTTTTTTTCCTATTTCATAAGTATCCATAAAAACAAGCAAGGTATGCTTGATTGCACATTCAAAACTACAAAAATTGTGACATTTGTGAATAATTCGCCATCTACACATTCAAAGCTACAAAACTGTGACATTTGTGAATAATTCGCCATCTAAACATTCAAAAAAATAAAACAAAGGCAAAAGATTTTTTTTTTAACTTAAAAAAAGAAAGAAAAAAAGAGTAAACTAAGACAGTGCAAAATCAAGTCTAGATGATGGGAAAACCCTTGGCAGATGCAAGTAGGCGTGAACTGTGATGTCATCAATCCCCTTGTACAGCGATGTCATCAAGCCACAGAGCCTTCTTGGTCCATAGAATAGAACGACTCAAATGCCACCAACGTGGGTTAGTAGCTTTCCACAATGACTCAAATGCCACCAAGTAGCTTTCCCACCTTCTGACTCAAATGCCACCAACGTGGGTTAGTAGCTTTCAATGACTCAAATGCCACCAACGTGGGTTAGTAGCTTTTCCCACAATGACTCCAAATGCCACCAACGTGGGTTAGTAGCTTTCCCACAATGACTCAAATGCCACCAACGTGGGTTAGTAGCTTTCCCACAATGACTCAAATGCCACCAACGTGGGTTAGTAGCTTTCCCACAATGACTCAAATGCCACCAACGTGGGTTAGTAGCTTTCCCACAATTGTAACTGCAAGCTATTAACTGCAAAAAACTATTCCTTCTCCCAAACAGCGCGTAACGATCCAGCGACTAGTATACACATATATCATTTGAAGAACATTAGCAAGATACGATTTATTTTAGACCAAGCAACGACAAAAATGCCTAGTCGTATGGATTACTGCAATGCTCTCTTAACATATGCACCAAAATATTTGATTCAGAGATTGAAAAAGCTTCAGAATAAGGCGGCTAGGCTAATTAGCTTAACTAAAAAAAGTAAATCAATAACGCCAGTATGAAAAGAACTACATTGGCTCTAGTAAGTTACAGCATAGATTTCAAGATCCTTTGTTATTGTTACAAATGTTTAAACTGTCTTGCCCCCATCCTATTTACAAGAGCTGGTCAGATTTTAACCAACCTAAAAGGATATTAAAATCATCAAATTCCTCTTAATCACTCACGCTAACTAAAAGATCCATCTTTTATCGAAAAAGTCGTTCAGTCATGCTGCCCCTCTTTTATGGAATGACATCTCTTTCAAAACAAGAAGCAGCCCTTCATTTCATTTTTTTTTAAAGAATTTTAAGACCAAACTTTTTATAAGAGCTTTTTGTTCCTCTTAGTTTAAAAGCTGTTTTATTAAACTGTAACTAAAATGTTTTTTTTTTGGGGTGTGTTTTTGATCGTTGCTGTACATTTTACATAATTTGTAATTGTGCTAATGATATTTTACTGTAAGCGCCATCGAGCATTTCAGTGGATGACAGGCGCTCAATAAATGCATTATTATTATTATTATTATTATTATTATTGTTATTATCATTATTATTATTATTATTATATCATTATTATCAACACTGATGGCTACAAATGACGGTGCAATATCCTTCATTTGTCTGAGGTGTCTACAAAAAAGACCAATCAAATTTGACGGAAGAATAAAAAATGTAGTGGAGAATACATTGCCTTCATCAATGTAGATATAAGTCCTAATTCACATTTAAGATCTAGCGTCATTTTTTGCTGATGTGTCCGTTTGGAAATCTTTCATTGAAATGGCTACACATCCTAGCCGTCCTCCTCTCAGGTATGTTTTGTTTTTTGTTGACATGATTTAAAAAAAAAAATGTTTTCTGCCTTGGCCAGTATGAAAGGAATTACACTGTCATCACAAAAAGAGAGAAAGCCTACAACAAAACTTGTAAAACTGATGCAAAATAATAATAATAATAATAATAATAATAATAATAATAATAATAATAATAATAATAATAATAATAATAAGACGATTATTTATATAGCGCTTTCCACGCTAAAAGGTTTCAAAGCGCTAACGCGTCCCTCGCTTAGGCTTCGTCTTTGCGTAACAACAAGATATCGCAGTGTGCAAGAGACTTGAATCGGCAATCTCGTGATGGGCAGAATTTCCGGCTCTTTCGTGAAAAAAAAAACGTATTTTTATCTGCTTTCGTTTCAGACTTACAGCGATTGTAAACAATGTGACGCTATTATTTTCAATGAATTTACCGACCCACTCACGAAAGTTACTGACAATTAAAGCTCGTAAAAGTTGTATAAAAGTATACATTTTCTGAATGATTGTTTTCTTTCCTACTTTATTATCATTTCTTCATAGAAATTGAAAAATGTTTACGTCTAAAAATTAATTTTAACTGAGACAGATTTATTTTTCATCAAAGTTGCGTCCCTTTGCTTAGGCAGACAGAGTGAATAGGAAGTGAGGGTTTAGGCACACAGACTAGATAGAAAGTGAGGGCTTTAGGCACACAGACTAGATAGGAAGTGAGAGCTTAGGCAGACAGACTGGATAGAAAGTCAGGGTTTAGGCAGACTCACAGACTAGAATTGTGGAGGGGGAAAGGGTTAATGCAAGTTTAAGCAATGCAAAAAGTGTTTAGAAAGTTGCATTTATCGACTCCAATAATGCCATGTATGATTTTTAAAATAATTTGTTTTTTTATCATCCTTCATAACTCACAGAAATAACTGCTATTTCTTTATCACGATTTCAATACTTACGAGATGTTCACCATTGTTTTGGGACGATTTCAATTTGGCACACTTTGACTGCGTAAGCTTCCAACGAAGTCAAGCATCCATGCAGCATTTTATGAGCAAAGTGATTGCAGCCACTTAGAAAATGAAGAATAACGTCTGATCTCAGCTGTGAGGAGAAAACAGCTTGTCAATATCCTCATCTTGCACTTAAAGAACTGTCCTAAAAGAACTGTCCCTAAAACCAATTTGCACAAAGTAACTAAAACAGTTTTGCACCAATTTGCACAAAGGAATTTCTGTACCAATTAACAAGCATAAAATAAGTAAGAGTTTCTGCACCAATTTGCAAAAAAAGTAAACAGTTTCTAAAACCCCTTCTACTCAATTTGCAAAAGCAATTAAAAGAGCAATTTCTGCACCAATTAACAATTTGCATAAAATTAAAAAGAGTTTCTGCACCAATTTGCACAAAGGAACTAAAAACAGTTTCTGCACCAATTTGCACCAATGGAACTAAAAACAGTTTCGGCATCCTGCAAATAGGGTTTGCTGATTTTAAATTTACCCATCTCCCAATGGTGGTAGTCTCAGGGGTGAATTAGGAAACAGCACTTGAAGATCGTGAAAAAAGGAAACAGCACAACAAAGGATCGTGAAAAAAGGAAACAGCACAATAAAAGATCGTGAAAAAGGAAAAGATACGATGAAAGATCGTGAAAAAGGAAAGACGAGAAGATATGTGAAAAAGGGGAAAGATATGTGAAAAGGGGAAAAAAGAAGTAGGGGCTACCAGCAATAGCAACCTCTCGGCCCACTTAACACTACGAATCATGAAATTACCATACCTAAATGCGTCTCTCTCACTGTCTGTCTGTCTGTCTTTTCCATCTCTCTCACTGTCTGTCTGTCTGTCTTTCCCTCTCTTTCTCTCTCGCGTTCTCTAACCCCCCCCCCCCCCTAACTCTCTCTCTCTTGGATATTCTATCTGTTTCTCATTGCCTGTTTCCATCTTTTCGCTCTTACCAAAGATGAGCGACAATAAATGTCTGCATCCCATTGTAAGATTGGAGAAGCGATCTTTCTTCATCATCATTCAAAAACCACGAAGAAGCAGGCGATGCGACTATGCTTCAACTGACTATTAATCTTTTAAAAAACTAGAAGTCATTTTCAAGGGTGTCATTTACCAAATATTGCACTGGTTGATCCAAGTGAAGAACACTTGATTCCATGGCCAAAGCCAGCTGGCCGCTAGTCTGACACAGAGCAAAGACGGCCTCCCTCACCTGCTGTGGCCACTCTCAGACACCAGACTTGCCAGTCTGCCTTCGCAACCCTGAATGAAAAGACACAACAAATGTACAGAGAAAAAATGATATCAAGCTCACTTAACAGCATTGGAAAAAAAAGTATGCTTGAGCCAATGTCTTCATGATTTGATTTGATTTACCCACAGCTAAAACTAAGTTGATCTCGGTGGTTTTTGTAGGATTCTTAATTTTTAATTCTGCCTGGACTGCCTTGTAAACAGCCAAGGGATCTTTAATGTGCACAGAGTGTTGCAATCTGCACACGGGACCTCCCGCATCGTTTGTATCCGATGGGACTAGTGTAGACCCATCTACTTGGACCATGGGAAGGGTAGATTTTGCTCGAAAAAACTTCGAGAAAATTTTTCAACCGGCGACAGGGCTCGAACTCACTACATTTTGGTTGAGAGGCCAACAACTGCGTCTGGACTATCGATCCCCCTGGTCTTCATGACCACCATAAGACCTAGGAGCTTTGCAAGCCTAGCTGCCAGCCCTTTGAAATTAAACAAAAAAAGACTCTGAACATGTGAACTAATTCTCACTTGCAAGACGTCCTTAATATTCTCGAAAACATGGGATAATTTAGCTTGAATTATCCCACCACCCCAATACGGTAAATAACAAAATATGTCTGGCCCTTCTGGCAAAATTGTGATGGTATGTTTGTCAACTCAAAACGGCGCATCTCTGGACAGTCACCCCAATTTATCTGGGTTTCTTTATAAACATAAAGTCGACCCTCAAATACATACTATATAGACTTATGGACTAAAAGCCAAGAAAATCATACAGAATACATTTTAAACATACTGGTTGGCAGCTATGTGTAAGTAAGTATCTTTTAACCTTTATGTCTATAATACAAAATTATCTCATAACAAAACAAAACTGTTGTAAACAATTTTGTTTTTCTCGATTGCAACTCTTTTTTTTTAAAGTAACTATAAAAATTACTATAACACAAGACACAAAATCAAAATAAACGATACTCACTGGGATAAGCAAAAACCACAAAAAAAAACAAATAGCAGTAACATCGCGTAAAAGAATTCAGTTTTTTTTTCAAATTTCATTTTTATTTTACCTCGTTTCATTCACAACCAAGGTCATGTCCGTGTTTTTGGTAGGATTTTCTTTTCCCGCTAATTTTTTTTTGCCACGCACTGCCTTGAACTCAGCCAAAATTCAACCTGCACAGCGTGTTATGATTTTGCTACCGCACAAAGGTGGAAAATGCCTTGAACCAGTTACCAAAATAAATGTTTGAATGTTGGCATTGTCAAATGTTTGAATGTTGGCATTGTTAAATGTTTGAATTGTTAAATGTTTGAACATTGTTAAATGTTTGCATTGTTAAAATGTTTGAATGTTGGCATTGTTAAAGTTTGAATTGTTGTTTGCATTGTTAAATGTTGAATTGTTAAATGTTTGAATGTTATTGTTAAATGTTTGCATTGTTAAATGTTTTTGTTAAATGTTTGCATTGGTTTGAATGTTTGGCATTGTTAAATGTTTGAATGTTGGCATTGTTAAATGTTTGTTGTTAAATGTTTGCATTATTAAATGTTTGCATTGTTAAATGTTTGAATGTTGGCATTGTTAAATGTTGCATTGTTAAATGTTTGCCCAAATGTTTGAATGTTGGCATTGTTAAATGTTTGCATTGTTAAATGTTTGAACATTGTTAAATGTTGAATGTTGGCATTGTTAAATGTTTGTGTTAAATGTTTGCATTGTTAAATGTTTGAATGTTGGCATTGTTAAATGTTTGAATGTTGGCATTGTTAAATGTTTGAATGTTGGCATTGTTAAATGTTTGAATGTTGGCATTGTTAAATGTTTTTGATTGTTAAATGTTTAAATGTTGGCATTGTTAAATGTTTGAATGTTGGCATTGTTAAATGTTTGAATGCTGGCATTGTTAAATGTTTGAATGTTGGCATTGTTAAATGTTTGAATGTTGGCATTGTTAAATGTTTGAATGTTGGCATTGGCATTGTTAAATGTTTGAATGTTGGCATTGTTAAATGTTTGAATGTTGGCATTGTTAAAAATGCTTGAATGTTGGCATTGTTAAATGTTTGAATGCTGGCATTGTTAAATGTTTGAATGTTGGCATTGTTAAATGTTTGAATGCTGGCATTGTTAAACGTTTGAATGCTGGCATTGTTAAATGTTTGATTTGAACCATGAAGTGTTGTGAGCTGGTTATCACGACGACATTGGTTCGAGCCCCACAGCTGGCACAGGTGAGTTTTTTTCCCACAACGTTGTACTCTTAGGAAAGGTACTTAACTCTTATTTCCTCACTTGACTCGGGTGTAAATGAGTACCCAGCTATAGGTAGAGAAAGATCTTGTCTGAGTGTAAGTGTGAAAAGCCTAGCAGGTGTATGTACTGTATACTCCCCCTGGAAGTTGAGAAGGACTTTGAATGAAATGGCCTGCTGGGGGATAAATGATGTACAGTTGGTGAGCCTGCACTTGCGGGATACTGACTATAAATCCATCTTTATCTTCATCTACGCACAGCTTATTGTTATTCTGAACAATTATGAAAAAATGCATTTGGTTCTTTTCGCCATTCAATGCAAGGGCAAAAATCAAACATCTATTTTCATCTCTCATTCATAGCAGTAAAATTAAAAATTTCTAGCTATTCAAAATCCACTCAAAATCAGGCTACGCTAGACTTCTAGCTCTACACACAAATTCTCTGTAGATAACAAGAACACAAATAAATGAAAAGGACTGAACACTTGTTTCAACCTGGTTCTATCTACGCCGTTAATATACTAGCACAGCGCATAGATCTAAATCTACAACATTGACAAACGTTTGATTTGATTGGATTTGGATTTGATTTGATTTAACCACATTCACAACCAAAGTGATCTCGGGGGTTTTTAATTTTTATATTTGCCCAGACTGCCTTGTAATCAGCCAAGGGATCTTTAACGCGCACAGAGTGTTGTGATCTGCACACGTGACCTCCTTTTTATCACCCGTCTCCGATGGGCCTAGGTGTCGATTCACCTTCCTTGAAGCAGCCGAGTATACTTTGCTCGTAAGAACTCAGAGAAAAATTTTTCGACTGTTGATGGGGTTCGAACCTACCACATTTTGGTCGAGAGGCCGAAACCTTACCTCAAGTCCCCTCTATGCCATAAATACATTACCGTATCTATATTAGTACAGCATGATCAAGCGCATGGGTCTAGATTTACAGCATTGACTAGAGTGTGAAGCATATAGCTTTGGATTATATCAGGGTTTTGATTCATCTTGAGTTGACTTTGCCCACACCCACACAGCTGAGATGGTCTCTCGGTATTTAGTAGGCTCTTTAAAAACTTTGCCCACACCCACACAGCTAAGATGGTCTCTCGGGATTTAGTAGGCTTTTAAAAACTTTGCACACAGCTAAGATGGTCCTCCTTTTTACACAGCTAAAATGGTCTCTCGGTGATTTAGTGGGCTCTTTAAAACTTGTCGGGACCCACACAGCTAAGATGGTCTCTCGGCATTTAGTAGGCTCCTGGGAAAAACTTAAGATGGTCCCGGTATTTAGTGGGCTCTTTAAAAACTTTGCCCACACCCACACAGCTAAGATGGTCTCCATTTAGTGGGATCAGGTTTTAAAACTATGCCCGGAATGTCCTGTAAAAAGCCACAGGATCTTTAACACGCACACAGCGTTGTGAACTGCTCATGGGTCCTCCTTTTTATTCAATCCGGTGAGATTATGGTCCACCCTGACCTGTCGGATTGAACCCACAATCTTTTTGGTTGAAAACGACATCTTATCCCCAGACCACTGTGTCCACTTGGAGGCACAGGTTTGCGGAAAATAAGTGTGTATTAGGGCCCACTTTTAAGAATAACCAGAAGCAAACAGGCTAAAATTAAAGGACTCAATCCAAATTTAACAGTCGGGAGTTACACCATCAGAGATGCAGTCCTTTTTAGGAAGCAGCTGTCTGAGGCACACTGTGGACGTACGTTGGCCTGACACCATCAGCAATGCAGACTTTCATGAGAGGACTAAGCAGCTGTCTGAGGCACATTGTGGACTACGTTGGCCTGACACCATCAGCAATGCAGACTTTCATGAGAGGACTAAGCAGCTGTCTGAGGCACACTGTGGACGTACGTTGGCCTGACACCATCAGCAATGCAGACTTTCATGAGAGGACTAAGCAGCTGTCTGAGGCACACTGTGGACGTACGTTGGCCTGACACCATCAGCAATGCAGACTTTCTTGAGAGGACTAAGCAGCTTCCAGTTGAGAAGGATTTGAAGAAAGAGAAGTGGAGATGGATATTGGTCACATTCTAATGAGAAGACCGAGATCCAACACAGCCAGACAAAGCTTGACATGGAATCCACAAGGGAAACGATCTAGAAGGCGACCCAAGAAGGGCCCTGGAGGAGAGAGATCGAGACGGAGATGGCGAGAAGGAGGAAAACCTGGGGGAGAGTTGCAGACGTTGATGCAGAATAGGACGACTGGCGGCTCTCTGATGATAGTCATTTGCTCCGCAGGGAGCTGAGAGGCAAAGAATAAGAAGAGAATATTTAACCCCTTTGCTGCTCATGAGGCCTAACGTAGCCGTGCCAAGAAGGGATTGTATTCAAACAATATGCAAATGCTTTATGAAGTTATGTCTCTTAGACAAGTCAACAAACCTATTGGAACACGCCGTGTCATAAGCCCAGACGGAAATTCTACGGGCACATGGCATACAGCATGCACAAACTGGCCCATGGAATTTAAGGACACGGCATACAGCATGCACAAACTGGCCCATGGAATTTAAGGACACATGGCATACAGCATGCACAAACTGGCCCAAACATGGAATTTAAGGCATGGCATACAATGCACAAACTGGCCCATGGCATACAGCATGCACAAACTGGCCCATGGAATTTAAGGCCACATGGCATACAGCATGCACAAACTGGCCCATGGAATTTAAGGCCACATGGCATACAGCATGCACAAACTGGCCCATGGAATTTAAGGCCACATGGCATACAGCATGCACAAACTGGCCCATGGAATTTAAGGACACATGGCATACAGCATGCACAAACTGGCCCATGGAATTTAAGGACACATGGCATACAACATGCACAAACTGGCCCATGGAATTTAAGGACACATGGCATACAGCATGCACAAACTGGCCCATGGAATTTAAGGCCACACGGCATACAGCATGCATGGAATTTAAAAGAGGCATGCACAAACTGGCCCATGGAATTTAAGGACGCACGGCCAAAGAGGTTCAAATTCAAATTTTCAACACTTTTCATAGGCACCAAACTAACATGGAACAATATAGGATGGATAGCTTTGGAAGAACACAGAGCAACGAATATTATAGTTGGGTTTTGTTTCTCCTTTCAGGCTATAAACGGCAAAATGTTTATCCCATTAAACCAGCTCCATACTACATAATTATGGGGAATAATATCGTGTAATCATGAAAGGTTTTTAAACCAGACCTCCATAAAATTCTACAAACTATTATCAAAATTGCAGAATACAATAACTCATCAGTGTGTAGATTCCCGTCAGGAAGACACTGACCCAGAGATCGTCATGGTGTGTTCACATTTTCTAAGCTTCCTGTGTGCTTGTGATGGGTGGTGTAGGAAAAAGATTCTTCTCTCTCCGTGTCACTATTGTAACAGCCCATTACGACAAAATCGGTGATAAATTTTATCGGTGAAAGAGAAGGTGTACCCCACGGCCGGGTTTGGCCAGTTTGAAAAAACGGGAAGCAGTTAGTGGGCGGCCGGGTAGAGCCGGGCTAAACACAGCGGGCTGTCTAGCGTGCGTGCCCCATTTCCGGACAGGTTAAAACCTTAAAATAGGTGATGCGGGCGGGGCATAGTCAAAAACACTAGAAAGTTTATTTCATCCGTTTCTGTGATTACTGCAGACTAGCATCAATGGGTAAGACTAGCACAAGCAAGAACTTTGTACAAGAGAAGCTCAAACAGGCTGTCAAACATACACACAGTGTCACATCTCTTCAAACATTGACAGTCACCTGCAATCACTCCCAGCACAGTACAATTGGAACAAAGAGCCAACAGAAGTTAAATTAAGCAGTAGCACTAACGCACCCTGTGATTTTGTTTTGCTGGCGGAGCAGTTAAGCTGCTGGACTGGGGATAAGAGGTCCCAGGTTTGAATCCTGGCAAAAGGTCTTATGTTATAGTTATATTTAACACCATTTTCAACCCGGGTGCAAAAACAAGCACTAGCTTGGGATTAAAAAACCCGTCAGACCAAGGTCCTGACCAGGAGGTGATGGTTATAACATCATTGAAACCGGAAATTTTTAACGGCCTTGAATGAACTTTTTTTTACAAGACTTAAAGTAATACACATCACTTTAAAATCAAATTGGTATTAACTGATTTACGTTCAAAATCATAACTGACAGTATTACTATACACCAACCATACGCCTTCTCTTCAAACTCAACGTTTTTAACAGCTCCTGACCTTCCTTTGATATGGTTACAAAAGAACGCTTACATATTTGTTTCTTTGGACAGAGCAAAAGGACTGATGATGTGTTATTGTTATTGAAAGTTACCCACCACCATATGCAGTGATCTCAGAATTAAGAGCAGCAAGATGAAAGAAAAGTTGAGTTGAAAGTGAAAAAGATGACAGTGGAAATGAATACTGATTGCCTGATTAGGTATTTTCGAATAAGAATGAAATCCAACATGGCTACCAACCTTTTCCAGACTTGATGGCAACTACATGATCAAAAACAAAATAATTTTAATGGTGATTTTTGCCAAACAGCTAATTATTATAAAATCAAAACTATTTGAGTACAACTGCGTGGCTGATATTGAACTGAATTGTCAGTTAAAGTTTGTTTAAAATAATAATTGAAGCTGTTGATTTTCGTAATGAAAAAACATGGCGACATTCCCAGGACCCAAAATAATTTTAATCTCTTTTTAGCTAAAACAATGAGTGGTGGTTGAAATTTTCTAAATCAAATAATAATTTTTGTAAACCAATAGGAAATGTACTAAACCAAAATGTACTAATGACAATATAACTTACAACAAATTCCTGCAACCTTGGTTCACAACTAAAACTTGACGTCTATTGCAGAACTTGCAGACTTGTTTGTTTGTTTGTTTAATTGAGATTTACCCGGTCCACCATTGTGGTGATGTCAGAATGAATTTTAAGAGGAAACGACAAGATGAAAGAAAAGTGAAAGAGTAAAAAGAAACAAGGAGGCCCTACCGGCCGCACCGTATTCTCGCCAACCGCCCCGCGCACAACTTACACAAATGGATGCAACAAAATGGGAAACTGAAAGTGAGATTAGACTTAAAGAATTAAAAATTGAATGACATAAAAATAAAAGGAAGCGTGACAAGCATTCTATGGTCTACAGAACAGCTCATAAGAGGTTATGTGAGATAAACAAAATAAACGGAGATAGAAAACCCACAAAAAAAAACCCAAAAACAAACGATGGAATTATATCAGAAGTAAAAACCAAGATAATTTTTGGCATTTCAAAATCTAAAACTGAACCGATTTCCTTCCTGTGTTCTCTGATCCGCTATCAAAAGTTAACCACCACGTCCCCTCCCTACTGATGGAAAAGATCCTGGAACGAATTCTATGAAAGTGACAACAACAACGAAAAAACCCAGCAGAGTGAGTGATTGAAATTTACCCTGTCCACCATATGTGGTGATCTTAAGGTGAACAGCGAGATGAAAGGGAAAGTCAAAGACTGAAAGGAAAGAAGAAGGACCAGTAGCACCCGTCAACCGCTCACAGAGATGCCAACCCCTGTGAACGGAAAGAGTGGGAGATTGTTTGCCAAACAGAAGAAGATTTGGTTGGGGGGGGGGGGGGGGGAAAAAGTAAATAATTTGAAAAAAAAAAAAAAAACAAAACGGATGTGGGCAGGAGAAACCACCAAAAAAAAACCCAACAAAAACAAAAAAAACAAAACAACCCCCCCCCCTCAAAAAACGCCTACAATCGCAACAACAAAAAAGGTGCACAATTTCGAGGAGAGAAAAAAAAGCGTATAGAAATCCGCTTATTTAGCGGTAGGTTAGCAGCACTGAAACAGGTGCGCTAAAATTACTGCTTAATATATCATTGAACGTAAAGCAACAGGTGCAGATAGAATATTTGGAAAAATACTGAAAATGTGTGCAAATGAAATAGCTCATATCTATGTGTTGTTATTCCAGGAATCTCTAAACCAAGGTAAATTTCCAAATGACTGGAAAAATGCAAACATTATCAAAAAATATTTAAAAATTATTATTATTTTAAAAAGAAGTCAAATTAAAAGCAGAAAATTACAGACCTGTTTCTCTCAATTCAGTAACTTGGAAGCTATTAGAGCATATAACACGCAGTAATGTAAGAAATCACATAGAAACCAAAGATGTGATTTTTTTGCTTTAGAGCTTTTCATATTAGTTTATATATGAGTAACTGTCAAACTATAGCCATCCTATATCATTTGAAATAATTTGGCATCCTGGAAATTGCCACCATCTTGATTTTGACAAAAAATGTCAAGCTCAATCTCTTGACTTATATATGAACTAAATCACTCAACATCTGTGCAGACTGTTTCTTCTATTCAATATCTAAAATGTGATGCGAAAAAAAGAGAGATATTTTAGATAGTTTTTATTTTACTTAATTTTTAAAAAAATAACATACGTCGTTTATACGTGCACAAATGGTAATTCTATTACCAAAATATTTTTTTCTCCTGAAAAAGTATACAAGACATTACAAATATTTTGTGTCACTATTTCCATATTAACTAGAGCAATATATGTCATGTATACCAAATATTACACAAATTGGTTGGTAAATAACGGAGGAGATTGAACATTAAAGTCTAAAAACTGCATTTCAAGAAAAATGTGAATAAAGAAATCAAAAGAAAATAACCAAAGCACCACACTTTAACAGATGGATTTCCCTTCTGAAAGTCGCAGTTCTCTTTTCAACAACCTTCAAGCCTTGACACTAACACAAAGAAGATTGAATACCCAGGGTTTAGATGTGCATTGATGTGACTGTTAAGTGAAATTTACCCTGTCCACCACAACATGCGGGATGTCAGGGAGAATTAAGGGGGAAACTGCAAGCAAGATGAAAGTTGAGAATAAGAGAAAGAGGAGTGAAAGGTAAGCATACGAGAAGGAGGAGTGAGAAGTTGAGCAAACGAGAAAGGAGAGGTAGAACTCTACCAGCAGGGCCCGCCAACCACCCCACACGCATTGACGTCAAAAAGGTTTCGGAATGAACCCAACCCTTTGCTCTACTCGACTATTTCTAATTGTGAACACATTTACAAACACAACAGATAGGCAAACAAACTCTTTGTCCTTTACCCCGCACGTCACTTGTCGCTCGTCAGAGTGGTAACGAATCCCTGACAAATAAATGCTAGAAAGCGTGCAGCCAGTATACGGTCAGCAAGGTCACAGTCACTGCCAACAGTCACGCGACTTCCAGTAAAACCAGTTTTGAAATCATGGTAGGAGTGCCTGAGACCCACACCACAAGACTTACATATCGATGGTGTCGGGCACAAACCGGCCGAGTCCAAAATTTCCAATTTCAAGAAAAATAGCTATTCATCTTAACAGAAACCTACGCTACAACGTGTAAAAATAGAAATGCTTCAAAATTACATTTTATCAAACCGGCTCAGTTGAGCTTTCATTTTTCAAATCAGCACATAACAGCCACATCAGTTTTCAACCGAATGGGTCAGTCAAGGTGCAAATGGCAGAGTGCTTCACTTTCTTATGTCTCAAAACGGCCAAGTCCAAGAAGTTATAATAAATTAATTTCACGTAAAATTAAAATAAGCCCATTGGAACAAACATGTGTGCAAAATGTTATGATTTAAAACCAATTTTTAAAAGAATTATTCAGTCATTTGTCTCTCCAGTAAAATAAGTAATTTTGGACTTGGCCGGTTTGTGCCCATCACCATACATATGTAGAGGGATGTAAACAGCAACAAAAAAAAACAAAAAAATAATCTGAAAGTCTCTGAAATGTGAAACTTTCAGACACCGAACACCTCCTGTACCTTATTTAATACTAAAAAGTCTGAAAGGTCCTAAAATCCAAAAAAAGAAATAAAGAAGGCTCAGATTTTTTAGTCTGAAATCTTCTCGTGTGAGCAGCGGGGCCCTCGCGGATCAGTGTGGAAATTGCAGTTCCGTCCATAAAAGTGAAGCGGCTGCTTGTGTGTATGAAAAACCGGCGATGGGCCTGGAGTTTTGGCAATTTAATGATTTATAATCCTCTTGTGCTGAACCACCTGACCTATTCATAATAGCAAACATAAAAAGTGTTTTTAATAAAAAAAAAAGGAAATAAAGGAAGTTTAAGAGGAAAATATATGCTTACAGTAGAAAACCTCAAATAATCTGAAATCAGAAATCAGAGGAAATCTGAAAGATTTAAATGCCTGATGTATAAGAAATTGAGATAGCACAAAAGAATGCAGTTCAATTTGTAACTAATATTTTACACATACACACGAAAAAGAAACACACACCAAAACCAGCAGGGATTACATGAAAAAGGAAATCCATTGAACAGACAGCCAATATATGTACAATATTTGTTGGGTTTTTTTGTTCAAACTATAAATGACCGATTGTGCATTAAATCAGTTTAAACGTAATACGAGAACAACTGGATCATAGTCCCACTTTCAAAACATTGATTTTTGCCATCTGCATTAATTATACCCTCCTAGTGCATTAAGGCTGTGGAACAAACCGCTACATAAATTGCTTTGCGACCGCACTGAAGACTTTAAAAATAAGAATTGAAGGGGTCATTTCAATAGCGCGCCTTAGTCACAATTATGTCATTTAGAGAAAAATGGAAAAAAAAAACAACGGACTTCGGCTTCGGAAATTCCAAGCTTCGAACGGCTAAAAAAATGCGATTTGTTTTCATCGTATCGCTTTCATACTCTTCTGGAAGCGTGATTTCCTTTTGTTCCCTAGGATTATCTCTCTGTCTCGTTTTTCACGAAAGTGGACATAAGCACACTATTGAAATGACCCCTTCACTTATAACATCACATCATTGGAGTAACAGTTAGTGACTAGCCCCACAGCCTGTCACACTCAAGAAGTGAGCTAGTTACAATAAAAATGATAAAAAATATTTTAAAAATTTAAACCCCCTCCCCCCAACCCCCAAAGATATAACTCAACACTATTATTTTTCAGACCTGCAAAAGTGACGTCACTTGATGGCCGACAGACTTGACCTGATCAGTCGACCTCAAAATCAAATCTCGAAGCTGTGAGTGCATGGGCATGCCGTCATGGAAGGCCGACCACAGTGGGGTGAGTGATGCCAGGAGTTGGATGTCGGATGCCAATTGTGTGACACAGATCATCAACCTGCTTTCATCATCGCCTGTGGTTGACATCAACAGCAAAGCGAGGAGAACGTGAAGAATATTTTTTAAACAAAGAGAGAAAAGATGGTGTCATTTTTTTTTCTTTATCCCTCAACCCTGTGAGACCATAACACCACTAGTGAAGGTAATGACATAAGATAACATGAAAGCCCCATAGGAACAAAGACGAGACAACGACTTTACTCCCAAAAAACAACAACTTGAGGCAGTTTCCAACCGTCGGCAGGGCTCGAACCCATGACCTTTAAGTTGAAATGGCCCACACCTTGCCTCTGGACTACATAGTCCCCCTTATTTACTTGAAACTTCAGAAGAATAAAGGTTGAACCCTGGGTAACGTGCCAAGGGTGATAACTCAAAAAATAAGAAAAATGGACTTAGATCAGGGATTCTTTCACTGTGAAAGGAGGATTTCAACTTCCTACCTAATAAGGCTATGCTACCTGTTTACAAGCTATGCTACCTATTTACAAGCTATGCTACCTATTTACAAGTTTATGCTACCTATTTACAAGTTTATGCTAACTATTTACAAGTTTATGCTACCTATTTACAAGTTTATGCTAACTATTTACAAGTTTATGCTACCTATTTACAAGTTTATGCTAACTATTTACAAGTTTATGCTACCTATTTACAAGTTTATGCTACCTGTTTACAAGTTTATGCTACCTATTTACAAGTTTATGCTACCTATTTACAAGTTTCTTACCTGAGACAGTGTTATTGTTATTGTTATCCCCAAACTTTTTGTGCTCACTACAAATGTCCATCATGACGTCTGTATTTGAAATCATACGATGATACACCAGGAGCAACTTGTCGGGAACAGATTCTTCAAAGCTCACGGCTGGAACAGGAATAATTTGTGAGAGAAAAAAAGTTACACATTACCTGCTTTAAAAAAAAAAAAAAAAAAAAGAAAAAGTGTTAAGAAGTACACAAGATAGGACATCGGTAGCTCTCTCTTTCCAGTTTAAAACCATAACAAATATCAAATATATTTCAAAGATTTCACACGTATTCATTACTAGGATTGGACAATGAACAGACTTCAGAGTTTGTTTTTTTTACCGGTTGCCATTTGCGTCTTGTCAAACACGGATATGGTTTGTCTTAGTCTATTCATTTAAAAACTTACCCTCACCCACTCTATACGTGCTGTGATCTCAGGGTAAAATTAAGAGGAAACGGCAAGATGAAAAGATAACTGAAAGAGGTCAAAGGAAATCTTTTTAAGTAGAACCTTCCAGCACCTCCCCGCCAAACCACCCACTCAAAAGAGAGCGAAACAGCACATCAAGTTTGGTTTCAGCTCTTCTTTTCATGGAAAAGACAAAAAATAACTTACCATTTAGGTTGTCACAGATCGATGATATTTGCAATTTACACGCCGAACAATCAGTGTTTCCATGGAAGAATTTGAAGACGACCCTGTGGTGGTTTCCTGGGAACCTAGAAAATGGACACAATGTTTTCAGCAGTGAAAATCTAGAAACAATGTTATAGTTATGTTTTGTCGGTCAAACTGTCTAAACGCATAAGTGCCCCTGACGTCATTTTTCAGGAGAAGCAAAAAAGCGCCTAAACCATCGAACACTTCGCTATGGATGCTTTTTGGTTGAAAAGCAGAAAATTTTTTGGTTTAGATCACAAAAGAGCCGGAAATCTTGCACATCTTGAGACTGCCGATTCAAGTCTCGCACGTTGCGAGATCTTGTCGCTAAGGGAGCACAAAGACGAAGAGGACGCATTCGGCCGATTTAGGCAAAATCGTCGCTGACGTTGCATCGGGTCGCAGTAGGCAGGAAAGGGTTAAGAGGAAACAGCGAGACGAAAGATAAGCCAGAAAGAAAGAAAGGAAAGAAGCAAGGCCTGCCAGCAAGCACCCACCAACCGCCTACAAAACGGTTTGTGTGTGAACACGCATGTAGGGAATACAGTAGAGTGCGGGCAGCCGAAATGAAATATCTAATAAGAGTGGTAGGGAAACTAAAAGAGACAAAATCAGAAACACAACAATAAGAGATCAAACCAAAGCAGATAGCACAAAAACTAAGATAGAAATGAATCAACTGAGATGGTTTGGGCATGTTAACAGAATGAATGACAATAGAATAGCTAAATCAGTATACAGTGCTAAAACTCAAGGTAAAAGGCCAAAAGGCAGACCTCGGAGAAAGTGGGAAGAAGATATAAAAGAGACATTAATGCAAAGAAATTTAACTTTCACGGAAGGAAACAGAAACTGTCAGGACAGGGCAGCCTGGAGAAAGATCATTTCGGGCATCTAAAACCCATATGCCGGAAGGTAGAATGTGAGCTGATAAAGAAAGAAAGAAAGTACACGCATGGCAATATAAAATCATGTTACAACGAAATCATCAAAATTGCAACCAGATTAGCGGATCTTGGAATCTAAATCTAGATTAACTGGGCGGAAAACACCTGCTCGCCCTCCTGTGAACATTTCAGCTAGTCTGGTATCAAAATCTCACCTTTTCTTAAATTCATAACTTGCTAGTCTGGTATCAAAATCTCACCTTTTCTTAAATTCATAACTTGCTAGTCTGGTATCAAAATCTCTCACCTTTTCTTAAATTCATAACTTGCTAGTCTGGTATCAAAATCTCTCACCTTTTCTTAAATTCATAACTTGCTAGTCTGGTATCAAATCTCTCACCTTTTCTTAAATTCACAACTTGCTAGTCTGGTATCAAAATCTCTCACCTTTTCTTAAATTCACAACTTGAGATTTTCCCAACAGCTGTGGGACTCTTGCACAGACCTTTCAAGCTGGGGGAGGAAAACGGCAAAATATTTATTACAAATACACGTTCACATACCAAACTTATTAACTTTATAATAATTTGAAAAATGATACATGGTATCTTGAAAACATAAAAACTACATTTAAGTATATCGGTTCCTCACAAGTGCTGTTTTCCTGATGCTGTCTATAAGTCTGTTTGCTTAGAACCCCCCCCCCCCCCCCCCCCCAAGGAACGAAGGAATAAATGAATAAAACTATATCACATAAAAGCATCCATGCTTAATAATAATAAACTCTTACATTTTCCTAACTTCAGCTTTGTCACAGTGAACAGTCAGAACTTTTTTTGGCAAAATCAGTTTTT
Organism: Doris montereyensis; assembly: GCA_037039925.1. NCBI lineage: Eukaryota > Metazoa > Mollusca > Gastropoda > Nudibranchia > Dorididae > Doris > Doris montereyensis. Next base: position 35,291 of record JAXRKP010001796.1, read on the forward strand.
ACTTAGAGAGCCCCCCCACAGCTTTTTAACACAAATTCCACTAAATTTGATAGGAAAAGTCAAAAACTTCCGTGTCAGTTTTCGTCTCGTCTTGATTGCATTTTCTATCCTATCCTCTTTCTTTTGCTTTTCCAACGACCTCAGGCGTCAATCGGCGATAAACGACAATAAGTGACAACTCCACTTATCTGTAACCAATCCGAGAATCCGTAACTTGTTAGAAGCGCACACAGTCAATGGGATGGAAAGGCCAATGCCTTAAATAGGTCAATAAAAGTTTATAGAACATCAATTCTTACCTATGATTCAATGCAACAGGGGACGATATCATAGACAAATCTTTCTCCCACACGTCCTCCGGGTCATTAAAGATCTCTTCATCATCCACAGATATGTGACCTCCGTTCTGTTTTTTTAAAAAAAGGAAAGATAAATTAGAAGTCTCAAATTTGTCAGAAACATCAATACAATCGGACAGCTAAGAACAAAGAATTACAGTTTCCTCGACATTCAGCACATCAAACCGTACACACACTGCAGATAATAAAGTAATGGGAAACTCAGAGGAACTAGTGATGTCGGTGGCTTGGTGATTAATGCTCCCGGACTGAGGGTCATGAGAACCCGAAGTTCAAATCCTAGCAAAGCTAGTGCCGACACTGTGTTCCTTTGGAAAGACACTTAACAGGCATTTTCACAGCTCGCCTCAGGTGCAAATGGGTACAAGCACTAGCTTGGGACTAAAAACCTGCTTCAGACTAGCGTCCTGTCCGGGGGGGTGTGTGATTATTATCATCTGTTCAGCTTCACGCTACAGAAACAGGGATACCCTCCAGCTCTATGGGCCGTAATTGTTTTGAAGGAACTCTACTAACAACCAGAGGAAAGAAAGAAACGACGCAAGATTTGTCAGACCTTAGCGGCCAACTTTTCAAAATTGAACCATTGACAAGATAATTTTACAACCGAATGCTCTTTTGTATACCTTCTTGACCTCTTCTCTCGTCCTATCAAGTGCAATTTCAAGGAAAGATGGTCAAATTTTCATTTTCTGTCAGCGCTGTCCAATTTTCAGCTCCCGAATTCGAACTCTCTATCTCGGGAAACAAGAACTAGTCCTAGTCTTTCAGCTTTCAAAATCAAATCGAAAACTGAACTTCTTAGTATAGCTTGGCGGTGAAATTTTCGTCCATAAAAATTGTGTTTTAGATGTCACATCACCTATATATATAATTACGAGTTGGTCCATTTTTGTTCGCCAAGGACTTTGTTGACGGGCCACTAAGAGTAACCATATTTTACATGTAGGCTTTAAGTCATACCCAGGTTTTGTTTTTTTTTAGAAAATGTTCTGCCAAAAGTGACGTTGAATTAATGTAAACTTCATTGTTTCATCGTCTTTGTGAGCATCATTTTCACTCAGCTAGCCCACAATGTTGAACAGGTTTTACCGGGTAATTAAAAAAGTGGGAATAGTACCTTCACGCCTCTGCGTAACTTCAGAATTGAATAGTAACCCGATTTGATAATCGTGAACCTCCGGGCGTAATATGCTTGTATATAAGTCACTCCACTGTGGCCTTCAGATATTCACAACTATTTTTTGAAAATTGTTGAACTAATATATCTAGATCTATGTCATCTTCTTTGTCATATTACTTAGATCTAGATTCTAGATATTTCGTTTGTCTGACGAAGGGTTATACCCGGCGTCACGTGTTTGTTCTGTCTTTATCAGTGGAGTTGTCACTTATTGTCATATTTTTACTTCACTCCACTGTGGCTCCTTTGTTGTTTGTTATATAAGTTTTAACATATTAGATCTATAGTCATGTTATCATTGATCTAGATAATATGTTGAAAGTTAAAGTCACCCCATTGATTGTCACTTCTATGTGGATATCGTCACATTGTATAATATGTTGAAAGTTAAAGCCCCTGTTCAATATCGCTGTTAATTCCTTTCCTTCCTTCTGAAGATGACGATAGCGGCAATTACCTGGAACAAATCCCTCATCTCTGCCAACTTGTCCTCGAATCTAGGAACAGGCCACGAGGTGGACATTCTGTGGTGCGAATTGATGACTCGAATGTTTGTGACGGCAGTATCCGGGCTATCAGGATCCACGATCGAGTCTTCCCGAATGAACACCTGTTGGAAGAAGCACACATGAGATCAATACCAAGACTTTCCATCGTCCTTACAACGACACAGAGATTATAAGGAGGAAACCCATCGTCTTCTAAACTCTGGAAATTCTTACAAGGGGGTTCTTTGCTTTCATCTACGACAAAACACAATGGATGGCCACGAGACGTTCAACTCATCCGTAGCATATACAACAATCATGAGGAGGCGATGTGAACCCCAAAAGCGGGGTTGTCAGGGAGGCGTTGTAGCTGAACCACTGTGTGTTGTGAGCTGGTTACCACGACGACACTGGTTCAAGCCCCACGGCTGGCACAGGTGGTGCTGGTGGTGGTGGAGTGGGGTCACAATATTGTACTCTTAGGGAAGGTACTTCACTCTACTTTCCTCACTTGACTCAGGTGTGAATGAGTACTCAGGCATAGGTAGAGAAAGATCTTGTCTGAGCGTTAGTGTGAAAAGCCTAACAAGCTTGTGTACTGTATGCTCCCACTGGGAGTTGAGAAGGACTTTGAATGAATGAAACGGCCTGCTGGGGGATAAAGGATGTAGTCCACCAGTCGAGCCTGCACTTGTGCGGGGATACAGACTATAAATCCATCTTTATCTTTAAAAGCTTTTTTTTTTTTTTACAAAACTATAAGATAGATAATAAATATTAAAACCTCTTCAAAAAAAAAAAAAAAAAAAAAAAAAAAAAAAAAAGGAGAAAGACAAAGCTTGGGTGTCACTTTAAGTGGAAATTTATAATCCCACGACTATTAGAGGTAAATATTAAACCAAGAGGAAGAGAAGTTAAATTATTAATAGCTTATGGACCAAATGAAGACGCAAGTAAAGAAGAAAAAGATATCTTCGAAAACGATTTACAAGTAGCTGCAGAGAATCTTAAACTCAAACAGGAACTAATGCTTTTAGGAGATTTAAATGCTTCAGTAGGCAACAGTGTAGAAGCATCAGGAGGAGAGGAGAGACAACAACTTCTCCAAATGGAGAGAGACTAAGAGATTTTTTTCCTTAAGAATAACATGAGAATAGCCAACACCTTTTTCCTCATAAAGATATCCACAAATATACAAGAGTAAGTGAAGACAGGTAGCAGACTTGCACCTGTGTTTTATTGACTTAGAAAAGGCATTTGACACTGAAGAGGGACGAACTATGGCATTCCTTCAAAGAACACAATGTAGAGCAAAATTTAATAGAAGCCATTAAAAGTTTTTACAATAAACCAACATGTGCAGTGAGAGTAGCTGGAAACATATCTGCAGAATTTGGTGTAGGTATAGGAGTCAGACAGGGTTGTAGCCTAAGTCCTTTTTTGTTTATCACATTTATGGATTCAGTCGCAAATGCATCCTCAAAAATGAAGAAGATGAATGTAGGTGTGTGGAAGCTCAAACCAGTAAATGTATCAATGCTTTCATTTGCCGATGATTTAGTTCTGTTTGGAAAATCAGAAAGTGACCTTCAGTCGAATATCAACATTATGAACAATGAACTAAATAAAAGACAAATGAGAGTAAATGCAAGAAAACCAAAACAAAGCTAGTAACCAGGGATGCTAAAACACAAAATCTTAAATTAGGCAGGGAGAATTTAGAACAAGTTCAAAGCTACAATTACTTAGGAGTAATGATTAACTCAGAGGGAAAACTAAGAGAAGAAATCAGCCAGAGAATCCAAAAGGCAAGTGTAATATATAACCATCTAGGAAAGGCATTTGTAGGTAAGCAAGAATTGTCAACAAAAACCAAAATGGCAGTATACAATACAGTTTATTGTCCTACTCTCCTCTATGGCAGTGAAACCTGGACCTTAGACAGTAGAGAATACAGTGGAGTACAGGCAGCTGAAATGAAATATCTAAGAAGAGTAGTAGGGAAAACTAAAAGAGACAAGATCAGAAACACAACAATAAGAGATCAAACCAAAGCAGATGGCATAAAAACTAAGATAAAAACAAATCAATTGAGATGGTTTGAGCATGTAAACAGAATGAATGCCAATAGAATAGCTAAAACAGTATACAGTGCTAAAGCCCAAGGTAAAAGATCAAAAGGCAGACCTTGGAGAAAGTGGGAAGAAGATATAAAAGGCATTGAAGCATAGAAATTTAACTTTTTTGGACAGGGCATCCTGGAGAAAGACCATCTCGGGCATAAGAACCCATACACCGAAAGGTAGAATGGGAACTTATAAGGAAAGAAAAGAAAGAAAGAAAATATCATTCAACAAGAAGATCTTTCAGAATGACATAAAATCAATATACATTGAGCCCCATATGACGACTAGTGAGACATCCCCCCCCCCCCACTCCATGTTTTTTAGTGATGTCAGTGGTCTGTCTTGCGGTAAGGTTAACAAACTTAGGATCATGGAGTCTTGGCTTCGGACATTAGCAACGCTATAGCTAGGCCCAACGGTGTTTTCCTTTGGAAAGACACTTACCACGCATGCGAAAAAGTCGCACAGACAGAAAGAAACTGAACCCTCAGTAGCATCACTAGCACCGTAAAAATCTACATGTATAGAAAGCGCGTCTTTCTCTAAGACTCTAA